>JAVXUO010002540.1:600000-992500 GCA_033065855.1 Escallonia rubra | reverse complement strand
TTTGTATGTTTAAGGATAATATACAAAATAATCAATCGTTGAGTAGGAACTTCTCAGTCACTTCTCTCCATGTTATTTGGATAATTATTCCCAGATATGAATAAAATATAGAAAATGAAATTATTCAGTCAAAAGCAGACAGGTTACCCAGTTTAGTGTAGGAAGGAGCGGAGACACGATTTACCATTTGTTTGTTTATGCTTAAAGAAATTATGTTAAGAACAACTACAGAATAGTCAATCAGATTGAGTAGTCTTCTCTGTCATATCTCTCTGGTTCATTCGAATAATCATTCCCAGATTTGAATGGCTATAGAAAACAGAGTATAACAAGACAATAAAATTACCGAGTTAAAAGCAGACTTGTGATACAAGTTATATAATTTCCAATCATCAAAAACCCCAATTTCCCACACGTAAATGTCATGAATATGAGATATATTGAGAATATAATGGCACAAATGGACTAATTGAAGCAATAAAAATGACTGAGAGCATGTGGCTAACACAAGGAAACCCACCAGATTCTAGTCGAGTAATTGAATCTTATTTTGCCTTTTATTTTTTTTTTTATGTTTTAAACATTAAGTATTGTCAACTATACATAGTACTTGAAAGTGGCATTGATTGCAGTCGTACAGCTCTCCTACAATTGTATGCTGAGTCAGAGAGGACAAGAGTAGATTATCGGAAATTACAAGTATCCAGAAGACCATAATAAAATTTCAGAAATTACTCACCGCATTTCTTAAAATTCATGTCCATGTCCTTGTCATATGCCTCTTTGATTTCCCTTTCCAAATTAGTCATTTCGGATTCGACATGCTTAAGATATGACTCAGCTTGAGTGGGTAGTGAGCCAGCCTCACGTTTTGATGCCTTGGCAATTTCTTCTACTGCCTAAACCAACCAAAAAAACATTACAAGGTAGTAAATTCGAAAAGTGAGACACTGATACTAAATGAGCTAGCAAACATTAAGACTAATAACCAATTCCATTGTGCCTAACGAAATTGTGCTAAAGAAAGACGATACATTAACAAGGAATAGCAGAAAGATATCACTGTTTCATCGCAATATTGATACTCGCACTGGTCACAACATGAAGAACATTTCCACTTAGGAGTGTTTCATTGCAATAATAAAACAGCGATTCGACCTTGTGACTATGACTTTCCTAGGAATGCCAACTTCTATGTACTCGTGGACAAATTTTTATCCTCTTGACTAAAAATTCAACAGGGATTTGTGGAAAGAAAAAACCAAACCCATTTCATTAACATCCCTCTTATATGCACGGAGTCCCTTAATAATCACCATACAGGATATTAATTATTAAAACACAGCTCCTTTCAAACTTCAACGCCACCACATGTTTAACCTCAAATGGCTTCTCCCCAACTGCTCAGAAATACCACAAAACTTTTTTAAAAAAAAATTATCATTGGGAGCTAATATGCGCTAACTACATTTTCTCCTCAGAATAAATGTAAAGCGAGGTAACATGAAAGAGGAGGTCTTAAAAAACGTAAATGAATCTGATATTTCTAATGGTGGTTCAAACCCGAGCAATGAGCTCTTACTAGGGGTTGCCAAGTGACGTGCTAAAGAGACAGGCTGATCCAGGATGTTAAATGGAACGGCTAAATGGTAGGCAGTAATTCTTTGATACGACAAATCACGCCAATTCCGCCGGTAAACGCTTTTGGTAAAGCCCAATGGTGCTTCTACCAAAGTAGGGTCGGGCTCTTTCTTCACAGCTGAGAAAAGCACCCTCTGGCGCAGTTCAAGGGATAGAGCAGACCCTATAATAAGTGCTGCTTGGAACTGAAGTGGGGATTCGGAAAATGCTTTTAGACGTGTTCGGTACCAGAGTTGTAGCAAAAACTTGAATCTGATACTCTTTGAATTGCGGTTGCACTTACACTATGATTGTACATTTTCAGGAAGATCCATGATAAAATATTTACACTTTCCAAATGCCAAATAATTTGTAGTAGCCAATCCACAGCTATACCAAGTACTAAATGCAACACTTCAGATAAGATGCACCGCCCCAGCCACACTTGCACTAAATTCATCTTTGATTGCCATGCATAACTCAATAAGCAAGTTTAAAAACTAACCAGCTAGTCTTCACAATAGAAGAAAAAGGTAAAGAACCAGACAGATGGAGTTTCTATTGCACGTATCAATTCCCACGTTAGAAGGGTAATCCACGTCACGAGTAACTTAGTGACATTATGGGCCATTGTGCATGTAATTTTTCACTTTTGACATCAATCAAAACGATACACACATATAGATATTAAAAAGGTCTCAAATATAAAAAAGGCATCCCTAATTGAGGCCACCATACATAGGGCAAAGCAATAACAAATGGCATAGCCCAGGGAGAAGTAAATTCAGTGCAATAAAAACAGGCTTATGGACTTAGGAACTTTGATTTTTTCCACAAGATATATCTAGTTCTGTTGACTATGAAGTCATGTGTTGCTAACTGAGCATCAAATGCTGTATTATTCAACAGGTGGAACTTAAATAAGCATTATACTCCATAGGAGGTAAAAGGCATCTGACAAGTTAAGCATATGTAATAGCCATGCACCAAACGAAGAAGTGTTCTAAGAGACTTGCTTATGTATAATGCAAAAGATGTAAAACATAACAAATCTCTCTCTTTTATTCATTTCTCTTCTTCTTTCAATTGAAAGTAAACTAGAGAAGAAAGCAGGAATCCAAATGCCGAGAGCAGCACAAATGTTCTAGAGTAAAGAATGCAACAAAAGACAGGATGTAGTTCTCAACAACCTTTAGGAAGGGAATAGTTAGATCAGGGTGATGATGCCGGCCAAGAATCTCAAGTTCCAGCGAAACAGAGCGCATCTGTACCATTGCCATGAGTATTGCATGTCAAAAGCTCCAGAGATTATGGTAGGAAAATAAATATGACATAAAAAGAAAGAAAAAGAACAAGGATATGCATAACATTAAGAGAGTAGTTTTTATTTCTGCAGGACTCAAAAAGTTCCAAACAAACCCTATGATATGAACCAACATAAAAAAATTTGGCAATTTCTGATAGAAGAAATGATCCATGACTAGTTAAAAGCAATCTTCAAGGCACATTAAGGAAAAGGAGCATAATAATCATCCAAGAACTGGGATTAGCATTGTGTGATAACCATACCGGCTCCTCCAATAACGGCAATATTTTATAAGCTACTCCAATGTAGGAAAGCATGGCAGCGAGAACACTTGGCACATGAGGATTAAGATCCAAATGACGCAACTGCCGACATATGGAATCAATTACGTAGTCTGCATTTGCTAAAACTAAGTGCCCAACCTGTATGGAGAAGAAATACATCATTGACCACAGAATTCACACAGAAAGCAAGTGTACGTTGTTCTCACCGTTGGATAGCCAGATGTAGCAGATATCACATGTAAGACAGCATCAGACGCACTTCTGATCAGGAAGTTGGAACAAATTAGATTCTCAAGCAACACATATAGAGATGATTGAAGAAACCCAGATGAAGAGAACTCTCCTTTAAGGCATATACTAGATATGCCTATTCCGTCAATGATAACCTGTTTGAGGAAGCAATACTAATATTAGTAATGCATATTCCAAAGATGTGCTACACAGTTGATAAACTTAGGGGAACATGGAATTATCAAATGCATTATTATCAAAGGATGAAGTATATTTCCTGGTGCAGCATAGAATTATCACGGAAAAAGTGCCCAGTAACACCAACTTCGCTGTCATATTCTGTCAGAGAAGATTTAAGCTCTAGAGGAAGCTCCCAGACTTCAGTAGAAAGATATTCATGTAAGATGCTGCCAATACAATCAATCAGTTGACTTCTTCCACCTTCCTCCCACGAAAACTTCCAAACAGATTCATCACGCACTGCATATTCAAGTTTGCAATGAATTATCTCATCATATTGTACATTGTATCCCTCTCTCTCCCCACAACTTAATCTGGACTTTTGAAACATCCTTGCAAACGCATCGATTCCTTGATCTGACAGACCATATATGATCTCATTCAGAATACATGCAGCAGTACTAGCCCGTCGCACAAGCTGTCCTGAACCGCTTCTATGATACCAAGATTGCCAGCTTTCCTTGCTGTACTGCTTCATCCGGACCTCAGAAACCAATTTGCGCAAGTGGCCCAGAGGAATATCAGTGATGATGGATAAATTACTCTCACCTTGCGAGCCTAATTACAAGGCAAAAAAACATGGGTTAAGTTTGACTCTTTGAAGAACTAGGTAAGCAAAGATATTGGATTTTTGAAGTGCTCAGTCTACCTGCAACTAAAGATAAGCCCACAAGTCTAAGAATTTTTGCAAGCGTCTGGTAAAGTTTCTGGCTACCAACATTGGCAAACCAAGGTGGCAGGCGGGGAAGCTTATATTCACTGTGCACGTTTTCTGGTGAGCTTAGCATTCTTTTGTTTTTTATACTAAGGATGCTTGGATCATCAGATGGATCAGCATCCATGACAGCCTTGTTATCATTGGTAAAGCAATTGATAGCTCTCATCTCAGCTATCGAATGTAGGTACCCTGTTGAGGATGGCCTGGCTGCAATAAACTTGTGAAGCGAACCAGCAAATACTGAATTCTGACCCAAACAAAGGGCAAAAGCATCCAAAAATCTAGCAGCTGTCACCTACACAAACCAGGCAAGAGAATATTCAAGTTTCATTGCAGATGGATGACTTACACACACGCACACACACAAGGCGCAAAACTCCAGAGGAAACAAAAACAAAACGAGCATGGAAAAGAACACGCTCCATGGCCTGGAATGATCGTGTCACTTCTCTAAGGTCAATTTGGTGTGCTACAAAGGTGATTCCAAGGTTCAGGGGAAATGAGGTAAGACACATAGTGTACGTTTTTTGGAAAGAGAGGCGGCTAAGACTATTGAAAGTACGAGATTCAACCAGTGACCGACCCACACCATCTCCCCACTCAGAAAAGTTAATGGTAATTCATAAAAAAGGTAGCCAATTAGCAATTAGGTTAACGAGATCCACAATCTTTAAAATCTAAACTCAAAGAACTGCTAGGCTGCTAGCCACTAGAAGTGGCAGTCAGTTGTAGAAGATGCCGCCCTAATGATAAATGACATGATGATATAAGACACTTGATACATGCATGAAAAATTACCTTGTTCATGGCCCCAAATAACATGGTGATGCCAAGGAGACTGGATTTACAATAAACGTGAAGGTGCCACAAATATTATGGTCCGAATCAGATGCCAAGTATAAAAACAATTTGTGACATAGCAAGGAGCAAGGGTAGGAACTGAGGCACCCAAGACAGAGCTTGAGGACTGGCACTGCTGCAAGGGTACTGGCGCGGAGCAAATACAGGGAAGGCAATCACAAGTCCGCTAGGAAGCACCGACACCTCTTTTAGATCGATGTATGGTGTCCAACACCTCGACACCTCGCCGACACCTCGACACCTCGCCGACACCTCCGGACACATGTCCGACACCTCTTAGCGGTGTCCGAATTTATTATTATTTTTTTTAATAAACGGACACCGTGTCGGACACCTCTTGAAGAAGTGTCCACGCGTATGGGGCCAAAATACAATATTTCAAATTTATTTGAGGGATAAATCTGGGATTTTTTAGAAATGAACATTTAGACCAAACCCTAATCAGATCGACCCAGCAAAAGGTACCTTCTTCTTTCTCTCTCATCTATTTCTCTTTTCCTTCTTTTTGTTGCCTAAAGCATCCAAGCTTTCCAGTCTAGAGTAAGATAGGTCAACATCTCCGACCTCGTATACAGACCCATCTGACTATATAAACCTCTCCTTCATGCCTTTGGTCCCATGTCTTGTTATTGTTGAGACTCTAATCTTGGTACTGTGTGAGACACTCAACTGCTTTCTTGTTGCCGACCTTTTTCTTGTTACTGTGGAAACTATTTCATGTTATTTGCTTTCTTTCTCATCCGTTTTGAACGAAATTCAGTTGCTCCAATTGAGGTGTGTGTGTGTGTGTATGCATATGTGTGTGTGTGTGTGTGTGTATATATATTAAAAAGTTCAGCGGTGTCCTGCGGTGTCTAAAATCTGGTTTTTTGAAAATTGCAATGTCCGGTGTCCCGGTCGGTGTCAATGTCGGACACGGTGTCCGTGTCCGTGTTACCTAGCAAGTCAGTCAAGGTCCAATACTTAGGTCCAGAGTCAATGCATGCAGCCAAAGTGCTCTCTCTTTAATATTCTCTAGCTCAGAGATTTCAAAGTGAAAAAGTGGAAATGTAAAATGTTGTGCAAATGAGTTTTCAAGTTTTATGGCAGCAGAAGCTTGCCATCATGTGACACATGGCATTCCCCTGGAGGGGCCACCTCATCGAGGGTGTGTCATATGCAAGTTTTCAGCTATACCACCGAATCACCATATTCACTTGGCTTGAACCGCACTTCGTTGTCTGTCTAGAAGCCCGTCGCGACAAAAAGACACCCTTGATCTAGTCGGCTATCCAATACCCTGGAGGGGCCACCTCACCAAGGGGGTGTCATCTGCAAGTTTTCAGCTATACCACCGAATCACCATATTCACTTGGCCTGAACCGCACTTCGTTATCTGTCTAGAAGCCCGGCGCGACAAAAAGACACCCTTGATCTAGTCGGCTATCCAATACCCCGGAGGGGCCACCTCACCGAGGGTGTCATCTGCAAGTTATCAGCTATACCACCAAATCACCATATTCACTTGGCCTGAACCGCACTTCGTAATCTGTCTAGAAACCAGGCGCGACAAAAAGACACCCTTGATCTAGTAGGCTATCCAATACCCTTACTGAGCCCCACAAAAGTGTCAAGAGAAGCGGAGAACCTAACAGCGGCGAGGAAGCCGAAGCCTGAGTCATAGCAGACTAGGCGATGCCCTGAGACTTGCTCCCGCCTCGAAGCGACCCGGAGGGCATGATTCTAGGGCGTTAATGATCCCATGTAACTTACGTGTGATAGAGGACAGCCTAGACGTGCCTAGTGTCGCGCGAGTCGCCCTGGTAAAGATAAGTGTCTTTGGAGAACGAACCTCTCCCACTGTGAAGGGTCCTCATGCCTGAGCTATATCAGGCAGAGCCCCCCAAGATGTTGCATACTCCGAAAAGTGGGTCGAAACATGTTCCATGGCCAAGGCTAAGGGTGCATGTTGTAGTGAAGATAAGGACCAACGCAGAGAACATGATGATAGGATGCAGCGTTAGGTGCACACATCCCGCGAAGAGGGCAGAGTGCATGGGTGCGACAGAAGTATGCAGTGGCTAGGGCATGTAATAGAGACATGGCGCATACACATAGCCAAAGGATATTATTCCAAATGCGGTACCGGGTACAATGCCGAATGCGTTAGCAAAGCCATAACGTAGGACAAGGGGTGCCCACGCACCAAAACTGTGTACGTATGTACCCAAGTCAAGGACACGCATCTGAGCACATAAAAAGGGGGTACAACAAAGTTGCATGTAACCCAGAGTGCCTACCATGAAAGCACACCCCATGAGGGCTCAGCAGCCTGAAGAAGGACCAAAAGCACACGGCGGTGCATATGGATGAGGCGGCTCCAACGGCTCAGCAGCACTCCAAGGTCCTGTGTCACCAATCACCCCGGTATCCAATGACGCCCTGAGGTCCGGTAGCACCACGAGATCCAGCAGCATGTGTGAGCATTCGGTGGCTCCCTTGTGGTTCCATTGTATAGCAAATCTCTAGGGGTTCCAACCATGCCACTCCTCGACTCGTGCCCTAGATGGAAATTCATGCCTTATCCACTTTTGAATATTTTGTGACATGTTGTATAAAGTGGGTCGCGAAAAACTGCCATGTGTGCATAGCCAAAAGGGGCTAGCAACCAGAGGAGTGGGGCACATACGGACCAAAAAAGGCGATGCTTTGAAAGTAAAATGAAATTTACTTAAATCAACACAAGGACATGCACATAGTACTGAATAATTCAAGAAAGCAATTGTGGATAGACGATGTTACAGGACCCTTCAAAATGCCTCGTGCTTCCAATTTGGATACTCAACATTTAGTCAAGGGTATGGGACGTGTTCAGAAACTTCTAATAAGATATGTCACTAACATGAATTTCCAGTAAGTCAACTTTATAACTGAGATAGAAAAGAGTACTCTTGTAAGTTACTAATCTTTCATAGTTGCTTTAAAGTGTTAATAAGTTCCCAGTTTGAAAGTCATATGTACATAAACGCACCATTTTATCTTTGCGAAACACGACAAACAATAAGGGATATCAATATTTCTTCTGCCTTGCATCTTCGCATTAAAAAAGAGATGAATCCAACATATAGACATAAAATTGCACCCTAAACACTGTAGATAACGTACTTCTCCATCCACAAATGACTTGTTTCTTCATAGCACCCAAATATAACATGATAAAATGGCAACTCTCACTAGCCAAAGTGGTTATATTTTGGGGGAAGAAAGAGTTCAACCTTATGTTATCTCATCCCCAGAGAAGAGGATATAGCATTACGGAAAATGTGTGAGCTAATTACCATCCAAGTCCCCAAGTAGCAACGGAGACAATTGATCAAATCTAACCAGGATGAAGCCTAAGCCCCACCAGAACCCCCACAACACGGACACGGTACAGAAACAACCAATATTTCTGGCACAGTTTGTTGCCATGTGATGAAAGTAAACAAGATTTAATGAAGTTGCACATACAGGAGACTGAAGGAGATGGTCCTTAACAAGTTGAGGACCTGAGAAGTAGACTACTACAAGCAATTTCTGAGCATGTGATAGCGCAACAGACTCCTCGCCTCCAAGCACCACTTTTGGAATTCTTTCAATGAGACTGCAATCAAAATTGAAAACCATTAACATGTCTTCTAAAAAGTCCTTTTCTGTCCAGAGAGAAATCCAAACATGCTAAAAGGCCATGCTTCCAAAAATGAGATACCAACCTGCTGAAGATATCCGCAACATCAAGTTTAATATGATGTTTTCCACTAGACAAAAATAGATATCGAAGAAAGACCTGTGCAGCTCCAGAAACCTCTTCAGAGTCATCACAAACCAAAATGAATAGGCATTCCTGCAAGCGTAACAGCAAGAAGATAGAGAATAGACAAATAATTATTACCTCGCAAAGTAGAAAGAATTGAACATGATTGCTAAAGATTCTTTCTCGGAGTTCTTTGCTTCTTTAGCAAAATTTTTGATAGTCAATTTTCATAATTCTAAATGAAACTTTAACTACTACAAATTAAACAGCGTAAGCCTCAACCAATACGGTAACTTGACAAACAATAGGAAATATTTTGTTTCTTTGCTCACCAAAAGCATCAATCTGCTCTCTTTTAGCGTGTAACTGCATTTTGATAAGAGCCCCTGTATGGCAGCCAGAAGTCCCAGCCTCACCTTCTTGGCCGGATGAACACAAAGCTAAAAAACATATGAAGAATTAGATACTGGAAACCAGAATAGTAGCATCAAGCCAGAGTGTACAAAGTGAAACATTGGTGACTGCAATCGTTCTCACAAAGCTAAATACAAAGTTGGTTTTGAGAACCTACGTGTGGAAAAGTTGAGCACAACAGTTTCTCCACGTGAGATGAAGTTTTCGAAATCCACTCTTTTGTCCGATCCACATGAAGAGATCCTATCATGTTGTCAGAATTGGAACCTGTTTTCTCACCGACGCCTGATTTTGGAGGGGCCCCGTTTACCACTTCACTTCTCAAATTTCCTACTTCGAATCTATTCTGATCTGGAGTTTGAACAGGCAAGTGACGGAGTTCTTCCAGAAGTGATGTAGGAGATTTGGCTTTATTTATAGGAAGACCAGTAGTATCATCTATAGACACATCAAGACTTGATAAATTAGCAGAATCATCAAGAACAATCATAAGGAACTCAGCCAATCCTCTAACTGCTTGGTCCATGGTTTCCACACTTCCGGCAGCTCCACTTATCATCGTCTTTGACACGTGCAAAACTTTTCCAAATTGACTAACAACACCAGGTAAAAAGAAAGCCAATGCATCTGCAGTACCAACCTGCAAGAGGAAATATAGGAAGCATAATCACCTTTAGGATTTTTAACAACTATTGTCACATTCAGGCCGCTAAGGAATTGAGAGCTAGAATCACACAAGGTGAAGTTTTTAGAAGGGAAATAATCTTTTGATATAGCAGTGTAAGCCCAGTGGTGAAGCTTGTTATCAAATTATATGGAAGACTCAAATTCATGGACTCAAGATATAAATAGAGTGTATGTATCAAGAGACAGGGACAACAGGAGGCAGGAAGTGGGGGTGGCTCACGAAAAAAAAATAGCATGTTTGCGTTAAAGCTTCACAGACAACCACATCCAGAAATGATAAGCTCAAATTTCTGCATGTGCATTGATATATTCCAACTAGAGCCTGGGTCTATGAAGAATCTACATCTATTTAACATGTCAAGAATTTCCATAAAATCACAAGATAATTGAGGCCCTGCATGGTGGGAAAACATTTAGAATATACAACATATCATTTCTCAACTTAGCACAAATATCCAAAGATGCAAAATTACCTTACCAACAAGCACCCGAAGCGTCATAAAGGCTTCTGCACGAAGCTTTGCACTGCCTCGGTGTCCTCGTGCTGCCTCGACATCTGCAGCCTACAAACAAAATCGAAGATTTGTACGCAGACTACAAGGCAAATTGAGGAAACATCATAAATTTCAACTGCTCCATTGTAAAACCAATTGTTTACAGAAGAAGAATAGGAACAAAGCATACTTTCAAGAGAATGGATAGCCAGTGACCCACAGCAGCAGAAGCAGTTTGAGATTGGAGAAATGAAAGTATACATTCTTGTGGTTCTGAATCAAAATTTGAAATTCTGGTTTGAGGTGTTTGATGATCTCTTCTTGCTAAAAGCAAAGGCCAACCCTTAATTTGTTTGCATAAGCAAGTCTCTTCAGAACACAAAGATAGACCAAGAAGCAGTGCCCGGAAACACCTGATTACTCCTTCACGAAACTCTTCTGAAGCCTCCGATGGAGAGAGCAATGCCCCATAAGTTAATTTCTTCAGCATTACAACCATCTGTAAAAGCATGCCAGCATACTCAAAGTTTATAAGGACCCCTTTTTTATCTCAATCTAATTCATTCAACAAAGAAGTTCAGGACTAACATGAACAAGTTGACTTGAAAAAGAAAGACTGCATTAACTATGAATAAAACATTACAATGGAGCCGAAAAGGTGCCCGGAAATATGCACAGCAATCTTTTCATGGAATGCCTCCCAAAGGCATATGATCATAAAGGAATCAAGCAACAGTACCTGCCGTGGCAAGAGGTTTGCTTGGTGCCAATCATTAGCTATTGGTGCTTTTATAAGCTCCATTATATATATATATATATATATATATATATACAGGTGTAATAGATAAATGAAATTAAAAGGCCAAGCATAAATCTATATAGTGATCAGGTACAACATCAAGAGTACTCAAGACTATCATGCCCTAACCGCACGTATGCCACAACATTTTTTTCACAACATGACATTGTGAAAGAACCCAAATAAAACCAAAACCCATTATTACAAAAAGATGGCCAGAATTTTTAGCAAACAAGCACGCTAATCGAGCTCCCTGGTCATGCTTTCAGGGAGAGGAACAAACAGAATGTTGGACCTGGAAAGGGATCAAGCACGGGGAAGGGTCTTACCAGGCAGTTTCTATCATTTTTCTAAGGCAGGTAACAGTAAATGACAAAAATGGGCTTAGTGTGCACAGATTTTGAACAGAAAGGTAAAAGAGATGCCAAAATTATACGTACAACAAAGGAAAGTTTTATTCGACACCACATTCTGATTATTGACGCCCCATTTGTCGCTAAAAGGGCATAAGCGACAAGTTTTAAGCTTTTTGCAGTAAATGAGGCGTGATTTAGAATATCCACAAGACAAAGGATTAATTATAATAGGATATCCCTATCAAAATGGCATTAAAATTTCTAATACCTGATTCACAGAT
Organism: Escallonia rubra; assembly: GCA_033065855.1. Taxonomy (NCBI): domain Eukaryota; kingdom Viridiplantae; phylum Streptophyta; class Magnoliopsida; order Escalloniales; family Escalloniaceae; genus Escallonia; species Escallonia rubra. The sequence continues at coordinate 980,437 of JAVXUO010002540.1, read as the reverse complement.
CCTAAATGGCACTTCTTCAGAAGCTCCTCCAGACATTGAAGCACGCCTTCTGCAATAGGGTCACTCACTTTATGTGGTGGTTTTGGGACATCAATCATCCTCTCTTCAGAATCGGTCTTTGGGGGAGATCTGCAATCAACTGCTGCATCGAACAGAAGCAGCAAGGGAAACAATGCATAGCTGAAAAGGAAATAACAAAACAACACAATGAAACGAAAACTAACCAACATGTCAATGAAAAGAAAAAAAACTCAAGACACAGGAAAAAAAGGAGAGAGAAAAGAGAAGAGGGGCCATATATACATGTATCCGTGGCAAGCCAGTGGTTATCGGGTACTTCATAGTGAAGAAACCCTATATGGCGATAGGTAGGATACTCGAAAGCCAAGTAACCTTTTAGACGTGGGAAGCAAGGCTTTTCCTTCATTCGTTTGTGGACTGCATCACTGCTTCGCCAGGATTCATGTTGGAAGCATAGAGAGAACGCAGAGAAATTTGGTCATAACCTACTAGACTCCATTTTAGACAACTATCCCAAGCATTCCACAAAAATTCGAAGGAGAATGTACGAGACACAATTGAAGTAACCATGCAAGTCATAATGACGGGATCTTTGTCCACTTTATAATATTATAGGTTGCAACAGCAAGATAATGAAGAATGTGCCATTAAAAACAGGGCAAGCCAGACTTTTCTCACAAGGAGTACATTTGAGTCTTGTTATACGTGAACCTGGGTTAATAAATAGCTGATAACTTCACTTTAAAGTTAAGAATGCGTTAAGTGTCGAAAAATATCTAGGATTTTGTAATTTCCTACACGGGAGGGTGACACATTCTTTCCATGCTACTTTGAAGCTTAATCCATCCTTTATAAACACCAAAACCGCAACAACAACAAAAAAAAGTCTTGATTTACAGGTAAGTTTCAATACCAGAAAGCAGCGGGATTAGTGTATTTTACAAACGTAAAACCGGCCTTTGGGTCTTCACTACTTGCAACATTTCCCATTCCAATATCATAACAGCATCACTCAAGCAATTAAAGCCCTCCAGTCTTTGTAACCAAAGCTAATATAAGCCCACTGAAGGCTGCAGAGTCCTAAGTTTTCTAAAGTTCTTACACCTCAATTACGCTTAATAACATCAGCAACTCTGACAGAAGCATATGGAATTAAGAAATTTAAGCCCTTATTTTGTTCACAGAATCACAAAATTAACTCATAGAAGACCCTGTAACACCCATTATAAGGTGAAGCATGGTATCAAAATCTTTTCTAAAGGCAAAAATCATGTGACGGCCTTGGCACTTGGCTGTTTATTACTCGCTCTTTTTCATACTTTTTTTCGAATTCCTAGAGTAGAATTTAAATGTGTAAAAATGGGAGAAGCGACACAATGCCGCTGGTGGGTTTCGAACCCAGTTGATCTTGTTTGGTAGTTTTGGTTTTGTGCCATTAGATCACCACATGACTCTTAAAACATGCACGCCCAGTGGGACTCGAACCCACAATCGCCTGATTAAAAACCAGCATCTGTGGACTTTTAAGCCCCCTGTGACTCTGTCTTGGACATGGAGTAAAATTGTAAAGCTCAGAGAACAAATGAAGCAGCATGTTTGGCATGAAATTGGGAATGGCCAAATGACTTGGCTCTGGTATGACAACTGGATGCCTTATGGAAGTCTAGTTGCAAAATTTGGAACTAGAATCATCTATGACTCTGGACTAAGCAGGGAATGTAAAGTCAGTGGCATAATTGAAGCTAATCATTGAAAATTACCTCAAGCCAGGTCTCAAGCTCTTAGAACATGTATAGATGACATGAGTGGTATCAATCAACCTCAGGTGGATAGAGAGGATAAACTAGTCCGGAATATGAACAAGAATGCTACATTCTCAGTGGGTTCAGCATGGCAGGCTTTAAGAACCAAAGCAACTATGGTACCATGGTGGAAATTGATTTGGTTTCATAGACACATTCCTAAATGTGCTGTGGTGCTGTGGATGTTGTGCAAGGGGGTATAAGGACTAAAGATAAACTGATGAAATGGAATTATAAGGTGGATGATGGATGTGTTCTATGTGACAATCACAGGGAGGATGAGGAGCATCTATTCTGGAATTGTTCTTATACCAGGGAAGTTTGAGCAGTTGTGTTGGAAAAATTGATGGTGCATACCCTTTGGAATTCTTGGAAGCAGTTTCTATACTCTGCCTCCAAACAGTTCAGAGGCAAAAGCTTCTTAGCAAAGCTCAGGAAACTGGGAGTGGCATTTACAGTCTATGAAAAGCCTTCAAACCATACAAAAGATACTCATCTTTCCCCATACCGATTCAGCAGATACAAACATATTCATATACACACAGCCAACGAAGTAAAACTTGAAAGCCCCTGGTAAACGTAAAAATCGAAGAAATGGAGTGAAAAAGAGAGAAGTAAAAAAGCGTACTCGAAGAAAGGCTGGAGAGCATCGGGTGGGTGCCGGCGAAGCAAGTGAAGCAGCTGAGAGAGAGTGGAGGTGTTTTTCTTAGGGTTTTGAAGTAGGCCCAGCAGTTCTAAGCAGTAGTGTTTCAGCTCCGGGAAAATACTGCTGCGAGCCTCTTCTCCGTCTCCGGAGTTTATCGACATGGATTCGCCGGTGTATGCCCTAATTTCTTCCATGGAAACCCTTCAGAGAGGAACTGTCAATGTACGCATGTGTGTATTCTGATAGCCGACTTGAACTCGAAGAACCGGGAAGAAGAAGCTAATTTTATTGGGTTGGGCCGAGGAGTCCAGTTCAATCCATCAAGCCCACTTACTCCACTTTTAAACTAGTTCGCGTTTTAACTAGCACTAGCATTATTTAATTTAAATTTTTCAAAAAATTTATTATGATATATAAGTATATTAAAATGTTAACACAGTTATTTATTATTTAATATTTGTCTTTTGTCATTCTTTAAAAAGTTTCTTATAGTGTCAAGTATCAACATTTTAGATAACTAATCAGTCATGTAACACCAAAAGGGGTATTACACCCATTTTTTTGTGTAGTATAGATATCGTAGTTAATATTTGTCTCATACAAGTAGCCAAATGATACTGCAATATAGATTCTTGATTGAGCCTTAATTTACTCTCTGACAAACAACTGGAGCTTGTCTTTGACTTGTTTGTAGTCTCGTTGAGCTCGAGCTCGAACAAGAACTGATTTGTCAAACAAGTCTCGGACAACTTCACTTATTTGCTAATATGCGTCAAGAAACTATCAATTGCGAAAAGAATATACATACAAGCATAGTTTAATAAGTTTTTCTCATAGTATTACGGTATGAGCGAGATATGACTTGCCAACTTCTATACCACATCAAATCTCCATGGTCCGGATGTAAATGGGGATGTCCTTATACAAGCACATCCTCTCGCCAGTTATTCTTATCAGTCCAACATATTTTGTGGCATTGGGGGTGAGATATGCTATATTAAAATACAAATAAAAAAAACGCTAAATGGTAAATCAATTTCTACTAGTTGTTCAGCTCGTACAAGTATAATGCTCATTTTGAAAATGTATCTAAGGACTCAAGAAAAGTCAAAATTCCCATACAATTGTGATAGTAAGTGGAAAATAACTACATCTACATCAATGATTTACACAAATGACAAGCCTTTCCCGGATAGGGCACAAGTTTCTCCGTTATGGCAAACATATTGTCACGCCCCCGACTCGGAGGTGGACTTACACATATTATTTCAAAATATTCATGCTTACCAGAAATATAATACCAAAATATTTACAAAGAAAATAATCTAAAGGGGTAATCAGAGCTCTAAACATACCCCAAATCAAAAGATAGCATTCATGATCAAACTCCAATAAAAGCAGCGAAAATTTGATAACAATAGTTCATTCTCTAATATTGGGGTTCTAAAAAGCTACTTAATCAAACCATTACAAGTTTTCATTCTCAAGTCACTGAAGAGAGTATAAAATTAAAGAACAACTTTAAGCTCATTCATATAGCTACCTCCTCTACCATTGTCTTGGCTCGATTACCTGAAATGGGAGGAGAAAGGGGGGGGGGGGGGGTGAGCACAAAGCCCAGTAAAGATCACACGCACACATCCGCGGAGTACAACACATGTATTCAATAAAGTATAGTTGAGTCCAAACGAAGCATATGAAACAAAAGTGCGAAGGCGATAGATAATCTTAACACGACAAAATAATCTCATTTCGGGATATTCAACCCATCAAAGATCAAATCAAAGTTAAAGTCAAAGTCAAATGAACACATTCAAATAATCGAACTAATAATCAAATACGAAACAATCACGTAATTCGTGATTGTAAAGCATATTACCCTCAGCACGTGAAGGTTCTAAGTTCAAAATTTGCATACCGGTAACAATTGTCATATCATGTCATGTCATCACATTAACCTAAGCACGTGAAGATTCTAACATTAGTTCAATTCAAAGGGGTTCAATGGACTTCAAAATATCTCAAACGCATAAGAACCGCAAAATATCAAAACTTTGTATTTCAAGTAGAGTAGCTTAACGATTTAAAAAAATACTCGATTTTACACTCAAATCGAAGAGTATGAAAGACGAGTATAACGGAAGTAAAATCGCTTTAAACCAAGTTCGTATTAGCAAGGAATTATAAAATAACGATACTGAGCGTAAAAAAGAAGGCAAAACTGTTGAACCAACTAAAAAGTGAAATACTTTTTCCATTGCACGGCCGGGTGTTCTTCTAACCAAAGAATATGAATATCCTTAAGGCAATTAATGATGGGGGCAATGATTGTAGTTTAGACCATCACTTGGCAACCACACAAAAAGAAGAGCTGTAATGAGTATGACTAAGCTAAACAGCATGTACCCCAAAGTCACCGCAAAGTCAGTACGACTAATGAGTAGAGGACAACGAGATAAGTAGCGTATACCGCAAATCAGTACGAGGTGAAAGAAAAATTCTATCGTTGCTTCGGAATCGAAAAAACGTGATATAATGATAACGATGTGGATCTATACATGAAACTCTTATCTCAATCCACGCAATTAGATTTATAAAGTTGCGTGCGTAATCTTCTGAAGTTCCAAAACCTAAATATTTTAATCAGTCCACTTACGTTAAAATATTCACAAATGCAATCTTAATGTGATCTAATTCATCCTTATAAACAAAGTAGGTTCAATATCACTTACCAATTGTGAGTAGAAATTGCAATTCTAAAAAATCCTAGTTTTTTCTTTCTTCTCTCTCTTATCGACAAAAATAACTAACTAATTTTTATATCTCTAAACTTGATAAATAACCCAAAAGACCCATAAAGTTATGTTACTTATTCAAAAGTATTTTAAAATATTATTAAAACTACAAAAGTAGCCCAAAAATTTATTTGGGGTATTACAAGCTCAGCTCGTTTGTCGGAGAGAGTATATTAAGGCTTAGCTAAGCTGGGTGAGATATGCTATATTAAAGTACACATAAACAAAACGCCTAGTGGTAAATCAATTTCTACTGGTTGTTCACCTCGTACCAGTACAATGCTCATTTTCAAAATGTATCTATAAGGACTCGAGAAAAGTCAAAATTCCCATATCATTGTGGTAGTAAGTGGAAAATAACTACATCTACATCAATGATTTTCACAAATGACAAGCCTCTCCGTGATGGGGCACAAGTTTCTCCGTTATGGCAAACATACTTTCAGTAGAGGTGAACACTTGTTCACTAGACTGTATACTATTAAAAATTTAGAACAGTACATGAGAATGGCCTAATTAGGTGTGAGAATACGAACTAATTAAGAGTATAAAAATCATTGTATGACTTTAACATACTATGCTTATGCTTATGCATATGCATATGCAAGAGAATGTCACAAAGTTCAGTCGACTCATTAATTAGACTCCAAAAAGGAAAGGTGATGAAGGCCATGATGGAAAATAATCCATGCCCAGATCAGCTGCATCCTTTTGTGGATTGTCTTGTTCTTCACCATTTGTTCCCTCTAGTCCAAGCTCATCTTCTAAGTACTTCATCCACTTCGTGCAATCAGCTTCTCTATCAAGTGTTTCGTCTCGAAAGCTTGAGCTTTGAGAAGCCTCAAAGTGGTCTTCAATTGCGTGGGCTTCGCTGGACTGAAGACAATCCAAGCCATCTAACATGCTCCAAAATTCAGTATCAGACTCCATGGGAATGTCAATCACTTCATCTAACACCTCTAGGTCAGCAGCCTCGTATATAGTGTTATGGACTTCACCATCTCCCCCAAAGTTGAAGGGTGGACTCATGTCCTCTCTTTGCATTGGAACATCAACTTGCTGGGAGTTCAAGAACTTCGGTGCACACGAAGAAATGGAGGAAGAGGAACTCGGTGATTCTTTGCGCTCTGACGAACAGCATTTCGTTGAATCTTGACCCAATTGATACCCATTTCCATTCTCCACACATGAATCAGAAGAAGTCGGGCAAGGAGAGCTAGGATTTGTTGAAGGTTCCTTGGTCTCAATATTGCTACGGCGATTGGCATCCTTCTTGATTAATCTTTTCTTCAGATGTGTGTTCCAAACGTTCTTTATCTCATTATCAGTTCTCCCTGGAAAATGAGACGCGATTTTTGACCACCTATTGTTTCACGGAACAAAATTCACATTAGCATATAAAATGAAGACGGAAAAAAGGTATAACTCGCGAAGCAAATAATTAGTATGCATTTTTAATTACTTGTTCCCCAGGGATTCATGCAGCTTCAATATGGCTTCTTCTTCTTGTGGGGCGAAGTTGCCTCGTTTTACGTCAGGCCTTAGGTAATTAATCCATCTCAATCGGCAACTCTTTCCACACCGCAACAGTCCTACATACATAGCAAAGAACAAAGCATTAGTGTCAACATCGGATGAGTATCCTGATAACTAATGATGAAGGGTAGGATTTATCCAGGGGAGGATTATCAATTATAGTTATCTTTCTTGGTGGACCAACGATGGACTTGCCAACTCCATCGATCCTCCAACCACCTTTGACACTGAAACCCTTTCTAAGATCCTTGTTTTATGTGTGTCTACAGGGCTTAGTGCTTTGAAAAACTTGTCCTCCCATCATATACTTTCCTTTTCAGCATTCCTCCTTAGCTTTGAATAAAATATATCAAGAAACCAAATCTGGTACATTACCAAGTCAACAAGTAAGACGACTCGAACACTTTGAGGTTGGTAATACTACATATCCGCGTTACAGTGGTCAATATATAGGCCAACAAGTGGAATAATTCCTAGCTTTGTTTGAATAATACTTCTTGATGTCTTCATTCACTCCCCAGTTACCCTGGGAGGCTGGGATCTGAATTGCCAGTCAAAGTAGTATCCTCACAACAGTTTCCTTGCATGCATGTCGCAACTCGCAAGCATGCTTTAGAAATCACAAAGCAGAAGTAAATGACAAACACTAGTAGCAAATTTCCTATTTTCATCTACCTAGTTTCTTCTTGTCTCCACAAAGGCTAGCTTATTAAAATGGGCAAAAAGGAACTTAAATATGCAAGCTGCCGGTGTGAGAAATGTGCTACTTAATTAGAGGCATCCCGGCTGATTTTCTGCTAGTCATAACTCTGATATTTCAGAACGGACGTGAAATAGTATGAGATTGTCTTTAGAAGATTTTGCATGTACGTGGTTCTTTATAAGATTTTGCATGTACGTGGTTGTAATAATAACGTGGACAGACAGTTTCGTTAAGTAACGGAAATTAACCGGACACAAAAGGAGATGCCTCAAAGCTTACCAGCTTGTTTAGGGAGAGAGCGCCAGTTGCCATGTCCGTGCTTTTGGATAAAAGTGATCAACCTCAAGTCCTCTGCAGGACTCCACGGTCCTTTCTTCACTTGGTTCTTGTCGCAGCAAGGCGCACGCCCTCGACCCATCTCTGTGTCGATCTCTTTCTGGCGTGTATATGCAAGACGAAAGCACAGAGAGCTAGTAATACTGGTCACCACCCTTGAGAGTCCTCTCAGTCTCCTACGTAGTTCCTGATGAAATCCACAACGGGCTCTCTATATTTATACAGTGGAGACAAGAGAGGGTGAAGTCGTCCCGGTGGACCACCCAACAAGGGCCATGCCATGAATTTTCTATGGGGAGAGAGACTTTCACTTTTTACTTGTCAAAACAACTTAAACCCAAGCCAAGCAATAGGAAGACTGGATCAGATTAACAGAATCACTGGATTTTGTAACAAAAATTCATTACAAGTACAGTTTTTCACCATCTACTTTCACAAGAGAGTGCTTACTTCCTGCCTCTGTTCATGTCTTATCTGAGGCTAAAAAACGTACTTATTTGACTGTCTCAATAGAACAGTGAATTCACTAAATCCATTCAAAATACCAAACAGGATTCCAAAATTTATATCGTAATCCTGCCTACATATAAATTAATATATTAAGAAATAGTTTAGCAATATTTGAATTCTTTTGGAATATACATAGTATCTTAATTTGTTGCGCGCACTTGTTAATCGCTAATAAAAAGTGTCGAAAAGCATAATACAGTATTATGACTTTAGACGTATCATTATTAAAAAAAATGCGTTACATTGTAACTGAACTTGATTGGCATCGTATCTCTACTTGTTTAGTTCATTAGAGGTCACTTGCACCTAAACTACACAACAAGATACAATTTTACTCTTTTAATTATCGGAAATACATGCTAAACGAAATAAATATCCTTCTGATTTCCCAGCATGCATGGATGCAGGTCTAGTTGGGCAAACATTAATAGCCCAGTACTGCTAATTAGACACTTGTTTTTGTAAATAATTAACCTCTTCTATTAATACTTAAATTCTCAGCAATTGGAAAAGGTCATCACTACGAAAATACTCCCTTAGTCTAGAAGCAAGATAAAAGGGGAAAAGTTCCTTAACCGCCCTGTGATTTAGCCCTTGGAGAGAACTGGTCTCATAAGCGAGAGTGCTTTGAACTGTGATTTGATTCAGTAAATGGTGAATCATATACTTCTAGAATTATAAAAATGACTTTTCTATCAAAGGGCACTTCTAGAATTATAAAGTAGCAGATGAGAAAAAATTGTACTCCGTATTGTTTGTGATGGAAAGATGTGACAAATTGGTAAAACTTCCACATAGACTATAAGGTCACTCCATCGAGGATTTCCCACCTTTCCTCTGGTTGAAGTGTTTGGCATTATTATCGCAAGGGATGGATCCAGACTCGATAGATAGTTGGAAGTAAAATTAAATAGAATTTATCATTGTCCAATTTAACGTATTCATGTGTTTGAAGCTTGTTGAGAATTCAACCTTGCATCTTGTGAGTATCTCCCTTTATTATTAATTAATCTGACCACACGTGAGGGGTCTCGTCGAGAATATAATCCCGTGTCAAGAAACTAAAGCCCCCTTTGACGGAGCTTTTTTTTACAGTTTTGGAAACTGAAAAAAAAAAGTCGCGTTTGATAACAAATTTTTTTTTCTTCTTCAGTTTAAAAAATCAGTTTTTAAACTGAAGAAAAAAAAAAAACTCTAAAAATGAGTTTTTTTTTTTAGACCACCACCACCCTCCCACCGTCGGCACCCACCACCGGCGACCACCGTCGGCCAATAGCCACCTTAGGCCTGTTTTGTGCTAGTTTGCCTAAATTCTGAGACCATTCGTTATGACTAATTCTAGCGGCAATTTAAAAAAAAAAATCTCTTTATTATAGCTACCAAACAGAGCAGTGCAGGGAATGTTTTTAGCAATATAACGAGCGGCATCGTTATTGTTCTTAGTTGTTCTTCTATTGCCACCCCTTACAATCGAGCATCTGATGAAGGCAATAAACAAAGATTGCATGGGTTCCATGCCCCATGCAACATCACATTACCGAATTCTTAAGTAAGAAGCATTACCATTAAGCATGATTTTTCCTTGATCAACAGCCCATCATCTATACGTCAGTGGACGGCAAAAGGCCGTTTACAATTTCTACTTGCACTGAGAAGGGAGTCAGGGTCATGATTTCCTAATAAAAAGTGCACTTTTTACCAATACAAACGTTACATTTCCATGGCGTGCATGTCCACGGTTGCGGCCATGTCCATGTCAAGGAAGCAGCTTGATGGCAAGATCCTCGAGTGCAATTAGATTTAGGTCACCCGCCTATATGTTAGTGCCCTTTGACTGTTCAGCAACAGAGACACTTCCAGCACTAGATAGATAGACTAGTTAATTGGTAGTAGTAGTAGTGGTGGTGGTGGTGGTGGTGCACTTCCAGCACTAGATAGATAGAGTAGTAGTAGTAGTAGTACTAGATAGATAGATAGATAGATAGAGTAGTAGTAGTAGTAGTAGTAGTAGTAGTCGTCTTCTTCGTCGTACAGCCTCATAAATTCTTTGAATCTACTGCACACATTCTTCATTTTAGCCACTGAAATTTCACATTACGGGTAACAAAGATGGTATAAAATATTTTAAAGTGCACCAAATTATCCAGTTAAGTTGCGAGAAGTCAACTTATTTATGGCTAATTTACTCCAACTTGCAAAAGAATTTGGCACATGAACTTCTACCAGCATCTAATTAGAAGTCCAACTTTGTTAAAAGAGAGGGTGGTGACAAAAATATTTGTTAATTAAAAGCTCTCAAAGTCATTGGTTAGGGAAAGTGGGAAGCCAACATTAAATGGCTTTTACCATTTTGATACCTAATTTTGACGTTTTTGTTTCAGTTGGGTTAGTAGAGTCTAAGTGACTAGTCACCACTAACCATCGATGACTTTTCTCTGACTAAACTAGTCTAAGGAGGAAAGATTTCTGGTGATGTATTGATTGGCATGTAACATATGTCTGCATGACGTGTGAGTGACCTAGCTCCTTGGCTCCATGTGGCATGCCTTTTATTTTCTTTAGTGGAATAAGAAATATATACTAATCCGAACAAATATGTACAATAATTATAACCTATACTAACAGGAACAACATAAGGTAATACTAATAACAACCAGCAAAGGAGACACTTCCTGCATGATAACGGAAAACAAAATATCATGAAGGCACTACATCAGCAAGAGCGCCATGAGCAATATGCATGGAGTGTATCTCGTAACTACAACCGGAGATGTACTCGTGGCATGCCTTTTTAGTCTTCGTTTTATGTAGAGAAAATGTGAAGTTTAAAGCACAAGCATGTTGTATATATCTCATCTTATTTTTTATTTCACTAATCGATCATTTCTATCACAGTTGACAGGTGACCTTTACATCGATCCAAGACAGTCACGATCTTTTCTTATTTGTGTTGTACAAGCCTTTTTGCTCATATAGGTATCTCGCTCGAGGTCACTGGAGGACAAGACTTGGCTACCTGTGCAAGTTTTTTTGTGCATCGAGAGAGTGGTAGAATACATTTTTTTGATAACCATTGTGGTTAGGTATCCTTAGTGTTCTCTATCCACCAGCCGGTCCGACCGCAGAGAGACTTCCAATGCCTCCCTTTACTTGTGTATAGCTCGTGCCGTCATGGAAGTTCAGCTCAATTGAGGCTAGTTCCACTTATGGGATGGGGTTGTCATCTTAGTGACTCGGTGTATGCACTATGTTTCAACCTATAAGTTGTTCTTTTTCACTTCTCAAGTTATGACACTTGTAAAGTTGCAAAAAAGTGGAACTCACCCAAAGATCACTCTCCTGTAAATTTGTAATGATGAAGTTGGCAAAAAGGCACATCAAGTGCGACGAGGAGGCTGCTTGCAGTTGTACGACACACTTCAGCTTGAGGAAGCCACAAGGCCTTTTGCCATTTGCGTTCATGTAGGCTAAGTCATGCCGTTGCATTTCTATTCTAAGAAGATGACGTCTGTGTTGTGTTTGCATTTGTATATAAACCAAGTGTAACAAAATACAACCAAGTACCAACGGGCAAAACGGCATGATATGCGACCTACTGATTACATGCGCAAAGAATTTTCGTTCTTACTTTTGTACAAATTGGAACTTCAATAACAAATTAACAATTAGGGATCGTAAGCGCAGCCACCTCTCGTGCTATTAAATAAAAGTTATACTGAAATTACTACGAATAGAAACATTACAGAGGTAAGTAAATATGAAATTGGGTTTATCTTGAAAATGCAGACCCCAAGAAAAGGAACAACATGAATGAAGTAAAAATGTTTCTAGTTGCATAGTTGAGTCGAATGGTTTAAATAAAAAAGCATGTATCAACATCAATCAATAAAATAAAAGACCAGAGCGAAAAAATCTACCTATAGATAATTAGATATTAGAAGACCAAACAGGGTCTGATAAAAGTTTTGAGCGCAGCGGGGGTGCAGGGTTTAATTACTTGATATTAAAAAAATGTAATTATGACTTTGGTTAACTTTGACCTACGTAATTTCAAATTAGTGTACCATAAGGGTATACTATAACCTATAGTAAAAAGTTCAACAAATTTTTTTTTTACCGTAAGTGTACCCACTCTCAATAGTAGTACACAGATATTTTTGGCCGACCAGTGCCGCACCACCTTTCCTTCCATCGAAAAAAACATATTACCTCCTTTCTAGATATAACATTTTGTGATATTTTGAACTCAAGACCGTAACTTAAATCAGTACTAATATTATATTCATAAAGTGCTGAATTTCAAAGTTTTACAACATATATAATGCAATGGAGTCTTAACTTAAGCATCAAAACATGGCAGTCCAATGCGAAAAAAGTAGTTAAGGACCTTGAAATGTGAAAGGTCAGAGATGTTACGGTTGGTATATAGTGGACAATATCCAGTAGTAGATCTGGTAGGCAGATGAATTAGTTGTGTGAGCACTGTTCCTGATGTTATATATGACGTGCACGAATGAAAATGCACAGCATTTTTGCTACCTTCTTTTTTGTCAACCACTGAAATTTTGACTATCAATGCCTGGGTATCTTGCCTCTGAATTTAGAGGCATTCTACGGTCTTTCTTATCATCATCATATTGCAACCGAGAAAGCCAATTGAGAAGTGTGAACTCTCAACATTTTTTCTTTCGGAAATTTGTACTTCTATTGAATCCCGAAAAGATGTTACACCAAAGATCAAACCACCTCATAAAAGCTAGGAAAGACTAACAAGCCTGATCAAGCAAGACGAGAGGCGGCCCAACTAACCGGGGGACAACACTGCCTTGCTTCTTTGAGTAACTTAAAACTTATCTCGATACTTCTTGGCTAACTCTCCTGCACGAGGCACAAAAACCGACACTACTGTGTTTGGGGTACCACGATCAACGAGTTTATGAAAGCACTCAACAACTCAATCGTTTTATATATTTCAGATGTAGAAGGCTTTCAAAGCGGTTCGAGCACGAAGTATCTATACACCCCACAAACTTAGGCTTCAGAGGCATCACAATCTGAGACAGTAACAAGTGGAAGCCGAAGGGGCATGAAACTTACCCTTAAGACTAAACCATCCAATCCTTGCTATTTGTTTTGGGCACCACAAAACCCTTCTTGCATTGAGGGGGATAAGCAATTTAGGGCCACACCATAATTTTGTAAAAAGTAACCACATTTCTGACAATGCCAGGGGAACAAAGGAACCAATCTTCATGATTCTTATTTCTCAAAATCATCTAGATTTAGTTTACTGAAAGTAGAGATATCCTTAGAAGCATGAACTTCGATGCATAACCTAGAAAACTTAAGCTCGTCCATGCTTTGGATAGGCACATCTATATGTAAAGGAGATTTTCAAATAATGCTACCCAAAAGCTTGATCCATCGACATTCAAAGGCAAATAGAAATATTTCCAAATTGACTCTTGGTTAGGATGCCATCTTTTCAACTAAAGGAGCCTGCCACCACAATGGTAAGTCCTCCACTCAAGAGCTATAGCAATGGCTTCCTCCCCAAAAAATTGAAACTAAAGAAGTCACTGCCTAAATACAAGTATATCATTGTTCTGGACGTGATTTCTCACTTTATTGAGGGTGGCTCTGCCTGTGGAATTAACTAGTTCTCTGGAACCCAATAAAAAGAAGAAAAAGAACCTTTACTTTATAATCTGAAGTACACCTATACACGTCTCAGAATGTTCTCTGCTCTTCATTTTGACAGCCAATTTCAGGAAAATTACATTCTTCCTCTATGACACATACAAAATATGCATGGAACGTACACCTGGACTATACCCATATAAACCCAGGATAATGGGTATTCTAGCGAGAGAGGCTCCCACTCCTTGCTACAATCCTCGTCTCTCTTTCTAAAACTCCATGGATCAATATCCTTTATTGTCCATTTTTTCTTGGATTAGATGGATAGATTTAGGAAGAGGCAGTCCAAGTGCAAGATATCCAAGTCTCCTTGATGTGATCTGTACAAGAATCATAAGCTTGACGCTCTACGTGATGACTTTTGTGAATTGTAAATTTGAAGATAGCTTTGATCATCATGCTGCGCGTGTCTTTTCCAGGCATCTGAAGTTTGGTTTATAAAGATCTAAGTGAAATCTAAAAGTCCTCCGGGAGAAAGGTTCCCATTTATCAAGATCTAATTATGTGGTGTGCACGTGCTACCAGCTGAGGGTGGGAGCCAAGGGAAAGGAGAAAAGGTTGAACTTCAATACAATTCAGATTCCCACCCAAATCTTGGCTACAGAGTGACAGTTAACAACAGCATGCATCAAGAGTGGCGTAATACACTACCGAAAGATATGCGGGGAATGATGTGGAGCCCAAGGCCCCAAGCTGAAACTTCCTAGGGATCGTTCTTACGGTAGCACCGGGGGAATTTTATGCGTCTCTGGAGACGATCTCTCCTGATCCCCATGAGCTAGTTGTTGCCCATGTGCATGCGTCTCTGGAGAAGATCTCCCTGTTACCTTCTGTGGACTCGATGCAGAAAGATTTGCAGCTACATGATATGCCCCTGGGTAATTGAGTTTGGACGGGATGCATTTTCCGAATCCTGGCATTCTGGAAATTCTGCGGTTTCGGAGAATTTTCCCTTATTTTTTCCTTGATGATAGCAAAATTTTCCATTTTGTTAAAATCAGGAAAAAGGTTTCTTTTTCTCTCCCCCACCCCAAACCTATTTTCTGTTACTATTAGCACTGGTAGATGCCAGCACTATCTTCTGATGCAAATGTATGCTCTTTCTATTGAATTCCACCATATCCAAAGGAAAAGGCCAAATTATTCCTCTTAAACAAGGACTTACTCAATGATCAACAAAATTAAACTGAGTGTAATCCTCCTGGACATCCAAACATGTAAGCTCTAAGGTTGGAACTAACTATTTGAGGAAAAAGAAAAACTAATCTAGAAGGAAATGGAGTTGACATCTATGTCGGTGGTTGGTTTCCGCTTGAAAAACCTATGGCAGCAGCAGCTTCTGACTGCAATGCAGAAGGCGTTTCCTTGTAGTCTAATGAGGAAAGGAAAACTAAGAAAAGGCAGCTTCTAATACCTATGAAAAATGGAAGGAAAATGTCTAATGATTAACAGAGAGTCAAATGAACTTCGAGACTGATGAGTTTACATCTACTGCAACCGAATAACCGTCTTAAATTTTAAATCTACTATAACCGACCTAAAGGTAGTTCCCATTAAAAAAAATCTAAAAGAAATTGCCATGCCCAAAATGGTCACTCTTCTGATTCTGAAGGATAAAATGCTACTACTAAAGAAGTCTACACAAAGAACAGGGACTGTACAAGTGAACTTCCATACTCTTGATCGTCAATTTTCTTAGCGCTTAACTTGAAGGTAATAAAGGGCATTTAACATGAATTTATATGACGATACCTTAGAAGATGATGGCCATGCAGAACTAAACTAACAACCGTTGATAACGCTGCACAAGGACTGTTGAGCTGATGTTGTTGGAGACAGGTTCTTCAATTGCTATATCTCCACATGTTGGAGATCACATGCGCTTGAACTATGCTCACTGTTGTGTTTGTCACCTGGGGAAGTTCAATTCAAGAGTGCTACAACATTTGTAGCGGCAATGTGAGCCATTTGAAAGCGAAATGTTATTGTGCAACAGTAACATAGTGACCCATAGAACCGGATATGTCAGTGCCAACAATAACTTAATTGTACTTGTTACCTTAGAATAGTCAGCCATGTTACTGCATACTTAATGACAAAACAAACACGTCAATTCAAAACACGTAAATAAAATTCTCAGAATTGTAGCAAAACTGATTAACTCTGAATACTATCACTTCCCTCTCATTGAAATTCCATCAATACTGTTCGTCTCAACAGAAACAACAGAACCAAGTATGTTAGCACTTAAACTTCAAATGTCAAATTATACTCCAAAATAGGACACTCACATTAATCTTGACCTCAAGAAATCATTTCTTAAACTCACTGGGCCTTCCTTAGACTTTGAAGTGCTGAAACCTCTAAGTGCCCCAAAAAAACTTAATCAATCACTATGTAATTTATAATTCTAATTTAACTTAGCCGTGAAAATTGGCATATGACTCCAAGGCAAACTTCATGATAGCAGCAAATCACTGTGCAAACACGTGTGCATAAAATAAAGATGCGGGTATATGGCATGAAAACTTAAAAGGAAATCATCCATGTTTTACACAAGCTACATATGTATACTCTTATACACAAGCACGTACATATCTTCAGACTAAAGCAAATGTTATACATCAAGCACCTATTCAGAAAAAGAAGTTAACTTGAACTAAACTCAAAGCACACACTCACCTCAACCTTTGACAGAGAGAGGTGCACGTCTAACTTAAAAGCAACACTTATTCTGTTACATAGGCTATTTGTGATTTGGCTTCTCAAGAAACTTTCCTGGTGACAATCACAGCCCCACATGTTATTAGCTGCGTATTCTATTGGTAACACGTCGATAGGGCCAATAACTGAAAAAATAGAGTTCTAGCAGTGGCACCACAGCTGTGTCTTCCATCAGAATGCTGTATGAGAACCTGTAACTGTTGTAACCGTTGGAACATCTATTTTCCCCACGCTCTCTTCCCCTTCTCGTCCTCGTCTTCTCTATCTTATAATTAAAGTGAGAGCATATTACGCTGTCGTCGGGTAAAATTATCTGCAACGATTTCGATTAAATATTAATAAGCTTGTAAGCTAGAAATTAGCTTATCTGATTGATATATTGTCGGTTCAAGTTGATTCTCCCTTTTGTTTTAATATCTCACTTCTAAATTTGTCACAGCGTCTATTTGCTTTTCTTTTATCAACAAAAGCATCATGGATGTCCAAGCCCCTAGAACAATATGAATGGGTAAAAAGACAATCAAATAAACGAAAAGGCACAAGTTCAAAGGAGAGGACTATATCCTTGAACTGAAATGAAGCAATGACAGAAAAGAAAGGAGACTAACTTCTTAAACCGCAATGCAATTCTAGCAATAACTAATTAGCTGACATTTTCACTGATGACACCATGAGGATTCTCTCCTTTCATGGATAGTAATAGTTGCCAAGGCACAAGCATCGTAGTCTAAAAAAAATGGAAGTTGCCAATGTTGAGAAGGTAGAGGGTCTTTGAAGCTATCAATTCTAAAAGGTAGCAATTACTAGCAATTACTCGCTCCAGTCTTTTTCAAAACTTGTTGCTTATATTACAGTAGTTAACGTTTCTTCGTCTCAATGTGCAACACCAGAATTGCTTGTTACACCAACCTTGTCATTTGAAACAATGACGATACTTGGCAACTTTGAACCAGAAGATATCACAAGCTTTAAAGTACGCAACGACCTTTTACTATTTCTAGTTCCACCTTCACCTTCTTAAAAAAATTGGTAGTGCCTCTCCTCGTCTATCTCTGCACATGTGCCTCCTCAACTTCTTCTAAACTAAAACGAAAAGCAACAGAATTGAAAAACCCAATAACGGCATTCATCACGAAGACATTAGAACAGCAACAACGGGGAGCTCTAAATCTCAACAATCAATCGGGAATTGGATGTCCAAGACAGATGTAGCTATGCATGACTTGAAGAAATAAAGAGATACCACCTGAGTCACTCGTGGCCCCAAGCATCGCCAATTGTGCCGCTGCTCTTCGGTTCCGTTTTCTTGATTGGAGTAACAAAAGGTTTCAAGAACTTACGGTGGCGCGAGAAGGAGATGAGGGCGGTGGGATATTTAGCGGCGCGTTTGTGCTTTGACAGTGTAATCCCTCTCGTAGATCTTTTGCTGATTTGACAGAATGTGCTCGAGTTATCTTTTTTTTTTTTTTGTCTAGACTACCGGTATCCGAACACCACATTGAGAGCCGACTAACCCGGGATCAAGCCGGGCAGGATCACATGGGCTCGAATCCAAGATCTCTGGTTAAGTTAGGACAACTCCTTACCAGCTGATCTACGTGCTTTGTGGTAATGTGCTCAAGCTATCAAAAGCATAAAACTGCATAATAAGTCCGCTCGTATATGCCAACGGGCCTTGTGCAGTTGTGGTCGAATTAATTTCAGCTGTCAAATTGCATAATGGATTTGTATTACTACAG
This sequence comes from Escallonia rubra, assembly GCA_033065855.1. Taxonomy (NCBI): domain Eukaryota; kingdom Viridiplantae; phylum Streptophyta; class Magnoliopsida; order Escalloniales; family Escalloniaceae; genus Escallonia; species Escallonia rubra. The sequence continues at coordinate 961,925 of JAVXUO010002540.1, read as the reverse complement.
CTAAACTCCGTGCAATACACGGCAAATGAGGTATTTATCGACGAAGTTGAGAAAAAAGAGTTTATGGGGAGTTTACATGGTTGGAAGTTATTTTATCGCCATTCAAAATTTAACACATATTCCTTCTGTCTCGCATAATTTGATCAACTTTTTTTTTCTAGGCCGTCTCACAAAAATTACACATTTCCAACTTAAAAAAGATTTCGCAGGTAATTTTACGTATTTATCATTTTTATACTTTTTTATTCTATTTCTCCCTCTACATTTAAATTTACATCAACTCATTTCTTCTTTCCTGATCTACTTTCTTACACTTTTTTATTCATTTCTTTCGCTATATTTAGTACTCCACTAACTCATTTTCTCTCTCATGACCCACTTTGTTCCGTTCTTCCTTCAAAATGATAGAATGAGAAATACACAATATATCACTTAAATCTTTTATCTGTGTGCAAAAAAAATAAAAAAATTGATCGAATTATGTGGGACGGAGGGAGTATTTAACTCTACTTCAAAATTGTAAGAATTCAAAAAAACATGATTAACGTTTTGAAAGGCATAGAAGATGCTAACCAAATTCACACACACACACACACACACACACATATATATATATATATGATAAGATACCATTCCCCTTTTGAAAAGACTTTACTACCCTTCCAGCATGAACGGTTTCGGTGATGGTTATTATATACCCCTTTAATCAGAAGCGGAGACAACAGAGAGCACTGGGTAAGAAGTGACCACCTGTTACCATACGAATATTTCCCTCACCATATACGCCTTACATGTTCAACGACATATGGTGCCCTTCTCTTCTCAACACAGCCGCCAACGAGGATGAAGACCAGCAGCCAGGTCACTCTGCACCTGCCATTTCACTGCCAACGTCCGACAGCACGTCGCATGGAATATCCCGTCTCTCCAAATTTGCATCTCATTCGTCTTGTTTAGTTCTATATTGAATCCTAGATTTTGGTTCCATAAAACCCACGCGCCTTTTTTTTTGCTTTTTATTAACTTTATTCTTCGCATTCTTATTTATCTGAACCCCCACTCTCTTGCACAGTTGTAAAGAGAGTATCAAGATGCATGTGCGTCAATTTATCTTGATATCTGAAAAGCGCAATAGAGGTAAGGTAAAAGGCTTGTAGTCATTATATCAATGTTAGGTAAGTACAGATGCATATCTTATGGATTAACCTCTATCTTTTTATATACCTAAATTCTGACAATTTAATATGTTCCTTGTGGTGTGAGAGTCACAAAACATGATACGCAATTTATCCAACCTTGAATGCATACTTTTGGGTTGACACTTGCCAACCATCCTTAAACACGTGGCCTACGCATTAATATTAAGTGATTTTTCTAGTATATTGTTGAATCAAACTATTGGAAAGCCTAGTGGAACGTGGGGAAATAATGGAAAAATAAATCGACATAAGAAGTTGTAGACTGATCATTGATATATGCGGGCCCGGGCTGGCTAGTACCCAAAGTTCGAAATGCTACCTCAAACAAAATTCTACCCTGCCCATTTCACTCATTACCTTTTTGGGTTTCTCGTTTACTGCTTACATTGATTAGGCGAATATATTTTGACAACAATTATTTTTTTGGCCCAAAAAAAAACTAAAAAAATTTGCATATAAGATCCCCAACCTTGTTCAAAGTTTCTTGCTCAGTCATTGCCTCCCACCAAGACAAATCTTTTGAATATCTAGACCAACCCCCAATTGCAATCCTCAAATTACTAAAACAGGATGCCAAAGGTACAAGACATTTACGTCAGTAATTTAGGTAACGTTTGATAATATTTAAGTTTTCAAATTTTCTCTAATTTTGTAAATTGGAGAGAAAAAATGCGTTTTACACAAAATTTCCGCATTTTTTTCTCCTTCATGTTTGAAAACTAGTTTTAAAACCAGGGTTATTTGTTTAAACTCATATTTTGAAATTTTGGGTTTTCAGTTTTGGTTTTGTTTTTGAGACCACCACCCCCACTACCGCAACCAGCTGGCACCGCCGCCACGGGCCACCACCACCACCACCACCAAAGAAAAAACTCAAAATAAAATTTGAATAATCAAACATCCAAAAGAAAAAAAAAGCAAAATAAAAACTAGGTAATCAAATACCAATTTATTTTTTGAAAAACAAAAAATCAAAATTAAAATTGATTTCAAACATACCCTTAGTTTGCTTGATTTCCTTTGCAAACCCAAAAAAAAAAGAATTGGGTATCCATCGAGCCTGGTAGTAAAGCTTCCGTCTCCCAAGTAATTTTGGTAGCAGTAAAACCTTTAACAATCACAAATTCCATTCAATACTTTTTGAGTTATTTAAAGGACCAAAACAATAATTCAATCAAACTTTTCTGGATGATGTAAGACCCTCGTCATCCCCGTGTATTCTGAACATCGCACTCAATCAGTTATGACAGGTCTTTTGGTACTCCCAGTTCCAGTTCCGGTTCCACCCTCTCCTGCCCCATAATGACTAAGATACAATGAAGCATCCCCAACACAGAAAGCTTAAAAGCTCCGCAATTAATATCAGGAAAATGGCATCCAAATTAAGTTATGACAAGCCATCTTCGCGTGTGCCGGCTATTACAATTATTATTATTGTCTGGAAAAACTAGTATTCCTACCTATTTTCATCAAGAAAAAAAAGGTAGATGCTCGTATTTACGATATTTGTACCCCACAAATTGCGATCATAATACATTTGCGAACATTAATTTGGCCATAGACATTGCCTTCGAAAATTGGTAAGAATATTTATTTCCACATTAAATGTGAGCGGCCGAGCCTTTAATCTCTTGCATTGGTCATTGAACACTTGTACCATTCAGCATTCAATTGATAATAAACTCAGGCACAGAGAGAGGGCAATTAACACGGAGAGACAGAGATGGGTTGGGGCCTGGGGAAGAGGTTTGACTTTTCATTAACCTGGTATGGTTAACTCGGGTTAATATTTCAAAGAGGCCGTACACACACACTCAATAACTTTAGAGTTATCGTGACACAGGCAATAGCATATAAATTAACTTAATAATAATATGAATTTTATTAAAAAAAATCAAATATTACGTATAAGTGCTTATTAAAAAAAATCAAACATATCCTTATGAGTAGTTATTTACAGTACTATTTAAGCTCTTGTTTCGTGTCATTTTTCTTATAAAAGAATTATAGAATGTCAAGTTATTAACATTCTAGATAGCTAGTTATGTTACCCTAAAAAATGTACTACACCAAAAATGTCATTCCCTTTATATATCGGATAGATAGATATAAATAGATGTGAAGAGACTAGACGTTATATTTACTGATACTCACCGATGGCTATCAGGATTATATGTCAAATCTTACTATCAGAATAATTTCTTCTTCTTATCCGAAATAATAAGTTCTTTCTTACTCTGTCAAAGTTTGCTTTAACCTTTGTCAAATAAGATAAGATGTGATAAAATTAAGATAATGAAACTTTTAGTTATTTTGAAGGCGCCAAAAAGTTAGTCAAAAAGTATTAAAAAGCTTATGACACGATGATATACTCAAGCTAGTAGGGTTACAAATTGTTTATCTAGCAATTAAATATCAAGGGTTCCAAGTCCATAAAAGAGTTCCTAGTCTTCCTTGCCACTTCTTCTCATTCATAGGCAATGAATGACCAGGCGCATTAAGTTTGGTTGACCCCAAGCTCAATTTCTAGCTACATGCATGAATGAGTATAAGAAGAAAAAAATGGTTTTGACTTTTATAAATTAAAAAATATAAGAAAAATCTTCTTTTGGTAGTTTCTCAACCTATGCCAAAAGAAGATTTTTCTTATACTTATTTATTTTTTTATTTATAAAAGTCAAAATCCATTTTTTTTCTTTTAAACACTTTGTTTCAACAAGAGCATGCCAAAACATGTCTAAATGTTCAAGACAATTCCCAACTGGCCGTGTTACACGTAACCACACTAAATTGGAAAAAAAAGAGAGATAAATTTCATCGGGGTGTGAGAAAAAGACAGCCTTCATCGTTTGATGAAGCTCGAATCATGTATTAATAAATTTATAACGCGTTTTTTCGGTCAACGGAACTAACCTCACTTCTCTGAATAGACAAGAGACATATGAATGCATTTCTTACAATATTATTTACGATTTCATGAGAATAGACCGGAGACATTAAGCTCAATATATATATCTTTGGCGACAATTAAGACGAAAATAAAGTTCAAATGGGAAAGGCATTTTAACACGCTCCAATCCAGAGGAAGCCATAATGGGGGAGGGTTCATTAATGAGCTGCTCATAGTAGAGAAGAAAAAGTTAAATAGTCTTACGTATTTTATGTGTGCGCGTAATGAAGCACAGCTGTCCGCTAGTATTCCCTATGAGCATTAAATGCCGCCATTACTGACGGCCCACCCTCCCCCCACCCCCCCCCCTTCCCTTTCAAAGCCCCCTTATTAAATGCTCCCCGCCATTAATGGACAAATACTTACAAATTTCCTTCATACATTATACTACTTTAACTTCAACTATATATATATATATATGTGATATTGCACCAAAAAAAATATATATATGTGATATACTCCGTATATGATATGATTTCCACAATTTTCTCCTTCCTCCATCCCTTTACTATATATATTGCACACACTGGTTAGGATTTTGGATCCTCTCAAGTCAATGGCGAGTAACTCACCACATCTTGAAAAATCATGTCATTAATTTTATTTGTATCGTTGTAATCGCAAGTTTGGAAGTCATTTTCTGACGTAATTATGACATTTAAAATCTACTAATAAGTAGGCGAATCTGAATCACCGAAATATGTTTTGGAACTTTTCTGCTTAGATGATGCGATGCCCGCTTCAGCGAATAACGTCAAATTTAACTGTGTCCAACGTTTTAAATTAGTTCGAAAAAACGAGAAAACAGAAAATTCCGCGAGGGGTTTTTATACCTCTACCATTCACCCATGCGATGATACAAATAACTCTGTCACTTTATGTTAAGCATGATAACATTGCTGAATTCATTATCTAAGAGCTTAAGCTTTTAGAACATATAGTAACTTAACATGATATTAGAACTCTGGTTTGACCAGGTCTTGATTTCAATTCTTCTCGCTTGCATATCTGGTCCCCTTCTATCTGCACGTGCGATTAGGAGCTTGCACGTGAGGAAAAGTGTTAAGCATGATAATACTGTTGGCCCATTCTCTAAGAACTTAAGCTTTTAGAAAATACGATAACTTCACACTTTATAGTTAAAATTATATATTAAATTTTAAAATATACACTACGTACAAGGCCGGTCATTAAAAAGATTGAAAATAACTTTTTGATCAATAAAATTATCTAATTGTTAACAAACAAATAAATAATAAATACTGGCGACGACCATTTATGGTTAAAAAAGGCTCTACAAATGCCTTTCACCTTCCTTCTTTCCCCAATCTCTTTCAAAGCCCCCTCATAAATGCCTGCGCCATTTAATGCACAATGCTTACAAATTCTTCACACAACAATTTATCACCAGTACATAATTACCATAATTATCTCCTTCCATCTTTGTATATTGCATATATATGTCTTCATATATAGCTATAACGGACATCCATTTAGTCATTTACTCACCCATCGCCTCTATTTAATACAAACCCATCTCCAGTTTGCTTCAAATTGTCCTGGGTTCCTCCGTGGTTAGGCTATTATTGGGTCTCTCTGTGTTGGTATTATGGTTGCTGAGGTGAGCTCCCTTGTTCGGATAATGAACGGCTACAAGGAGGAGCAGCAAGAATCGGGCAAACCGACGGCTCTGATCACTAGGGACTTGCTTGGTGGGTGTTGCACCCTTGACTCGAAAGAGTTGGACCTGGATTTGCAAGTCCCTACTGGCTGGGAAAAGCGGCTAGACTTGAAGGTATTCTTCTGTGAAACTAAGCAATTTTTGGTTTCAGAGGAAATTGGAGATAAAGAAGATGATAGGAAGTGAATTGTTGAGTGAAATGATATTTTTAGAAGCCAAAGAGGGCATTATTAGAGTTTCGTAGTGGTTCAATATGCCATGAAAAGGTTTTGGATTCTAAGTCTTGTTTCGGTGGTGTTCTTTCTTGACCCCCAAAACAAATCGTATGTTGTTCTTCTGGTCTATGTGCTGAGATTACCGTGAATTTTACGGATAATACTCCTCTCCCGACGCCAATACAAAAAGTATTTTAAGAAAATTTGCCTTCTAAAAATGGTTGCCAGTATTCTGTAAGCATTGATGATTAGTGTGATTATTGGTGTTTTGCTTGCTGTAATTACTTCCCTTATTTCTGATGATGCTATAACTGCCCACTAATGATCCTTGATAAGTTTTTTCATCATTACTAATTTGCTTTTCATCCTTAAACTTTGCATACTGCAATTATTTTGTTCTGAAACACTCCTCCTAGCACGTTATTAAGCTATCTGTATCGGCCGGTTGCCTCAACTATGTGTACGTATTTGCTTTGAAAAGGTAAGCAGTTCAAACGTGAAGTAATAGAGCACCTACCACAATAATTAGAGGAATATAGATTGCGTGTTATGTAGTTCTATTAAGGTTGGTTTATGTAGTGATCAATGATTTTTCGGTCCTTCTTAGTTGGAATAAGATTAGGTAGGCATCATCTGCATTATTAGGATAATCAATCGAATCTTTAGTCGATTACATGCTGCAACTTAAAAGTGCAGCATGTAAGAATTGCTTGTGTCAGCTTCTCTCTATACCTCTCTTCAGTTACTCAAATATTGCTCCCGAAACATTTAATGTTAATTCTGTCATGATAATAAAGCTAATTCAATGGTGATAATGAAAACCCTTTAAACCAAAAGCATTCTTTGTATAGTTGAATACCTCATTTATATTGATATGGATCTTTTTTTTTTTTACCTTTCCATGATTACAGTCAGGAAAAGTCTATCTCCAGAGGTGTAATTCTCCAAACACGTCATCTTCCTCGTCAGAGCATAAGTCCCAAGCCAATCAAACAGTTGCAAAGCTGCAAGATTTGAATTTCCCTCCAGCATCAAAACAACCATTGAATCTATTTGATGACACCAGCTTAAACCTCAAGCTTATCGCGTCCTCTGCATCGTCACCGTCGTCTTCCAATTACCAAAGCGTATGCACACTAGACAAAGTAAAATCCGCACTTGAAAGAGCAGAGAAAGAAACGACCAAGAAGCGTTCCATATCTACGTCAAAATCGCCGTCTCCACCTTCAAATGCTTCATCGTCGTTCAAAGATATTGAGAATAGGAATGTGGAGAAATCATCTCCTTCTTTTGCTGCTGGCTGCCCGAGTTGCCTGCTTTACGTGCTAATATCCAGGAGCAACCCTAAATGCCCTCGATGCAATATGATTGTTCCGTCACCCATGACAATCAAGAAACCTCGAATCGATCTCAACATATCAATATGAGTTGTTGAAGGAATCATTGAGGATTAAAATCAATGCTGTTGACTTTTGTAAATGATAGAAGATATTTTTGTTAGTGAAAGAATCATATATATAAATACATTTTGAAGGATTGCTGTTCTTACTTTTACCTTTCCGAATAGCTGTCACAAGTCTTCAAGACTTCTTTCTTCAGATTTTATATGTACTTTTATCAATCTCTCCGTTTGTATATAGTTATGTCGCTTCTTAACTTCCTTACGTGTTTGTATAAGAACAGCTAGAAGAGAGAAAGTTGGTGTTGGTTGTTCCTAGAGTTGATTCATTCTTTGGCCCCTTAGGCGTGAAATAATTATCTGTTTTGGAGCATATTGTAGTTGGATTTTTTCCACGTGACGATTTCCTAGTTCAGTGGTAGCCGCTCAAGTGTCGCATTTCCTGTAATCTTGCATGTGGCTGAGTACAGCATCCATCTCAATCTATTGGAGAGTGTAAGGTGCAGTTTATGCACTGGGACCTGAATCCTAAACAGCCTAAGCTTCAACTTCAGGTATTGATGACTCAAACAAGAATGTCCTTTCGTCCCTTTGCATTACAGGTGCATCTTAAGCAACATGTTGTGTTTCCCCTTTCAACACAGAGAAGCATCCTGGCTAATTTTATCTATCATGTGGTAAGAAAGCCTCTGTATAAAAGTTACAGAGCCCTTGACTGAATGCAACTTTGCGCGCAAAGTTTGTTATATTGTGTGAGAATATATAGTTTGCTCATGGCATATACGGGTTGAATGCTGCTGACCCTTAAAGGAACCTGATTTTTATACACGTAGTGTCCAAAGAGGCCTTTGTACTGATTACCCATTTCTGGATGCGTGCAGTTAGGGAGTGCCGCATCTGAGAATATCTGCAAGCAGCAGTGCATTTGTTGCACTGGAGCCTTATCTAGACCTGGATGTTGGGCCTCATAAACTTGAATTTTCAGGTATTGACTAACCAAACAAGAAACTAAAACTACATGCATGTCTGTGTGTTTCCTTGCATGATAAGCACATGTTATTCAGGAAGATTAAATTACATACGCAAGGCAATTTTTTTAGTAGTCATTTATATCATGCAACTCCTGTGTTCAACTGTTGATTATCCTTTTTCATCATGAACCTCAACTTGCATCAAATTTGCTACCAGTTTTTGTCATCTGTTTACGCTTGGTAGGGTTTTGAGGGATAATATTCAACACAATGCAGTTGTGTACTATAAATGACTGAAAAGAGCGATCTACCTAAGCTTTGTCAAAGGATGTACGTGCTTTCTGGTTTCTTCATGAAGCTAATAATGGCATTTACTACATTTCATTTATACACCTACCGTATTATAAATGAGGAATTGATCTCTTCTACAATTCTTAAAGGGCATTACCTACTTTCTCCAAGACATCAATGTACGTAGTAATTCTCTATCTGTTTTCTGTGACCAAATTGAAAAGATCTGATCATGCTCTGAGTATGGCCAGTTGTATATTGATGAACTCTTGCTGAATTAAGTGATCCCTGTGTTAACACTTTCGCGCTAGTCAGGTTCACTGATAAGGAAGTAAAAAATTTAGGATACCTAATCTTGTTCTGGAAATTGCGCAGAAAGGATCACCCTATTAAAGATTGAGACACAGTAGAGTGAAATGTAAAATAGTTGTTTCTGATGCTAGTAATTTGAAAATTCTTCAAATCTATGGATGTCGCAGTGGAATTATTATAGCCTGTGATGCCTTTTAACTTCTTAAATGCTAGTGTAAAACCTCTTTAAGGTGCCTTTTGTTAGAAGAAGGTATTCAAGGGTCTCATTCACGTGCGGATATTACAGGTCTTGGCCTTTCTTTGATCTTCCCACCATATTTTTGTGTAGTATGCAGCCGAGCAGGTCGATCCTGGTTTTCACTTTTCTAACTGATGAGCAAGTTGCTAAGGTGTAGCTCTGGGCAAACTATGTCGTATAAAAAGTCCGTGGCTCAACCTAATTTAGCATCGCTTTCGTGTGAGAGATTTGAGCCCAGATTTGAGCGTGGGCTCACGACCTATAAGCTAAAATCTTGGTTAAGATGCTTTAGGGTGGTTGAAGTTTTCTCTACTTTTTTAAGAGAAGCAAAAGTTGTACCTGGATTTCTTATTTTAGGCGAGCATGGACCAGTTCTCTTGCTTCCTTGTTTGCTTTTTAACCGCTATTCAAGTTGCGCATCTGCATGACTCTCCGTTGTAGGTTTGACATTGGTTCTCATTTCTTGTGGTCAATGTAAGGAATTGTGAACCCAGTCTGGTATATCATAACTATTGGTGCTCTGATTGGAGGAAATGACTATACTATATGTGGATGTCGCAAACATAGCTTGTACCCTGAACCTGATTTTTGAGTTCAAAAACCCAAATAACTCATCGTAATTTTGGGTTTTGGTTTCCTCCGAGGTGAGCTCAATACGACTATTATTTGTGCTTGTCCCGAACCACTCTCAACCTGCATACTTGCGCTTCTGAAGGCGGGCACGTGTGTATGTGTACGAAAGAGAATTATTGAAGATACCAACCTTTGTTGACGAAATTAAAAGAAAGTGGCTTGAAGGCTGAAGCCATGCAGTGGGAGTGGTCAGCAAGGATCATACTTTGCTTCCACGGACATCTTTAAGTCACATAAATAGATCCTATACCAGTTCTTGCGCATTTATACTCTCTCTTTCTGGGATACATAAAGGTTGCGTCTGCGTTCCGTTTATAACAATAAATGATTGAATGGAGCTCTCACCTAAATACTGTCCCTAGGAAAACAATTTTTATGGTTGCGCCATGAAGGTCATGGTGGCATTTAGTAGAGCTATTCATTTACGTACCTAACGTTTAATAAATGAGAGTTATATGTGCCATGGTCTTCTGAATAGGCACACCTACCATTGCAGAGGAGGTAAGTTCTTGTGTTAATATCCTTTTTAGATCAGGCACATGATATGCCTGATTTCAACCCAGTTATCTGCATTTGGTATGTTACGCTCCAGGAACAACCTAAACTTGTCGTTCCAGTTGTAGTGTTCAAAGCATTACATATAATAGATTGAACCCTTGGCATCTGTTTTAAGCTTTAGGACAGTTGAGTGACCTTAACAATGTATTAATCATTCTAGATTAGCTATCTCCGCAAGTCCTGTACACACGAGAATCCCTTCGTATTACTATTTTTATGATCTTTATATTTCAAGGTCTCCTCTAATTTTCGGTACTTTTTTTCATTTTGTTAACAGGTTCCCGGACAATTTTACATGCAAAATAATTCTGGGTATTTCCAAAAAATTGTGAGACCTCATTCATCCTTCAATGAAGCTGATATCAGCACTTGTCAGAGAGCCAAGGCTTTTTAGTTTCGTGTTCAATTGAACTTGATTGTTAAGTGTAAGCGTCAGTCAACTAAAACTATAATGAGGGTATTGAATGCCCCGTTGGTTACCATCAAGAAGTTCCGCTCTAATTAAATTTCGCATTCATACCCCTGTTTACTAGTGTGTTTCAAGGTTTATGAACAACCATGAAAGGAGGAACCATTAAGACAAGCATAAGCGTCTGTGGCTTCAAACTCGTGGGTCAGTTCTGTACTGTAACACATCTTAATTGAGTGCCCTGCATTCATGTGCACCGAAGGTTTTGACATTGCCTTATTTAGGCATAAACCAGCTCCTTGGTTCCTCTTGTTCTTGATGGTATACTGTTTGATGCTGTCAATTTTTTCTTCTATAAACCCCTAAGATTTGAGGAACATTTTGGTTTACAACTGTATGGTTAACGAGTTTCTCAGTCTCTTATCTTCAAACATAGAGCAAATTGGTGGTGGCTATTTCCACTCTTGCATATGCTATATTCAGTCGCACATTGATTGATACTTATAAAAGAAGATGTGTTGTGACAAAATTGTCCTTGTTTAGAAACTAGCACTCTGAAAGTTATATTTATTTTTCTCCATGAACAAGGAGATATTGGTCGTCCATTAGTTGCTGGTTTTCGGAGCAACTCCTTCAGGCATCAACTGTAACAATAAGGGTTCGTTTGACAAATTTTTTTTTTAGTTTTCAGTTTTTAAAGAGCAGCTTAATTTATTTTTTTACAAAAACAAGTAGGTGTTTGATAACCCTTTTGTTTTTTTGGTGGTTTGCGGTGGCAGAGGTGGGGCGTAGCGGTGGTCGACGGTGGTGGTGGTGGTGGCCGGCGGCCGGCGCCTGAGGTGGCTGCCGGCGGTGGGAGGGTAGTGGTCTAAAAAAAAAATCAGTTTTTGGGGTTTTTTTTTTTTCTCTTTAGTTTAAAAACTGGTTTTTTAAATTGGAGAAGGAAAAAAAAATGGTTACCAACGCACTTTTTTTTCTTCCAATTTTCAAAACTTAAAAAAAAAGAGGAAAAAAAACCACGTCAAACGTGGCCTAAAAGTTCTCTTAATCCTCTTTTTTTTTGGTCCTTCTAGTTCTATTTCCCCTTTTCTTGAAGTTTTAATCACGAGTTGAGATTCATTTCGATTAATATAAGAAGACTTTATTTTTTGGATGAAGTTCTTGTTTCAAAGCTGTATTAAGATATTTTGAAATATCTTACGGATCACCCACGCAACTTCGATTGCCGGATACAATATCACCCGGAAGTATGAGAAAAACGCGTACATTGACTATGATCGATAACTTTGTTTTATCTGAAACCAGATTTTTAATGAAGGGCGGTATGTGATATGAAAATTAGTAATTTGAGCCGCTCCCTTGTTGAATTAATAAGTGGGATATGGTTGCACTATTAATGATTGAAAACGGCCTTTACCTAAACCATGGAAAGAGCTCCATGGTTTGCTTCGTGGAAGTTAATTGGGTATTTATTAGTTTCTTTTATTTTACACCTAACACTTAATGACACTAATGTTTTTGGATATTTAAAGTTCCCACACAGAATTGTTTTGACCCTATTTATTGAAGTATATGAAAACTTTAAGTTTCGTCCAGAATGATGAAATAATAATAATACAATATGCATATGCAGAGGAAAAGGTTGGAATATTAATGAAGTCAAATGATTTAAGAGTCAGAGACGAATTAGTTAAGAGGAAAGCACAATATTTTAAAGGTAGACGCCGGAGCGCAAGCGGACCCTATGTCCCAAGGGGATCTGGATTCCCTGCTGTAACCCCTGCTGTAACCATGGGTTATAGCAGGGGATGATGTCCCCATTGTTGTGAGAGAGGGAAGAGAGAGCTCTCTTCCCTCTCTCACAACAATGGTTACAGCAGGAGATCTAAATCTGTCAAAGGTGGTCTTGACCACCTTGATTTTAGAAGGAGAAACATTTTTATTTGTACGATATCCATTAATTTTTTGAAAAAACCCGATTAGTGGACTTTGAGCAAGAATTTGAAGATTATATAATGTTGAAGATAAGTTACTTATGATTTTCTTAGTATAAAGGTTTCTCAAAACTTCCTAACACTCCACAATATAGTGGCTAGCGAAGGCAGCAGGGGGCATGTGCCCACCTGTTGCCTTCTTCTGTCTCGTTTAGGATACACCAGAAATGGTGCCCTTGCCATCGATGTGGATGAATGTAAATTCCCAAACTCTGTTACCGCCAAACCTGAAATGAAGGTGGAAGGACTAATATAAGGTACAATAGATGTGGATATGGTGGTAGATGGTGATATCGATCGATGCCACCATTCATTACCGTGAACCAGCCTTGGTTCATCAGAACGGGGGAAGTGGGCTGCTTGAGGTATGCCTTTTGTGTGATTAGAAAAAGAATTTCCTTTCTTGTCTAATTCAGAAGGGGGAAAGGGGAAGAAGGAATTGGGGATGGAGGGGGGGGGGGGGGGGGGAGAGAGAGAGACAAGTGGCGGCTGATGGTTTAAGGTGGTAGTTTAGGGTTGGAAGAGTGGGTTATATGGATAGATTTAATTGTTGATTCACCTATTGATTAAATTAAAGGTCAAGATTTTTGGAAGGAGCTACACGTGTTAATTATTATGATACTAATATATGATACTCTGGTAAATGAACAAAAAAAAAAACATTTTGCTGGAAAATGTCCCTAACATGTGACATTTTCATTTTTTTAAAACGTCTAGAAAAATACGACACTTTTATAACAATATTTTTGTTGAGAGCCTTATAAAAAAGAAGCCCAAATATTCAGGAGGCCCACGCGCTCAAAAGTCCAATATTAGTATAATTGGATTAGGACATTTGGAGTATGATAAAAAGGCTTTTGAATTTATCTCATAAAAAATTAATGGATAAATTTTCATTGATAAGGCTCAAGTCCAAGACCCATCACATGTGCTCACTATCCCCGAGTGCCGTCCAAGCCAAAAACCGGAAGTGGTTTATAAGAGAAGGGAATGAGGAGGAGTCATAAGATAAATAAAAAATACAAAAAGGGAGAAGATGGGTTATCTCGGTAGAAGCAAAACAAGAGAAAAGATATATATATATATAGAGAGAGAGAGAGAGAGAGAGAGAGAGAGAAAAGCTTCCGCAGAAGCAACAAAAAGGAGAGGAAAAAAGAAAGAGAAAGAAGAGGAAAAAAAAGGGGTTCCAAATTTATTGTTGACTAATCTTAACAAATTAAATAAATCACTATGCATAGTGAAAAAATATTGTTAATAGACAAATTGAGCAATTTATTTTGTATTTAATAGTGACACTAATATTATTATTCATTTTTATGTGAACTTGAATCTTTTGAATTTTTCTATGTTAGCCATCAATTTTTTTATTTTTTTTATAATTTTTTGGCACCAATTAGATTTTCTGGATCCGCCCCTACTCTTTAGTCAATCGAAAATAGGAATCTACTTTACAAAATAATAAACGTCATTATATACGTATGACAAAATTTAGTGGTACAAGCTTCGATGCTAATTAATAGCAAGAAAAAATGTGTCATCAATCGTTAAAGAGGGTTGAAGGTGCATTCTTGTGTGAACTTTTAGCTGGTAGCCACGAGTTTAAGCGTTGAATGCTATTATGTATTAGTCCCAATTGAACAGTTGGACGTAACTTATGAATTGAATGTGATAGTATGGCCACGAGATCCGGGGTCTCTTCGTTGCTTAGGCCGCATGGTGACATCTTCAGTGTGCTTTAAAAGGTCTTTTTCTCTAGTTGGTGTTTCATTAGTTGATGATGGCTATTGGTGGCATTGAAAATTAGAAGTCAGGAAATTGTATAATGTCATAGCCAATTTTAAATTGTGGAAAGATATAGTTGATTGCATCATGTGCCAGTATGATTCGGTTGCGTTCAGTCTCAAAAGACAAACGTTTACAAACCTCATTTATTTATGGCATTAACATACATTTGTGGCGTTATCGGCGTTCACACATCCCCTAAAATTTGGCAATTGTTATACTCGGTAATGATTACGACATTAGTAAATGTCGTAATTTTTTCAGCAAACAAAAAATGCCGTTAATTATGCCAATAAATATTACGACGTTTCCTAAGTATACCCTATTTTATTTTTCGATGGGATTTATGCGACCCTCCAACGAAAGCCGCATCAACACTGAGAAATGAGTTTTGTGGCGTGTTTTTATTTTTCTAATGTTGTTACATACGCGAGGAAACGCATTAAACATAATAGTGGGGTGGAAGTGTTTTTTGCTGGATGGATTCTCGTGGGTTTTCTAGGGTGGACAAGAAACCAAGACATGCAGATTCATTCCCCTTTCCCCCCCCCCCCCCCAAAACACACACACAAACACAAACAAGGGAAGGTTATATTTCATGTCCATAATTAACTAAGATCTTTTTTCTTTATGTTAAATTTTGAGAGATTAATGTCTTTTAATTCAAAAAATTTTATCGATACTAAGAGGGTGTTTGGAATTGACTCTAGAATAGTCGAACCTGATTAAATTAAAATTAAATCACGTTTGAAGTGTTTGATTAAAAAAAAAACTGATTAAATATGCTCCTATGTGCTTAAAACTTATTAAATTTAGAATCCTCATTATCTTAGATTTTGATTTAATAAGTTTTGGAGAATTAGATTTGACCAAAAGAATTACTAAAGTATCTTTATATATACATAGTCATTAAATGCTCCTTACCATTTGAATACACTGTATGGTATTTTTACCGTAATAAACTTACTTTAATCTTCTTCTTTTTTTTTTATCTAAATACATGTAACAACTTTTAATCTATTATATTTAAGATAGATTTTATAAAATAATTTACATTTAATCAAAATTTGCTTTTAACAATCAATTTAAACTACCCCTAATTTCTTGGATCGCAGTGATGTAAATGGTCCAAGCAAGAGTTTCGTTCCGGTTTGGGTTACCCGTGTTAACCGACCTGGCTCGGAAAGCCCTAACTATACGGGTGATCCCAAAATCGCCTTATTATTACCGAATCTGCAGAAAATATGAGGAGGGAAGAAGAGAACGGTAAGTCGACTGATTTCTTCCTTGACGAACGTCAGCAACGGAGACCTGGTAGATTGGGGTTTGGGCTTATCCGAGGGGAACACGCTTTTTCGAGATCGTGAGTAGGTGGTATGACTATCGAGCCATATCTCCGCTTGCTTCTTCCTATCGCTGAACCTTTGATCTGGACGTCGTCATTAGTTGAGAAGTAAAAAGTGTGATTTCCTCTTCATGTTTGGGTGTCTTGCGAGGTTCATATCCCATCCCAGTTTCCAACTTGAATCAATCAAATTTTAAAGGGGGCTTTCCTTTGTTATAAATCTAAAACTAAGGTTCAAAAAGCTTACCGGCTATTATATTATAGTTTTTATTTTCGAGATGCATCAGAACTTTCACACACGTCGTTACATTTTAAATCTATTAGTCTGTCACTTCTTTTTGTTGTTTTCATTTAATAAAGTTCGACTATTAGTAATTTTATCTAGTGCGTGTACTTGCAACATGAAATTTGTGGATGTGGATATCGTTATTGCCCTCTCTTGTCCAATCTGCAAATTTCTCACTGTTACCTGTATGATATGAGTTTTTCTCTTTCTTTTCTTAATCTTTTTGGTTTGAGCAATACGATTTTTCTTCCTTGTCATTTGTGTTTTTTAATTTCAAGGCTTGTGGCTTGAAAATGTCTGTTTTTCTTTCGTGTATTATTATGGGATTATCTCTGATATTTAATCTGTGTTATACAACCCTATCCCCTGAGCTGCTCATACTTGCTTGCATCATTATGATCTCAAAAGAGACTTACATCTAAGCGTCTCAATCAAGAATTTTTGTTGATATTTTCTCTATCTTATGTCCCTTCACAGGTGACTGCGTTAAATGGATTCAGATATAATTATGGTGGTTGATTGGTCGTCGGTGGTGTATGAAGGGAGAGAGGTCATATCGGGATCTGTGGGGGGTGGTGGTGGCGTCGACTATGTCGCGACTAAGTATATTTCAGGGGGGGGGGGGGGGGGTGAGGAAGGTGATGTTGGTTGTGGTGAGCTAGGGGTGGCTGGATCTGATTTGGTTGTGGCCGGCTATTGAGGCGGCGGCGCCGAGGTAAACGAGGCTGCGATTTGGTTAAGGTGGTGCGCGGCAGGGGGGAAGGCGGGGGTGGGCGGGGCTGAGAGGGGGCAACGGAGGCAGGGGCTGGGGGGCCGGCGGCGGCGTGGGTTAGAATTTGAGGAGAATGAAAATTAGGGTAGAACAGATGGGGGGTTAGAATTAGGGTTTTCATATCTTTTTGAAAAGAAAAAGTATTTTAAGGAAATTAAAAACCATATTAAGAAATAGAAATTTTGGAGAGAGATATAATTAATTAGATATTAAAAAGTTTCAAAATTTTAAATTTTAAGTTTAGAAATTTTTATATAGCATATACCAATTGAAAACCTTAGTTTTCAAATTAGGGTTTGGTATTTTAATATGAATATATATAGTACAAGGGCATTATTGCTATTTTAAAATTACTTATTGATGAAAGTTTA
Source organism: Escallonia rubra (assembly GCA_033065855.1). Taxonomy (NCBI): domain Eukaryota; kingdom Viridiplantae; phylum Streptophyta; class Magnoliopsida; order Escalloniales; family Escalloniaceae; genus Escallonia; species Escallonia rubra. The sequence continues at coordinate 944,519 of JAVXUO010002540.1, read as the reverse complement.
AAAAAATACATTTTTTTGACTGATACTTAACGGATTGATACAAGTGTTACCTTTTAAACGTTTCTATTTCATTCTTGAGAATTCCTAGATCAAGGCAACTTAAGGAGACTCGAAGTCTTGTAAGGCTTTCGTGGTCAGTTCTTGAAGTGGTCCCCCCCCCCCCCCCCCCCGCCCCCTCCCCCTCCCTCCCTCTTCTTTGGGGCTTCTAAGTTGTTGAGGAATATTAATGACCAAATGAAGACCGGTTTCAGGTTCTTCTTAATTTTGTTTGCCTCTGGTTTACATTTGAGTCAACCTTGATTTGAGCTCGCCATTAAGTTCTGACGTTTTTCTTTCCTACTGCTCTCTAGCCACTTTGAACTAGATGATTGCATACCAATTCTTTGTAGTTACATTTCCATCTTATTTGCTGTATTTTACCCTCTGCAATCTTTGGTTTTTCACTTTCTTTGCCTTGCTCCTTTTATGCTTAATCGTGTTGATTTGCAGTTTTGTCATTTTCATGTTGTCAATATTGAAGCAACTTTCTAGTGGTCCTCATGTCTAGCCTTTTCTAAGTGTCTCAGTCAAGAATTTTTGGTGACATCTTGTTTTCTGATGTCCCTTCACAGGATACGGCATTAATGAATCCAGGTAGTTGCTCAGGTTTGTCTATCTGCTATTAAAAGTTGTGAAATATTTCCAAGCTTAGTGAACCACCCAAAAAAAAGAAAAGAAAATGAGCTTGGTCACTCTTTCTCCTCTCACCTTAGGTAAATTTTGAGTGTACCAGATTCATTTTTGGAGTAGATATATCTTGTTCTGCAATGATTGTATCACACTCTGCCTACACTTCACTCTGCTTGGAAAACTTTTCGTCTCACTTCATGCATGATTAAATGTAACATGGACTTAGAATGAGGATAATGCACGGGTATGTAACTAGGAGTCAGTACCCAAATTGAATTTGTGTCCAAGTGCCGGATTCGCCTCTTTTTGAGATCAAGGATATGGGGACACGGATTTATGTTGTTACCTTTGGAAACATATATTTGAATTCAACTTTGGATTTGCGTTTATATAGGGCCATAATATGTTGGGGAATCAGCACTGACACTTTTTGATGAAAAAAAGAAAAACAAAATAAAACATTTCAGTAGTGCCCATTTTTGCTTTTTTTACTTTTGGTTCCATTTTCATATTTCACAAACACTTGTGTTAATTGTTCCCCCCCTCTTTTCATCATTCTTTTATGTTCCATTATCACCACCACCTACACCATATGAATCAGGTCAGCGGCACAAGCACCGAATCTGAGCATGAAAAGGGGAAAATATTTGCTTGATTGTGATGACATTTAACAAATATTGAAAGGCAGATCTTGAAGTGAAAAGAGAACCTCATAATGAAACCCCTTTTGGAGTTTTCAAACGAAAAGCGAAAAAAATAAAAAAAACCTTAAATGTGTAGCCTAACATTGTCTTTTTTCTGAAAAAACTAAAAAGAAAAAAAAAATAAAAAAATTGAGCACCCCAAAGATTTTCAAGTGCCACCTCAGAGCATTGCAATATATGGTGTCTGTGCTGTGTTGACCCCTAGTACTTTGCCTAAAGCGTTGAGTCCTTTCAATGTAGCCTCAAAGGATCCAAACTTTGATATGCCTATATGGACACCTTCAGGACGCCATCTAATTGATGGCAGTTCCATCAACGTTTGCGTCCTTCGTTGAACTTCTTCGATTCCTCTCATGAGAAAGCCGTTCTAGGCTCCTCTTTAGAAAAACAAAGTCTGTCATCCCTCTTTTTATGTTATCACGTAATTTCCAACCACCTTGTCGGAAATGGCTTGAGCCCCCCTTTTTATGTTATCACACCCCTCTTTCCCTTCCTCCCTGTGAGAACCAAAATCTTCTTCTCAACAATGTCTAGAAGGAATCGAAAGGGTAAGCACCGTTTACAGAGCCTGATCTTGTGTGTTTGAAGCAAGTCCCGAAGTGGCGTTGCCAACAGTGTTCGCAAACATTTTTCGGAGTGGCTGTGTTGTTGTCAACCCTACAGTGGGTGGTTCATTTGAAGAAAAAGGGCTGTCTACACTCTGCAGGGTAGGTTGAGAATGCTACAAGATTTGGTTGAGAGTTCAAGATTTTGTTCTTTGTGAATCCGGCATCGTTCTCTGCTGGTTTTGGCATGCAAGACTGGTGTTTACTCAGGTGGTTTTTGGTGCTTCTTAGTTTGAATTACATTTGGTTGGAATAATGTAACAGATTCGTTGGAAATTTTCTTAGAAGTACCATGAGTTTGAAGGAAAGTGTTAGATTCTTAGTATTAGCAGATCTTAGAACATATCTACTTGCGTTTGCGTCAGGAGGAGTTGCCAGGAATGTTTGCACAATCTCGCTCCTAAATTACATGGCCAGGAAAAACTCACTCTTGGATTAAGCTCTTTACTTGGTCTACATTAATGTTGATTTCCAACTACATTTTATCTCTATTTAATCTGTTATTGCTAAGATATTACTTGCATTTCTCTTTTTCTTGAATTAGTTTGACCATTGATTGTTTAAAAGTACAAACTACATTTTCTGGTTTTACTTGTTGGTACAAGTTTTACTTCTCAGTTGGGTAATTGATTGGGGATCAAAATCTATTTCTTGTACTGAATAATGTTCCCCTGCTTTATTGTTATTGAAAATTTTCCATAATTTGTTGTCGTGGAAAATGTACACCTTTTTCTTTGTACTAGGACATTGAAACCATTCAATCCTTTTTCCTACGATATGTTTTTCCAATGATGCATCTTTTATCCAGAATTATTGATTCGCTAAAGCATATGCTACTACCATGTCATTGTACAGGAGTTGTTGAGGCCTCAGAAACCCAGGGAAACAAAGATGTCAAAAGACCTCGTCTTCCTGATCCAGAGAGAGAGGTGCTCTTCGAAGTAGATTGTTTTGTGTTACTCGACCAATTTTTCACTAAAATAATATCTCAACTATCTTTCGGCTGCAGTGATGAAAGCTCTTTTTCTTGCATGTTTTGTTGTTACTTTGGATTGATTTTGTTGTGTTTTGCATGTTGCACATGCAAAATCTAAATGCTCGGTAGCCACAGGTTTTTACTGTGCCCAACTATATGTTTATGACTGATCTGTATGTGTCTATTGATCTCTGTATTTATAGCCAGTTAAGCCTTGGGTGCGGGGAGTACAGTGTTATAGTTGGTAGGTTGTTTATGGGCATCCGTCTTTCTTAATGGTATTTTATCCATCGAGCATCTGTTGAGCTTTTCTTGCAATGTTTCATGTCTCTTTTGAAATGCGCTTTTCGAACTTGTTCCTGGGTGAGTATGGAATTGGGATCTTGATTTCATGTTTGATTTCAGGGGGAAAACGTCGTTGGTTAAAGGGAGACTTTATATTGCTTTATGCGTTATGTCGTGTAGTTACTAATTTCTGCCAAGCATCTGTGTAAATTCACCAAACGCAAATGCGCAAGAATTGCAAGAGTTGTTTGACTTGTTATGACGAGCAAAAAGCAGAAATTTGAGCAACTAGTTAGGGATTGAGTGGATAGTAATGTGCATTGTTTGTCAAGTTCAACTTTAGTTTATATGTTCTTGTAATACGCCTTTGTTGGCGCCGATTACCATTCTCTCGACGCTTTTCCAGGATTTTTTGTCTTTGCTAGTTATAGAAGCATTGTGAGAAGAGTTTGCAATTTGTAGTGCGGTTAAAGCTCAACTGAATGCAAGTGAGAATGCATTGGTGTTGTTCTGTGAAACCTAATTGCTATTTTTGACTATAGTGTATTTTGTCGACTGTGAGTTCCTGTCTGTTAGCCTGATGAGATGTTAGCAAAATTAATGCAGTGCTGCATTGTCTTTTTGGGTGCCAATGGGAGAGGCAAGGGAAACGATACGAGCCATCATCTAGAGATTCTCCGGAGCGTTGTGAATAGGTTAATTACAAGTTATTGATTGATTGTTCAAATTATGGTATTTCCAATGTGCAGTAACAACGACCAAAAGATATGACATTCTCTACAATGCAGTGCCAACCCAAGTCAGTACCTCATTGAAAGCTATAGTAGTGAGGATGTCTCTGACAGCTTTGTCGCTATGTTAACCAAGGAGGAGGCAAAAAAACTTGAAGGTTGGCTTTTAATATTTTTCTGTAGTTATTTTTTATTTACCCCTCTTTCTTCCATCATTTGACTACTCTTTTATGTTCTGTCAGGCATGGAGAAACCCGCTCTGGTTTTTTATGAACGTGAGGGAACGTTTATTTAAGGATAGGATGTTGAAGAAAAAGAGGCTGGTAGTCTGGGATTCTTCAAGAGAACCAGTTGTTTTACATGTTCCTGGGTTCCAGTACACTAAATAAACGATTACCCTAGTTTTCGTTTGGTTGTTATTGTGGAAGATCTGTACTGATGTGGTGTTAACGACAATATGATGTTTCCTATGTCGTCGTTGGATTTCAACTTATATGGAGTACCTTGGAGCCAATTATCTATTGTGACATCTGAGTTGAGTATGTATCATTTTCTGGCAGGCTGGAGCGCCGGCCCTATAAACAAAGTGTCGGCCATCTACATTGACGTCCCTGAATTCACGGCGAACCCTGAGCCTTGCTGACTCGGACAACCCCATTGCCGGCCGTTGTGGCTTCTCCATCGTCTTCCCTTGTATTGACAACAAAAAGCAATGGCGCGGTCACGGGTACAAGTCTGTCAGCCTTCGTCGGCTTTAAATCTTCTAGTGCACCGCCGTTGTCGGACAACCCCATTGTCGGCAACGCCTTCTGTCGACCGGCCAAGATGTCTTCTCGAAATCCCCAACTCCGTGACGGTGAGCCTAGACTGGCTCGCGGTCGTGCTCTCTGCCGATTAAGATTTGTATTGCCAATCGTAACCTGCGTCGAATCTGTCCACCGAAATTTCCTGCCACTGTACACTATTCTCTATGGTGATCTCTATACACGTCTAATATGCCGGACCGGGTCTTCTTGAAGTATGTGAATATGCCTTAAATCTGTATGTCCTGATTTGGCCAGTTTTAAAGCAACAACCACTGGTCGGACTTTTTGAGATCCAACTATCTTTCTCGTTCCTGTTTCACTCACCCCTAATTCTGGGACCATCACTTCCTTCTTGCAACCTGGAACCCAAAATCTATTACCCGTTGTCTCCCACCAAAAATCACGGACGATCCTTTCACTTTTGATGGGAATATGCCACAAACGGAATTTGTAGATCTGCGCATGGTGATGCTCCCTCTCCATGAGCACATGGTTCGTTTTGAAAGAATGGAAAAACACAAAGTTTTGATTGGCAAATTTCGGGATAATTAAACCTTCTCTCAAAGGAAAAAGCCAAAAGAGACTATCTGAATCTAAGGTTTTGAGTGGACCTGTAGTTGTAAGAAAACTTGTTTCGTGGAAAACGCTTTCTAGAAAATAGCAGTTCTTGAAAATAATTTATTTTTCGTTATTTGGTTGTTGCACAATGATACTACTATCTATACTAAGAAAATATATGTTTTTCGTTATTTCCGCTGTTTGGACGTCGTCGTCGTGTGTGTGGATTTTTTGCACACCTAAAATATTAGCCTCTCTTCATTTCTTCCTTTATGCAGATCTCCTACAACAAGGAATTTCTTCTGAATTCTTTCTTATAGAATCATTATCCAGATTTTTATACACTTATCTCTGGGGTTAATATCTTTTGTGCAAACTTATTCATTAGTGCGCTTCATTACACTTTAAAAGATATTTGTTGACAACTCGCTGCATACCATTTCTGTTGGGGACAAATATAAACTTAAAGAAAACGTTACAATGTGCCTCGAAGTAATATTATTTTCAGCGACGAAACCATTCCATATCTATCAAAGCTTAATGGCATACAAACCTTAAACTCGACACGTTGTTTCTTCCAAATTTTCTCATTTTGGATCACTTTGAGACAACTGTTGTTCTTCCCTTCAAGAAAGGACTCGCTTTTCAAGTCTATCATTTGCCTTTAAATACTCCATTTGGTCATGAGAACTGGTTAAGCACTCTCCCTGCCCTTCTTTTTCTAACAAAAATGCTAAGGGCTTCTAATTTGATGCCGGAAGTAATCAGTATGTAAAATCCCTTTTTGGGACCGACCCGCAGCTTTACCAACCATATATTCGACACTTGCATCCATAAATTGACTCTGCAAAATTGTACATCCCAAACACATTCTAGGGGCCATTGTGTAGGACAAGTTGGGCATCCTCCATTGAAATGAAGAAGAAAAGGTGTACAGTGGGTAGTTTTGTTGCCACAACAGGTCCACTCAAAACCCAACATTCACCAGATACACTCGATGCGTGTACAACTATGCCTTTTTACAGACTTAACACCGTAACTATAGCGTGTTCATGATATGTAGATTTAAGGCACACTCTTGTAACTTTCAAGAAGATGCTGCAGATTAGATGTGTGCAGAGACCGCCATAGAGAAACGCTCCATGGCAGGGATTTTCGGTGGGCAGATTCAACGCCAGTTACGGTTGGTGACTGGCAGCGGCCGAAAGATATACTGTGGGACGGATGCAAAACTGAAACAGAGCACTAGCGCAAGCCAATCTAGGCTTGCTGACACGGAGCTGGGGATGTAGGGAAGAAGTTTTTTGGCCAGTCGAAAGTAGGCGTCTGAGTCAACACGATTTGGGGTTCGCCGTGAATTTATGGCCGTCACGGCACTCACTTGGGTTTGTAGGGCAGGCGCTCCAGCCTGCCAGAGAATTATACATACACAACCCAGATGTCATAATAGATAATTGGCTCCGATGTACTCCATTTTAGTTCAAATCCTACTCCATATAAGTTGAAATCCAACAATGACGACCTAGGAAACATCATATTCTCGTTAACACCTTTACCATCAATTCAGATCTTCCACAATAACAAACAACGTAAACTAGGGTAATGGCTTAATTCGTGTACTGGAACCCAGTAAAACAACTGGTTCTCTCGAAGAATCCCAGACTACCGGTCTTTCTATTCTACATCTCGTGAAGAACAACCTCTCCACCGTGAAACAGCCAAACGGGTCTCCCCAGGCCTGACAGACCATAAAAGAGTCGAATTAAGGATAAAAGAGACGTCAATAAAAGAAAACTACGGAAAAAGATGAAAAGCCAACCTTCAAGTGCTTCTGCCTCCTCCTTAGTTAACAAAGCGGTAAAGGCGTCACAGATTCTACTACGGCTGAACAAGAGGTACTGACTTGGGTTGTCACTGCGTTGTACAGAATGTCACATCTTTTGGTAGTTGCTATTGCACATTGGTAATACCATAATTTAAACAATCAATCAATAACTAGTACTTAACCTCTTCACAACGCTCTCGAGAATCTCTAGATGATGGCTCGTATTGATTTCCTTGCCTCTCTCAATGGCACCCAACAAGACAAAGTACTCCTGCATTAATTTTGCTAACATCTCATCAGGCTAACAGACAGGTAGTCACAGTCGACATGACACAATCAATATAATGGAAATGACAATTGGAGGGTCAAAAATAGTGGTTAGGTGGAAATGACAATTGGAGGGTCAAAAATAGTGGTTAGGTGTCACAGAACAACATCAATGCATTCTCACTTGCAATGAGTTGATCTTTAACCACGCTACCAATTGCAAACTCTTCTCACAATGCTGCCTAAGAGTAGGAATCCATAACTAGCAAGAAGACAAAAAATCCTAGAAAAGCGTCGAGAGAATGGTAAACGGGCCAAAACAAAGGCGTATTACAAGAACAAGGTACTGTATACTTCTGAACAACATATAAACTAGAGTTGAACTTGACGAGATGCACATTACTACCCACTACATCCCTAACTAGTTGCTCAAATTTCCACTTTTTGCCCATTATAACAAGTCAAACAATTCTTGAAATTCTTGTGCATTTGCGTTTGGTGAAATTACACAGATGCTTGGCAGAAATTAGTAACAGCACGACATTACGCATAAAGCAATATGAAGTGTCCCCTAACCAACCACCTTTTTCCCCTGAAATCGAACATGAACTCAAGATCCCAATTCCATACTCACACAGGAACAAGTTTGAAAAGCGCATTTCAAAAGAGACATGAACACGTTTACCAAAACAAGCACGAAACATGGCAAGAAAACTCAACAGATTTTTGCGCAAACATAAAAAATCAGCAAGATGACAGATCAAGGCTTAGCTCGATGGATAAAATACCATTAAGAAAGACGGATGCCCATAAACAACCTACCAACTATAACACTCTACTCACTGCACCCAAGGCTTCACTGGCAATAAATACAGAGATCAATAGACATACAGATAGGTCGTAAACATATAGTTGGGCACAGTAAAAACCTGTGGCTTCCGAGCATTTAGATTTTGCATGTGCAACATGCAGAACACAACAAAATCAACCCAAAGTAACAACAAAACATGCAAGAAAAAGAGCTTTCATTACTGCAGCCGAAAGATAACTGAGATATTATTTTAGTGAGATATTGGTCAAGTAAAACAAAACAATCTACTTTAAGAGCACCTCTCTCTCTGGATCAGGAAGACGAGGTCTTTTGACATCTTTGTTTCCCTGGGTTTCTGAGGCCTCAACAAGTCCTGTACAAGGACATGGTAGTAGCATATGCATAATCGAAGGTCTTTTGACATCTTTGTTTCCCTGGGTTTCTGAGGCCTCAACAACTCCTGTACAATGACATGGTAGTAGCATATGCATAACCGAATCAATAACTCTGGATAAAAAACGCATGATTGGAAAAACATATCATAGCAAAAAGGATGGAATGGTTTCAATGTTCTTGAACAACGAAAAAAGTTGTACATTTTCCCCGACAACGAATTATGCAAAAATTTCAATAACAATAAAACAAGTGAACGTTATTCAGTACAAGATATAGATTTTGATCCCCAAAAAATTACCCAACTAAAAAGTAAAACTTGTACCAACAAGCAAAACCAGAAAATGTAATTCGTATTTTTAACCAAAATCACTTGTCAAACTAATTCAAGAAAAAGAGAGATGCAATTATTATCTTAGCAATAATAGATTAATTAGAGATAAAATGTAGTTCCCAATCAATTTTAATGTAGACCAAGTAGAGAGCTTAATCCAAGAGAGTTTTTTTCCTGGCCATGTAATTTAGGAGCGAGATTGTAAACAATCCTGGCCACTCCTGGTGACACAAACGCAAGTAGATATGTTATTCTCTAACCATCTATGATCTGCTTTTACTATGAATCTAACACTTTCCTTCAAACTCATGGGACTTCTAAGAAAATTTCCAACGGATCTGTTACATTATTCCAAACAAAAGTAATTCGAACTACACCGCACCAAAAACCACCTGAGTAAACACCAGCCTTGCATGCCAAAACCAGCAGAGAACGATGCCGGATTCACAAAGAACGAAATCTTGAACTCTCAAACAAATCTTGTAGCATTCTCAACCTACTCTGCAAAGTGCAGACAGCCCTTTTTCTCCAAATGAACCATCCACTCTAGGGTTGACAACACCACAGCAACTCCAAGAAATGTTTGCTAACACCGTTGGCAACGCCACCTCAAGACTTGCCTCAAAAACACGAGTGGGCTCCATATACGGCGCTTACCCTTTCAATTCCTTCTAGACATTGAGAAAAACGAGATATCATAAAGGGAAGAGAGAGAGAGAGAGGGGGGGTGCTCAAGCCATCTCCGACAAGGTCGTCAGAGATTAAATGTTCAAGAGAAGAGGACAGACTTTGTTTTTCTGAAGAGAAGGCTAGAACGGCTTTCTCATGAGAGGAATCAAAGTTCAACGAATGACGCAAACGTTGATGGAACTGCCGTCAATTAGATGGTGTCTTGAAGGTGTCCATACAGGCATATCAAAGTTTGGATCCTTTTAGGCTACATTACAGGGACTCAACGCTTTAGGCAAAGTACTAGGGGTCGACACGGCACAGACACCGCATATTGCAATGTTCTGAGGTAGCATTTAAAAATCTTCTGGGTGCTATTTTTTTTTCCTTTTTAGTGTTTTCGGGAAAAAGACAATGTTAGGCTACACAATTAAGGTTTTTTATTTTTTTGGTTTTCGTTTGAAAACTCCAAAAAGGAGTTTCATTATGAGGTTCTCTTTTTTCCAGTATTTGTTAAATATCATCACAATCAAGCAGATATTATCCCCTTTTCATGCTCAGTTCCGGTGCTTGTGCCGCTGACCTGATTCATATGGTGTAGGGGGTGGTGGTGGTGATAATGGAGGTTAGGTGCCCAGATCAGATAAAATAGGAAGGGAGAAAATACAAAAAAGAATGATGAAAAGAGGAAGAAACAATGAACACAAGTGTTTGTGAAAAACAAAAATGGGCACTACTCACATGCTTTATTTTCTTTGTTTTTTCATCAAAAAGTGGCACTGCCTATTCCCCAACATATTATGGCCCTATATAAACGCAAATTCAAAGTTGATTTCACATATATGCTTCCAAAGGTAACAACACAAATCCGTGTCCCCATATCCTTTAATCTCAAAAAGAGGCGAATCCGACACTTGGACACGAATTCAATTTGGGCACTGACTCCTAGTTACATACAAGCGCATTATCCTCATTCTAAGTCCATGCTACATTTAATCATGCATGAAGTGAGACGACAAGTTCTCCAAGCAGACTGAAATGTAGGCAGAGAGTGATACAATCTTTGCAGAACAAGATACATCTACTCCAAAAATGAACCTAGTACACTCAAAACTTACCTAAGGTGAGAGGAGAAAGAGTGACCGAGCTCATTTTCTTTTTTTTTTTGGTGGTTCACTGATTTCATTCATCAGCAAATATATAAAGAAGCTTCGAAATGTTTCACAACTTTTAATAGCAGATAGACAAACCTGAGCAACTACCTGAATCCATTAAGGCCATATCCTGTGAAGGGACATCAGAAGACAAAATGTCACCAAAAATTCTGGACTGAAATGTTTAGAATAGGGTAGAAACGAGGACCACTAGAAAGTTGCTTCAATACTGACAAAATGAAAATGACAAAACTGCAAATCAATACGATCAAGCATAAAAGGAGCAAGGCAAAGAAAGTGAAAAACCAAAAATTGCAGAGGGTTAAATACAGCAAACAAGATGGAAATGTAACTACAAATAATTGGTATGCAATCATCTTGTTCAAAGTGGCTAGAGAACAGTAGGAAAGAAAAAGGTCAGAACTTAATGGCGAACTCATATCAAGGTTGGCTCAAATGTAAACCAGAGTGCAAACAAAATTAAGAACCTGAAACGGGTCTTCATTTGGTCATTAATTATCCTCAACAACTTAGGAGTCCCAAAGGAGAGGGGGAAAACACTTCAAGAACTGACCACCAAAGCCGTACAAGACGTCGAGTCTCCTTAAGTTGCCTTGATCTAGGGTTTCTCAAGGAATGAAATAGAAACGAAAATCTATGGTTCCTGTACTTGGAAACTGTAGTTTCTTTGAAACGGATGCTAACGTCTTTTGAGATCATAAAGATGCAAGTAAGGATTAGCAGCTCAGGGAATAAGGCTTGGCATAACGCAGATTAAATATCAGAGATGGTCCCGTAATAATACACGAAAGAAAATAGACATTTTCAAGTCACAAGCCATGAAATTAAAAAACACGAATGGAAAGGGAAGAAAAATCGTATTGCTCAAACCAAAAAGATAAACAAAAGAAAGAGAAAACACATATCATGCAGGTAACAAAAAGAAAATTGCAAATTGGACAAGAGAGGGCGATAATAATATCCACATCCACAAATTTCATGCTGCAAATACACGCACTAAATAAAATTACTGATAGTCAAAGGTTATTAGATCAAAAAACAAAATGATGCGACAGACTAATAGATCTAAAACATAATAATGTGTGAAAATTCTGATGCATCTGGAAAAATAAGAAACCACAATATCCGGTAAGCTTTTTGGGGAAGCCCCCTATGAAATTTGATTGATTCAAGTTCGAAACTTGGATGGGATATGAACCTCGCAAGACACCCAAACACAGAGGAAATGAAACCTTTTACTTGTTAACTAATGACGACGTCCAGATTAAAGGATTGGTGATCGGAAGAGGTAAGAGGAGAAATGGCCCGATAATCATGCCACTTACTCACGATCTCGGAATAGCGTGTTCCCCTCAGATAAGCCCAAATCCCAATTTACGATGTCTCTGTCACTAACGTTCGTCAAGGAAGAAATCAGTCTAAAGAGCGACTTACCGTTCTCTTTTTCTACAGATCGAGTAATCATAAGGCGATTATGGGATCATCCGTACATTAAGGGCTTTCCGGGCTAGGTCGGTTAGTACAGGTAGCCCAAACCAGAACGAAATTCTTGCTCGGACGATGTACTTCACTTAGAGATAGTAGTGTCGATAAAGAAGTGTCAATTCGAAAATCTTAAGTGGAATTGCATGAGGAAATGCGGATATCAATTCTCAACAACTTTGGTATCAATTCTCAACAAACCCATCCATATCGGTTAGTTTTCCTCACTTAAGCATTTAAAGATGTACCGGCTTAGGTTTCTTGAACATCTTCACAAATTCCATATAAATGCTTTCTTATAGAAGCTTAAGAACCGTTACTACTTGTTAAATTTTTCTTCCATATAAAAGCACGGATGAGTTTAAATGGCTAATTTGTTCTTTTCTTAAACTGGTCTGAAATTTTTTTTCTCCATAAAATATCATCTTTAAGTGTTACTACAAAGTAAGGGTGTTTTTGACTTCTCATAGGATATCAAGCCTCTTTCCTTAATTTTCTTTAAAATACATTTGTTCCAATATATGCTTTTGTTGGAGTTAAGGGTTGTTTTGACTTTTACTAGAAAAGAAACCTAATGAAAATCGTATAAAAATCACCCTTGAATTCATGCATGCTCTCCAAACATCGTTACTAAAAAAAATCCTATCAAAACCTATCTTCATTCATGTTACATCTAAACTACCCTGTCAAAACCTATCTCCATTCATGTTACATCTAAACTACCCTATAACTACTACATCTTCTCATCAAATTCTATTAAAGAAACCAACTTGAGTCTCGAGCTTCCACATCTTCTCCATTAAATCTTATTAAAGAAAACAACTTGCACAGAGATCCCTATAGCCTTTTCTGAAACAAGAGAAACGTAACATTAATTTACCCTAAAGTAAACTGAATATTTTATCAGAAACTCACTAATTTTTTATTTTTGTATCTCATATTGGTATATTGATTCGTACACTACAGATTTGAATTCTACTGCAGTAGAAAGATAGTTGAGATATTATTTTGGCGAAGCATTGGTCAAGTAAAACAAAAAAAATCTACTCCCACGAGCACCTCTCTCTGTGGATCAGGAAGACGAGGTCTTTTGGCATCTTTGTTTCCCTGGGTTTCTGAGGCCTCAACAACTCCTGTACAATGACATGGTAGTAGCATATGCATTAGTGAATCAATAACTCTGGATAAGAGATGCATGATTGAAGAAACGCATGGCAAGAAAGAGGATGGAATGGTTTCAATGTTCTAGAACTAAGAAAAAGGGCGTACAATTTCTGCGGCAACGACTTATGCAAAAAATTCAAAACAAGTAAATATTATTCATTACAAGATAAAGATTTTGATCCTCAATCAATTACCCAACTAAGAGAAAGTAAACTTGTACCAAAAAGCCAAAACCAGAAAATGCATTTCGTAGTTTTAACCAATCACTTGTCAAACTAATTCAAGAAACACAGTAATGCAATTAGAATCTTTGCAATAATAGATTCGATAGAGATAAAATTTAGTTGCAAATCAAATTTAATGTAGACCAACTAAAGAGCTTAATCCAAGATTGAGTTGCTCCTGGCCATGCAATTTAGGAGCAAGATTGCGCAAACAATCCTGGACACTCATGATGATGCAAACACAAGTAGATATGCTATTATCTAACCATCTAGGATCTACTAATAGTCTAATAATAAGAATCTAACACTTTCCCTCAAACTCATGGTACTTTAATAAAGATTTCCAACAAGTCTGTTACATTATTCCAACCAAATGTAATTCAAACTACACTATACCAAAAACCATCTGAAGAAACACCAGGCTTGCATGCCAAAACCAGCAGAGAACGATGCCGGATTCACAAATTACAAATTTTTTTGGCAGGCTTCAAGTTTTTTTGGTTTTACTTTTGAAAACTCTGAAAAGAAGTTTCATTATAATGTTCTCTTTTCAATTCAAGATCCGCCTTCCAATATTTGTTAAATGTCATCACAATCAGGCAAACATTTTCCCCTTTTCATGCTCAGATCCAGATGCTTGTGCCGCTAGCCTGATTCATATGGTGTAGGTGGTGGTGGTGGTGGTAGTGGAGGATGGGTGCCACCGGGTCAGATAAAATAGGAAGAAGATGAAAAAGAGAAAAGAATGATGAAAAGACGAACACGAGTGTTTATGAAAAATGAAAATGGAACCAAAAGTAAAAAAACAAATGGGCACTACTGACATGTTTTATTTCGTTTTGTTTTTCCATTAAGTGTCACCGCCTATTTCCCAACATACTATCGCCCTATAAAAACGCACATTCAAAGTTAATTTCACATATATGCTTCCATAGGTAACATGAAAAATCCGTTTCCAAATATCCTTTAATAAAAAAAAGAGGTGAATCCGACACTTGGACGAGAATTTAATTTGGGCGCTGAGTCCTAGTTACGTACCCGCGCATTATCCTCATTCTATGTTCATGTTACTCTTAAACAAGCACGAAGAGAGCCAACATTTGAGACGGCAAGTTTTACAAGCAGTGTGAAATGTAGGCAAAGTGTAATATGCTCGTCGAAGAACAAGATAAATCCACTCGAAAAATGAACCTAGTGCGCTCAAAACTTACTCTGCTCAGGTGAGAGGAGAAAGAGTGGCGTAGCTCATGTTCTTTTTTTCACTGGCTTAATCATTTTATTCATCAGCAAATATATAAAGAAGCTTGGAAATGTTTCACCACTTTTAATAGCAGATTGACAAACCTGAGCAGCTACCTGAATCCATTAACGCAGTCACCTGTGAAGGGACATAAGAAAAAGAAAATATCACCAAAAGTTCTTGATTGAGACGCTTAGATGTAAGTGCCTTTTGAGATCATAATGATGCAAACAAGGATTAGCAGCTCAGGGAATAGGGTTGTATAACACAGATTAAATATCAGAGATAATCCCATAATAATACACGAAAGAAAAACAGACATTTTCAAGCCACAAGCCTTGAAATGAAGAAACACAAATGACAAGGAAGAAAAATCGTATTGCTCAAACAAAAAAAGATTAAGAAAAGAAAGAGAAAAACTCATATCGTGCAGGTAACCGTGAGAAATTGCAGATTGGACAAGAGAGGGCGATAATGATATCCACGTCTACAAATTTCATGTTGCAGGTACACGCACTAGATAAAATTACTAATAGTCGAACTTTATTAAATGAAAACAACAAAAAGAAGCGACAGACTAATAGATTTAAAACGTAATGATGTTTGTGAAAGTTTTGATGCATCTGGAAAAATAGAAACTATAATAGCTGGTAAGCTTTTTGGAACCCTAGTTTTAGATTTATAACAAAGAAAAGCCCCCTATGAAATTTGATTGATTCAAGTTCGAAACTTGGATCGGATATGAACCTCGCAAGACACCAAAGACGAAGAGCAAATTACACTTTTTACTTCTTAACTAATGACAACGTCCAGATCAAAGGATTAGTGATGGCAAGAGGAGAAATGGCCCGATAACCATACCACCTACTTCCGATCTTGAAAAAGCGTGTTCCCCTCAGATAAGCCCAACCCCAATTTAGCATATCTCCGTTGCCGACGTTCATCACGGAAGATGTCAGTCTAGAGAGCGACTTACCGTTCTCCTATTCCGTTTTCTCTTGTTCTGCATATTGGGTCAGGCGATTTTGGGATCACCCGTATAGTCAGGGCTTTCGGGGCTAGGTCGGTTAATACGGGCAGCCCAGACCGAAACGAAACTCTTGCTTGGTCCAATCCAAGAAATTATTAGTGTCCATAAAAAGTAGGGTTAATTACACTCATATTCCTGAGGTTAGGGTGAAATTATAGTCAAGGACACTAAATTTCAAAAGGTAACAAACAGTGAGCACAAACTTTTAAAAGGTAACACTTGTGTCCATCCATATTAAAGTTCTTTAAAAGCCGAAATCTTCATAAAAAATTAAAAATTAGGAATTTATTTGACTTATAATTTTTTTCTCTATAAAATACCTTTTTAGATTCAAGAGTCGGTACAAAATAACGATATTTTTTTACTTCTCATAAAATATCAAGCATTTTTTTCTTTAAAATACTCTTGCTGCAATATATGCTTTCGTTAGAGTTAAGAATTGCTTTGACTTTTATTAGAAAAAAGAACCCTATAAAAATTCTATAAAATCACCATTACCGTTACCGAAAAATTCTATCAAAACCTATCCCTATTCACGCTGCATCTAAACTACCCATGTAGTTATTACATCTTCATATCAAATTCTACTAAAGTAAATAACTTGAGCATGTAGCTATCACATCTTCTCAATTAAATCCTATTGAATAAAATGACTTGTACATAATTTTCCGTGTAGCTTTTTGTGCAACAAAAAGAGAGAGGTAATATTCATCTATCTATCAATCTATACTACTTATTAAGGGTTCGTGTAGCCTTTTGTGCAACAAAAAGAGAAAGGTAATATTCATCTATCTATCTATACTACTCATTAAGGGAAAATATAATTTGGTGTAACATCTTTTTAGTGTTACATACCAACTTAGCATAACAAGAGAATTGTTGAAAATTTACAAAAAAAAAATTATAACTTAAATAGTAAATAACCACTTTAAATAGTAAATAACCACTTGAAGGCCACATTTGGTTTTCATATTTTGAAATAATCATATATCATATTTGATTTTTAATATAATAACTCTATTTTTTATCTTCTTAATTTAAAATTCATTAAAAATACAGACAAATTGCATTCTAAAGGTCAAGCCCGATATTATTAAAATATTATAATACTAACTTCGTGTGTTGTATACGTATCACGTGTACCACAATAACTCGTACTATATATAAAGGAAAAAACTAAATTTGTGATTTTACATAACTACCCATTTAGAATGTTGATATTTGTCATAAAAAAAATTAATTAACATAAAAGATAACGAGTCACCGTGGCACAAGCAATGCGTGTGCGCAAGTGAAATTAATAATACAAATTTTATTTAAAAAAATCAAACATCAAGCATATGTGTTTATTGTCGTATTTAGTTAAATGAATCTTAAATAACAGAAAAATAAGTTAATCATACGTGTCCAAAAATAAGTTAGCAAAATATTATTATTGTATCAAACTTGGCCTTTAAATTTTTTTAACTTTATTTTCTAATGAATTTTAACTTGTGGAAATTAAACATGTTTTTGTAGGTAGTTGCAAACCAATTGAAATTCTTATTTTGCGTCATTTCTTTTAGAATTTTCTTGGATGCCACTTGTCATCATAAAACTTGGCAATTTTTTGCCCGTACTCTCTAGTCGAACCGTACCCAGTCAAAAATCTCGGGTACAGGTACATATATGTACTACCCGCTGAAAATAGACCCATACCCGAACATGACCGTAATTTTCGAGTAGGACCGAGTCGGATACGGGTTACCCGGGTTTACCCAGTTATATGACTATATAAATGTTTTTAGGTTAATTTTCCTCATTTTCTCTCGTAGTTGAGATATTATTTTAGTGAAACATTGGTCAAGTAAAACAAAACAATCTACTTCTAAGAGCACCTCTCTCTCTGGATCAGGAAGACGAGGTCTTTTGACATCTTTGTTTCCCTGGGTTTCTGAGGCCTCAACAACTCCTGTACAATAACATGGTAGTAGCATATGCATAACCGAATCAATAACTCTGGATAAAAAAAGCATGATTGGAAAAACATATCATAGCAAAAAGGATGGAATGTTTTCAATGTTCTTGAACAAAGAAAAAAGGTGTACATTTTCCCCGACAACGAATTATGCAAAAATTTCAATAACAATAAAACAAGTGAACGTTATTCAGTACAAGATATAGATTTTGATCCCCAAAAAATTACCCAACTAAAAAGTAAAACTTGTACCAACAAGCAAAACCAGAAAATGTAATTCGTATTTTTAACCAAAATCACTTGTCAAACTAATTCAAGAAAAAGAGAGATGCAATTATTATCTTAGCAATAATAGATTAATTAGAGATAAAATGTAGTTCCCAATTAACTTTAATGTAGACCACGTAGAGAGCTTAATCCAAGAGAGTTTTTTTTTCCTGGCCATGTAATTTAGGAGCGAGATTGTAAACAATCCTGGCCACTACTGGTGACACAGACTACTGGTGACACAGACGCAAGTAGATATGTTATTCTCTAACCATCTATTAACTGCTTTTACTATGAATCTAACACTTTCCTTCAAACTCATGGGACTTCTAAGAAAATTTCCAACGGATCTGTTACATTATTCCAAACAATAGAGGCTATCAATAAGGCTCATGTGAAATTTGCTAGTACTGGTTGAAAATTTCTCAAACACATTCTGTCATATGCAATATGTGGTAGATTCACTTTTCGGTAATAAAATGGTATTATAGGAAGAAAAAACAAACAAATACAAGGCCATATTTTTGTAAAAGGGTTATGAAAACAAAACGAAGTTTGAAATGACGGTTATGAATAAGAGAAAATTTTGGGAACCCATAAAAAAACCAGAGAAGACTCTAATGCAAGGATTTGGCAAAAATATAGTCTACTAGTTATTTCGACTGAGGATTTGAAGCTTCAAAATATCATTTTCAAATCCCTCTTAGAATTTTACAAACACAATCTTATTGTAAAAAAGATTACTCACAAGAATCCATGGAGCCCTCAATTTGGATCGCAAGTGATAAAAGATGTGCGGGATAAGTGCAACCCTAATTTTTTTTGCTTCAAAGCTCATGTTCGTAATCCAGCAGATTTAATTTTTGTTGAACTTAGACTAATCCAGCTGATTTTCATTTGAGATGAACTTCCTCTTGCGATCTTGTGACGAATAGCGATCGGATTTGAATTTGATTACATACACGAAATTTGAATATCGTCTCTGTGAGTGGAAGAGAGGAAGGGGGAGGAAGGAATGGGGGAGAGGGAGTGGGTGGCGGAGAAATTGAGAGAGAAGAAGAGAAAAGTAATGGCAGGGAAACTGGGAGGGGAAGTCTGAGACAAGGGGAATAATGGGATTAGCCCACGTGATGGTGACTGTTGACTTTCTTGGGAGATGTAAAAGGTAGGTATGGAGGGGTTGTTGGGAATGATATAAAAATAATTTGTTAGTTTAAGAGTAAGGTTAAAATGAAAAAATATGGGTATAAATAGTGCAAAAAATACTAAACATACAAAGATGAATCCAAAAAAGTTGGTAAAAACGAAAATAAAAATGATAAACGTACAGAAAAACTGAAAAAGTAGATACGGAAAAAAGTAAAAGTACACAACATAATTTTAGAACTAAATACTAAATTCTGGAAAACAAAAACAGAATACAGAAAAAAATCTCGTAAGCGTACGGGCCCTAAACTTCTCAGGACTCCTCATTTCTTCAACTCAGCTTTTGGCGATACGTTCTCAAGTACCTAGACGACTTGCCTAAAGATTTCTAGTGACAAAGTAGAGTGCTAGGGAGTGAAGTTATCACTTCCGATACTGTCTACTCATCTAAGAATGCATCAGTCGCTCCATCATTGTCAAAGTTGACACGTTACTTTCATTACCACCACAATAAGTGATGCCACATCACTTTTATTGCTACCACCATCATTACTGTCACCGTTGTAGCCATGTCATCACCATTACTGTTGTCAGCACCATTATGTCACCGCCATAACTGTTGTTGCCATTATGACTGTTGCTCTCATTGTTGTCACCATCATCAGCAACACCACTTATGCATTGTGGCCACCATCACTATGTTACCAACATTAATTCATGATGACCCAATACCACCAACCCCACAACGAAACTTTCCATCACCAGACTGCCATAACATCACCACTTACATCGCGCACACCATGTTGAAACCCCTAACCATTCTCAGTTCTCCAATCACAAGATATGAACCATGTGATTTAAATTCTGTTTTGTTCCAAGCAGAGAAAACAAATCGAATTCCAACTCCAATCCCCCATTTTGCTGTCTCATTCCTTCCAAAGAGAGTGCAAGTTTCTTGGGAATCCTGGACGTATACGTCAAGATGTTGCATGGTTGCAGTTTTGTTGGCCTGGATGATGATGCAAATATCTAAAGTGGCAATTCGCTACTATTTGAATAGATCATAACATCATTTCAGTAGCGATGACACGGTATAACAGTTATTAAATATTTTGTGCTATAATTGACGGGGTGAAATAATTTGGGCCTATTTAGCGACACACAACATTTCATGTCAACGTCAGTGATGATCTGTCGCTAAATAATCCAGGAAAACGGGGAGTAGTTTGGGCCTCTGTTTAACGTTATCTAACGCCGACTTCGGTTACCTTGGTGGCCCGCCCAAAGCGGCCCGATTGCTAAGATATTCATGCCGCAAACATAACACAACGACCCAATTGATTTCTTCCTAAACTCCCTCACAATATTTCTCCCTGCATCCATACACCGGCCGCCGCCGCCGCCCAAGGGGACTAAGTTCAAAATGGGGAAGAAGAAACAGAAGGTTTCACTGCCGCCGGAGCTTCCACCGGAGGTTCCCGACGAGGAAATCGAAGTGTCCGACGAGGACTTGCAATTCGTCAATGAGAACCGGGACTACGCCGGCTTTGTCTCCACTTTGGACACCAATTCAATTACTAGGTGTGCGAATTTCACTTTCCACCTCTTCTACCTATTTTATTACGTTGTATGCTGTTACTGTTAATTGTTTGGTTCTTATGATGCCCAAGTCTAATGTTGTAGTTATGCGTGTGATAACGTTGTTTCGGATAGATAAGTTTCAAGCCTATTTGCTAGTAAAGCATTTGGTGAACTAACTTAACTTTCTGAGTAGAGTGGCAAGAGTGCAAGCTTTGGGGATTCTCACTGGGTCTTTCATAAATGGTATATGTCGCGACTTTAAGCTTTTGATTCTGGATATCACTCTTTCATGGAGCCTAGTGCTCAACCATGAAAATCACTGTCATTGTGGTTTCTTGTACTTATTTTTCTCCATACTTCACAGTCAAACACTTGCACTATGTTCATAATTATTTAGCATATTTTCACTTTTTGAGGAATGATTCTTTGTCAAGTGTCAAAGTGATTTGGCCATTAAAATGAGAAGGAAATTGTAAGCATGTTTGAAGTCCTATCTAGTCTATGCCCTTAAAAAAAAATGTTTGATAAGTTTGGAAGTCTGCTTTTAGTTTGTCTTTCCATATAGGTATCCATGTGAGTTTATAATTATTTGAATCTTATGGCTGTAAAAAGGGTGTCATCATCGTTCTGTTTTGTTGTTGTTGTTGTTGCTTTTTTACGTTTTTCCAATCTTCTTTTGTACATTTAAAATAGAGGTTTCCTCTTTGTGCATCTAATGACTTTATTGTGATTTGAAAGGCATGTTACTCGTGTTGCTGATGTAAAAGAAGATGCTCTGGAATCTCTGTATGAGAAACGGTTCAGAAAGAAGTCACTTGATAAAGAAAAGGAGGAAAATGGTCTCGAAGTTGATCCTGTAGATGCCCTTCCTGTGAAGACCTTGGATGGAAAGCTTTACTACAGAACAGGTAAAATAGAATGGCCTCTTTATTTTCTGAGCCTGTTATTTTCATGTGAGTCATGGATTTTCTGAAGATTTTTGAATTATCTGGTTGATTTTGGTGCAGTACCAAAGGAATTAAAAAAATCTGCAAATGAAGATGAAGTTACCGGTGACAGCGAAGACGATGGGGCTGACAAGAGCATGGTTAAGTTGACAAAAGCAGAAAAGCGAGCGAAGCTTAAAAAGTTGAGGAAAGACGCAAAGAAGCAAGCAAAGGAGGTGCCTGAAGTAGAGGAAGTGCAACAAACTTCTCAAGTTGATGTGCTGGTATATCTTCTTGTTCAGTGAGCTTCTGTAGATTCGCTAGTTGTTTCGATTTTTAATGCATTTGAAAGGAAGAAGGAATGAGAAGGATCTAGAAAGGCCTAAATGCCATTACCTAATGCTTATCCTACATATTTTGGCAGCACTCACAGCAAAAATATTTGCTTCATGCTTTGCTTGAACAAATTTGGGTAGCACAGTGCTGCCTTTTGCCTTATTGCCACGAAGTCCAATTAAATTATGGTGACTAATCTTCTAATTTTTTTTCTCATTTATGATCAAGTGTATAAAAACCCCCGCCCGATGCCAAGCGTCATTTACTGTGAATGTAGTTCTACTGAATTTGCCAAAAATAAGGCACTTCTTTCTTTCCATGTGCACATGCTAAATAATGTAAGTATCTCTCTAGATCTAGTGCTCACAGCCTAGCAGTCAGGCAGTGGTTAGTAAATGGGATACCAGGCGTGAATTGTTTTCATTTGTAAATTCATTCCAGGTGTAAATTTATCTTATGTATAGATTCTGTTCTCCTAAAGACTGTTATCCGTTATTTGTCTAGGCTGAGGTGAAAAGGGATCTCACAGCAGAAGAAGCCAATGAAAGTAAGAAGTATAGACTTGCAGAGCTGGGAACTGCTCTGCTTATGGATCCAGAGTCCAATATTAAATCTCTCAAAGAGATGCTGCAAATTTCTAAAGATGGAGATCGTTCTATAGTCATACTTGGTCTGAAGTCTTTGTTGGCTGTATTCAAAGACATCATTCCTGGGTAAGAAACCGTGCGTGCTCTTTGGGTGTTATAATTTGATGACTAACTTTTCATCTTCATTGCTCTGATCCACATACTAGATTAATGTTTTTCTTCTCTGTTCACATTCACTTCTAATCGTTTACTCCTTTTCTTTTCCCATTGTTTACAACAGTTACCGTATCAGGCTGCCCACTGAAAAGGAGCAGGAAATGATTATCTCGAAAACCGTTAAAAAAATGCGCTTTTATGAGTCCACCCTCTTGTCGGTGTACAAGGTTTGATTGCAGTTACTATTTTAGGAAAACTGAGTGTCTAGGTCGATCTAGTTTTTTTTTGCCAGTCGTTATTTCAGATT
This sequence comes from Escallonia rubra, assembly GCA_033065855.1. Taxonomy (NCBI): domain Eukaryota; kingdom Viridiplantae; phylum Streptophyta; class Magnoliopsida; order Escalloniales; family Escalloniaceae; genus Escallonia; species Escallonia rubra. The sequence continues at coordinate 921,308 of JAVXUO010002540.1, read as the reverse complement.
TGCTGTTTGATAATGCTTTCATTTTCATTGTCCCTTGTGCTGTGCGATCAATTTTCTTCCTTCTGCTGGCCTTTGGTTTCATAACTGATTTAGGAAATGTTTAATATTGTCGCATGTTTGAGTTTCTGGAGTTCATGAATTTGATAACTCATTTGTAGCTACAAACACCTAGTATTGGAAGCTACAAAGGTAAGGCTTTCCTATCTGAAAGCCTCAATAAGAGCCCTTTAAGGCCTTTATAAAGAGGTGCATGTATCCATATACCTACAAGCATAAGTCAAGCGCACACACACAGACATACCTGATTTCCATTATTCACTCTGGTTGGCGTTCAAATCTTTTGTTTGACGCTGAAAGGGGTTAAAGCCAAATTGTGCTATAATTCTCTCTTTTTACTATTTTTCACAATACATGGTGTCGCATACGCTTTCTGTCAAACATGAGATATTCCCTTCACGAGTCTCTCCCTCTCTCTCAAATCCAACCATTAGAACTGCCTGTCTTCTCACTAGCACCATGGTGAGCTCCGTTACACGTTGCATGTTTGCTTCTTGTAAGATAGTTAAATAAAACTTTTCTTTTTAAACCTTGTGGACCTGCTCGTGTTGATTGGTAGACTTATATCTGCATTGTATTTGTACTAAGAAGGCGGATTTAATGTTTCAAAATTGACTAGTTGAAGTTTTTCTTTACGTAATTTTACAGGCGTACCTGCAGAAGTTGATAGCTTTGGAACAGCAAGCTGTATTTCAACATGTTTCCTTTCGCTGCATCTGTACTTTGCTAGAGGCAGTTCCGCACTTCAACTTCCGTGAGAGCTTGCTGGCTGCTGTTATCAAGAACATAAGCTCTCCAGATGATGTCATAAGGTTCTCTAATACTGCCTTGTTCTTTTCATCCACTTTTTTATGCTTCTCTTTCCCCGCACATCTATATATTTTGTGTAACGTTTTGACATATTTATGATTTTCATGCGAATGGCAAATGGGCTTTAATTTGTCTTTCGGTCTTTCCTGTGTCAGCGATCTTTATAACTGTTAATAGTACATGGTTTTGCACTTTCTTATCTGCCATTCTTGATGAATATGGTGAAAGGCTCTTAATTGTGAAGTTTAAGGGGCAATTGGTCTACTCTCACAAGTTATCCATCTGTTTTAGAAAATATACTCTGGAGAGTATCCATGAAGCTATGAAAGAGGCAAATTCCAACATCTTGATCTTGATAAGCTCCTGTCATGACTTTAAGAGGGGGTTCGTGAATAACTGAACATGAGTAGCTAGTGATCCAAAGTGAGGGAACTCGTCCCCTAGGGATGTCAGTCCTGTCATGTCTTGTAGGTTTCTGCTAGACACGTTGCTATGAAAATCCATTAAGCAGTCAATTGAACTAGACGCTAATAGCTATTTCACTGTCACCTTATTTATTACTTGGTATTCATATTGATAAGATCCAACATAGTGCCGTTATGCCATTGATACCGTACCTACTTTTTTAATTAGCAAACTGAAACTAATTAGCGTATCATCAAGGTATTGCATGAAATACACCATCTCTCTCTCTCTCTCTCTACCGACTTCTTTTTCTTTGTCCCGCCCAATTAATATTTTACAAAAACATTAAGCACCTGAGTTTAGTCTGGTTAAAATTACATTGCATCACATAGATCCAGAATATTATCATTCAACATGCTAATTGCCAAAAATCACTGTAGAAAGATTGCGGAGGTGTTAAAGATTAAAGATGCATGGGCTCGCCTTCCAAAGGCTGTTTTGAAAATTGTATTCTATCGTTCAGTTGAAAATTTGATAATGCCAAGACTAGAACCATAGGGAACCATTGCAAACCTAAAATTCTGTAGGGAACTCATTATGAAGGGCAGTCAATCCTGTCATGTCTGGTAGGTTTATGCTAGAGATGATTTTTTGCAAACCTGTCAAGCAGTCAATTGGACAAGACACTAACTAGATTTCTGCCTTCGACCTACGTATTACCTATCATGTAGATATAGGAAAATACACTTTGAAACGCGATAAATCCTAAATGGTATTGGTATGCCGGCGATACCGATACACACCTTTTTAAGGGGCAAAGCTAAACTAGCTTTCCTACCAGTATGGTATTTGCATGAAATACACCATCTCTACTGACACTTGATAAAGCTCTACAAGTGTGCCAACTCTTATTTGGCCTTTGAAGATGTTCACCGCATTTCCAACCTCTTCTTATTTGTCAATTAATATTGACACAAGCAGATACATTGCAAAATCAGTGCCAAACTCGAACAATTTTCAACTCTTTTTCTTTTTCAAATCATCTATATATTAATAGTAACTATTGATTGGGCGTTGAGGGTTGATGACGCGGCCTTACTCAATGCTGTTGAGCACCTGCTGTTGCACTGGTTTAAAAGTACCAGTGTATCTCATATAAAAACAAAGTTGTCATTCTACACACTAATTGCGAGATATAACCAGAGATAGATTGCGGAAGTGAAAAAGATGAAAGGGTCATGGACTCACCTTCGATAGGTTGTTTTGCAAAATTCTTTCTTATTGCTTCTACGGGAAATCCGATACCTTCAAGAACAATCACAAACCTGAAATTAACTTTTAATAGTTCCATTCTGTGTACTACATATGCACTATTGCAGCATCACGTGCCAATTGCGTTTCTCAGAATGTGTTGCGAGCATTTATCGCTGTGGTAAGTGGCTGTTCAGGGTTAAAAAAGCCTCGTAACTAGTCAAGCTGAAGAGAGTTGTAGTGACCATGTATGGGAGAGGTGGTTAAATTTTTGCTCAGGCTGATTATGATGTAGCAAGGACAGAGTTTGAAGAGATAGAGGGAATAACATTTGTAGAAGAGAAGGGGAAGCAAGAGAAGAGATTAGATTGTCTAATTAGAGGGGAGGAAGAATGGGAGGGAGATATGTAGGAGAAAAAGAACAATCCAACATTTTGGAGTTTCAGGTCATCAAAAGCTAATCAATCCATTACATATTAGGCCAACTAGTATTGGCAAACCAGTAACTTGAAAGGAATTAAATAACTTCCTAGAGTACTTAAAAATCTCATAATTAAAATTCCAAGCAAATCTTCAATCATGCAATCCCTTTCCGTTCCCCATCAGATTGGCCATGGCTGCCAAGGGTTTTCCGTGTGAGATAGGGGTTGAATGAGATTGCTGGTCATCTCGATCTTTTTTGCGGTTCCATTATAGGCCTCTTGAGTTTTTTCCCATTTGCCAAGAATACCGTTATTAAGAGGTTGTGTGAGAGGCACATGCAACGCCTTTTTATGCAGAAATGTAAACAAAGCCCTTTTTGTTTCTTTGGACATCCATTGGAGACCGGTGATAGCTTTGCGGACCAAGTCAACTTCCATACTTGTTTAGATTTTTTTCTTCATTTTAAGTAACCAGGCCTAAAAAAGTTTACGTAAATCCATCTTATAAATTCCAAAAGAGTTGCATTGCAACCCCAAAATATTGAAATCAGATGTGGTGAAGTACAAAGACAATTTAGATATGTCCAAAATGGGTCAAGAGAGGGGACATGACAAGAATTTGCTCATTAAGCCTCAATCAAGAAGCTGCCCTGCCTTCTATCTCCCCCCCACCCCCTTCCCCCTCTTTTCCCCCTTCATTGACATGCATTGGTACTTCACAGCTTTCAGAATTGTGTCAACAATATCTCAAACTCATACATATTGTCTGCGGGCAGGAAACTTTGTTGTGCGTCTATTAAGTCACTTTTTGCCAATGAGGGAAAACATGGTGGAGAGGCTACTGTGGAGGCTGTTAAATTGATTGCAGACCTTGTGAAAGCTCATGATTGCCAATTGCACCCTGATTCTGTTGAGGTACAGGATCTCCCTTGAGCGCTTGTAATTTATGTATTCATTCAGTCTTGTGGGCCTAATCTTGACCAAAAATGTTAAACGCAATTTTTAGTCGAGTAATGTACATCACTCATCCTGCCAAGAATGGTCTAGAAAGACACTTTAGATACCTCGACTATCTCATTTCACAATACTTGTCTCATTTCGATTGAAATTTATGTGTATCTGAGTTTATCACTGTAGGTGATTGTTATACTACTCATCTCAATTGTCCAAATCGAGACAATAGATACCTGGCTGGTTATTCTTCTTCTTTTGTTATTCGGGAAGGGTCTATTACTTTATTTTATTGCTGTCTGGCAGCAGGTCTCTTAGCTAATAGACCAGCTTCTTCCTTTTTTCTTCTTTCAGTGCGAGACCATATTGAAAATTTGTCTATTTCCACCGTTTGTGGATAAAGCATCCTTTTTCCACTTTGTTTTATTCTCTCTCTCTCTCTCTCTCTGGATTTTTACTTGTTGAAATATTGGTTGTTTAACTATGCCCTTAGACGCGCATACAATTTCTATGTTTTATGTTCCTATTAGTCTCTCTCTCTGTCTCAATGTTCGACCACGGCCTCTCTTCTCGATTGAAGCATAAAAAAAGAAATGAGTAAAGGAAGCCCCTTAGGAAGGGGTACCTATCAGAACCAAAAACCAGTACACTAGATCAGGTTGGTGATAAGATTTTCGATAACATGCAATGCTAGATCAGGTGAGAACATCCCTTCTACTTGAAATCTAACACTGTAGGCAATATGCGGGAATGAGTAGCGCGTCAAAGAATGTCCTCCTCAACTTATGTCGTCAACGAAAGGTTCTGACTTGGCCACCTCAACTTATGTTGCAAAGAATGTCCTCCTGCGCCAGGATATGTGTGTGCGCATGTGTGTGTAGAGGACACTGGTTCATGTCTAGTGTTAGAGCATCTTTTGCTATCCACATCACATAAGGGACAGCCAACTGCAATTTCCCCCCAACCGCTACACTTTTTTCCCTTTTCTCCAATCAGCTTGGCTGCAAGCTCTGACCTCCTTAATCCTCTATTGTGCCCCCATCCCCTCAAATAAAATACCCGTTCCTACTTGCAACAACAATCCTTGGCATTGGTGGTTTTGTCAGTCTCCTTTTAGTGGGTCTTGAACCGCCGCTACCAATTTTCTGCGGCTGGTTTGTTCTTTTCTTTTCTCCGGGTCGGATGGAGGCGGGTGTGTTTGCGGATGTGGGCAAAAAGGGAGAAGAAAACAAAGTCTGGTGTTGAGAGACGTGTTAAAGAGACTTGTATCCCTTCAGCGTTAGATATGCATCTGTCATCATATATGGATTAGCATTGCATTCTGTTTCCTCCCCCAAATCATTCCATGCAGACATGTCTTATGTGGCCACATAATATGAGAAGAACGGGAAGTTTGTTGTAAACTTTCTTGGAATTGAATGACCATTCGAAGGCATGTATAGATGATTTGTCATAAGGTCTTTGTTTGTCACCCTCTTGATCTATGGTTTAATGAGCTTAACTTCTTTCTGTTCAGCACTGCAGTAGATAGAAGCCTACATAATTTCTTCTGGAGATTTCCGGATGTTATGATGCTTTGCCTTAGTTATAGCCTATAGGTGTTTTCCAGTGGAATATACGCTGGTTTTTGTCTAAAATGTTTGCTCGAGTATTCCACTTTTGCAATTGAGGCTTTATGTGTTGACTGTTTTTGTTAGTCTTTTTCTACTGCCATTTAAAGGACCTAATTTGGTTATGCATTTAAACAGCTACTTGTGATGATATGTTACTGAATTTGATTGCCACTTAAAGGGTATAATTTTGTTAGGCATTCATGCTGCTATTTGTGATGATATATTACTTAATTTGTAAGCCGTTTTACGTCATACATGTATGTAGCTTCCCTTTGTTCTCCTTTGATCTTTTCTCCTATGACATCCTTTTGGAGTATCCCCATTTTCAACTCAGATTAGTGAAATCACAGTATATTTTGAATCGTAACAGTTATCCTCTAGAACACGATGTTGTATTCTCACTTCCGATGTCTTTTCCTGCTTCCCCACTTCTCCATTACCTTCGATCTCTCCCGTACAATTGTCATGTAACCTGTTGTTTTAAAAGAATGTCAATCATTTTATTTGAAATGCTTGTGTAGGTTTTGATGTCTCTGTCGTTTGATGAGGATCTTGGGAGGCCTGAACGTTCAAATGCTGATAATAAAGCCAAACACAAAAAATTTAAGAAGAGAAAGAATGTTGATGAGCCAAGTAAGTTGCCAGACAACGCAAAGAAGAAAAATCGGAAAGATTTGATGTCAAAGACAAGAGAGGAGGTATTGCTTTTGCATGAGAACCATTTAATTCTCAAGTGTGCTTATAGTCCATTAATTTTCGTTGATGCTGACTTCAAGGCTGCATATTTTGCTCAGGTTGATGCTGACTTCAAGGCTGCATCGTTCACTCAAGATGTAATGGAGCGGCGAGGGATGCAGTCTGAGACCCTTTCTGCTGTGTTCCAGACCTACTTTCGCATCTTGAAGCATGCCTTGCAGCCAAGGTAGTACTTAAGTCCTAATTGACATCCTTTAGTACAGAAGATTCTTGTGCTGTTTAAATAGCATAGTTTTATGCTTTGAGTAGTTCTTCTTCAGTATGTTCTAGTTTTCGTTCTCGCATGTACAAAAAATTTTAAAAGCAAGAAAAAGAGGCACAGTTTGCTCTGGAAATGCTGTATATCTTGTCTTAAAAAGTGGTCCTTTTGAAGTAGCTGATGAATGGCTAAAATCACCCCAGAAGCAGCAAACAGTTGTATAATGTTTTTTGACTGTTTGGTGATGTTTTCGGTCGGATCTGGGAGGAAGATGAGAATGTCACTTTTTTTCCAAGGAAACTTCGATCCTGTTAATCGATCTTAGAATCACGTTAGTATCCCCTCTAGGTATTTTTCGATTTTTCGTTAATAGTAATGAAAGCCAGCGGATTATTAGGAAATTATACATTAGTGACAAAACCCAGCATGTTAGTTTAAACTTCTCTGGATTGGCAGTTTTTGAGGCTGTCTAGTGTTAAAATTTCGAGGAGCTTTGCTTTAGAATTAAACCTCTAAAGATTAAACCGAGGTGTATCACACTATTGATTTGTTCAATCGGATTCTGTGAACCAATATGGCCACAAACGTACCATTTTTCCCGACAGCAATTATTTTAATTATTTGTTCTATCATGGATAAGCATATTAGGATCTGTCTATCTGCTCCCTCGTTATATTTGTGTTGCAATGGCTACAATTGCACGTTGTTCAACACAGTCCTATTGTGGTTCGCATTTATCTGATTAACTGAAGGCTACTATTTACTAACAATATCACTCTTTCTGTTTTATTCACATTTCTCGCTTTCTAAACTTTGTCAGATTGGAAGCGAGTTCAAGGGAATTAGCTGGTGCATCCGGTGGCCCCCCACTACTGGCTCCTTGTTTGAATGGAATTGCAAAGTTTTCTCATCTAATTGATTTAGATTTCATGGCCGATCTTATGAGTTATCTGAGAAGGCTTGCTGGAGGTGGCAGTTATGCAGATGGGTCTGAGAATTGTTCAAAGCGTTTGACTGTGTCTGAACGCTTGCGGTGTTGCATTGTAGCTTTCAAAGTGATGAGGAACAATCTTGATGCCTTGAATGTTGATCTACGGGACTTTTTTGTCCAGCTTTACAATCTTATACTTGAGTACAAGCCGGGAAGGTTGGCATCAAAACTCCATATTACATAATAGGGTGGAAAAGTTGTTGGCTTTACATTTAGGCTTTGGTGTTGGATCATCATCATTCTGTTGCATGCTTCTAACTTGATAGTGTGATCATCTATCTGCTATTGACCCTTTTACTTGCATTCTGAAAGTTCAGTTTTGACAAAGATACTTACGTTAGGATGTCCATGCTCTTCTCTGGCTACTGTTACTTAGCGTTGATGGAGGGGATTAAATAATCTTACTTAAAATCTGCAATTTATCATCTTTATTGATGTTCTCCTTCTATATCTGCTATTGACCCTTTTACTTGCATTCTGAAAGTTCAGTTTTGACAAAGATACTTACGTTAGGATGTCCATGCTCTTCTCTGGCTACTGTTACTTAGCGTTGATGGAGGGGATTAAATAATCTTACTTAAAATCTGCAATTTATCATCTTTATTGATGTTCTCCTTCTATGGGGGTCATTGTTAGACATGTTACTAACAGATTTTGCTTGACCAGAACCCTCTATATACTCATTCTGGTCTTTGGTGTCTTGTCATCTTTGTTTTCAAGAGTCCAGCTGTTCTCTGTTGTGGTTAGTCTTGTTACAGCCTCCTGAGCTCCTCTGCAATCTTGGTTTTGGAAATCATGCTGAAAAAAGAGAGCTTAAGGTGGTTGTCGCTCATTTTTCATCCTGTACCAAAAGGCTGCCCTTCCGACTTCTGTTTTAGGAGGATTATAACGGCCTAGGTTTCTTAGCTTGGTATTTTAGAGCCTGTGCCTTGTGGATCGGATTGTATTGTTACTCCATAAACAGGAAGGAAAGCCTTACGAGGGAATCTTTAAGTGTTAAGCTGCATACCGATATACGTTTAAAGTTTTCTCGTCTTTCTCAAAAACTTGACTGTAGCATTTTACTGCATAACTTAAGAACTCAAGTGCTTACGGTCTCTTTAGTTTTGCTGGCTGTTACTTGACTACACTGGTTTTGAACCTTGATCCTTTCAGTTCTCTTCATTCAAGATGAACTTGCTCGGCTACAAATCTCTCCTCATCTTTGGCTTGTCCATATTACGAATTTCATTCTGTTTTACAGAACTTCTTACTGCATTACTTAAATTTTTTTGGTTAATTTGGAGCAGAGATCAAGGTGAAGTGCTAGCTGAAGCTCTCAAGATAATGTTGTGTGATGATAGACAACATGACATGCAAAGGGCTGCTGCATTTATAAAACGTTTGGCCACATTTGCCTTGTGCTTTGGGTCCGCAGAGTCCATGGCCGGTATGCTATATTTTTTCAGGGACTCCATGAAAAAAGTCTTTGTTCCAGTTTTATGTAATAATAACATGCGGTTCTCCGGAACTTTTGTAGCTTTGGTTACTTTAAAGCATCTTCTTCAGAAGAATGTCAAGTGCCGAAATTTGCTAGAAAATGATGCTGGAGGTGGCTCACTTTCAGGCCCCATCGCGGTAAGCCCTTGTTTTGTGTCGGAGTTTGAAACCTTTTCCAAGGAAATTTCATTCCTCATTGTCTCATAGGTTCCAGTAAGGCAATCCTACATGGATATTCGACCATTCTGCTAATGTTCAAAGTGAATACAAAATTCTTAAACCTTTAGATCAAGCGGCACCTCAAAGTATGGCAACCTCCAAGAAAGAACTTGGTTTATACAGCAGTTTCCTTTGGAAACTTGACGTGATCCAGCACCCATTTCTTGACTTTTCTAGTTCATTTTTTCAAGAGAGAATGAGTGGTTTTGATATCTTCATGGTGTTCAGAGTCGGCTAAATGTTCACTTTGAAATTGCAAAGAGCTCACCTTGAAGTTCCTTTAAGATGATTTATTTATTTGGATTCTTTTAGCATATCGAAATTAAAATGTATTGTTGTGATCACTTGCAGAAATATCAGCCTTACGCTACAGATCCAAATCTTAGTGGTGCACTTGCTTCAGTACTTTGGGAGCTGAACCTTCTATCAAAACATTATCATCCAGCTGTTTCTACGATAGCTTCAAGCATATCAACAATCAGTACAGTGCAGAACCAGGTTTTCCATTCTATCGTCTCCCCTCAACAAGCTTTTACGGAGTTGTCACTTGAACAGGAGTCATTCAATTCAAACAGTGACATCAGCAAATCCAAAAATAAGAGGAAAAGAGGCAGTGGGTTGACTATATCTGCTAGTGTTGGGCCAGATCTTGATATGACAAGTCAAACTGATGAAAATGAGGTTAGGAAAAAACTCTCTGAGCATTTTTTGATTCTTCGCGACATAACGGACAATGAGCGATTGAGGGGTGAATTAGATCGTACATCATTGTCGTTAAAACTATATGAACAGTATAAGAAGCAAAAGAAAAAGAGCACAAGGACCCAATAGTTCTTTTTGCCGTTCCTGCTAGAGGTTTTGAAATCTTTCTATTTAGCCCTAGGTATTTTGGTAAACCTTGTGACATGGTCTTTACCTTCTCTAAAACTTTCTCATCACGAAGATTTTTGAGTATGAAGAATTTGCATCTCGCTTTGTTGCTTTGCTTTATTATCTGAGAACCTCTGTGTTGGTAAACCATGTTGGGCACAATGTATTTACCCAAGGAAAACTGTAGTTGGTTGTGCGCCTCTCTTTTTACTCATCAGGATAAAACACTGACATCTAAGGCTTGGATAACGCTCTTTAGTAGCTGCTGAAGAGCACCGTAGTTTCATTTAGAAGAGACATAATCTCAAGGGCCAAGGTGCGTCATATAACTAGTTGGATATCTTTGTATGCTCACCACCACTCACACACTTGATATGTGGGTTCTATTGAAATGAAGTAATTTAGAGTAATCTTTGGCAAGCTGATGATAAATTACTTGTCCATGAAAAGATGTTCTGGTTTTGGTAACCAAAATTAGCATCTATATTTTTGTTTAGGGCCAGTAATAAGAATACATTAATTGCTTAAGTGCAGGTTTCTCGGTACCAACCCTGACACTTTCCTAAATTGATCTCCGTTTTAGTAGCTTGTAGTTCTCTGTGTCCTGCAGTTTTATGGAATCATTTTCGAGCCCAAAAATAGTAAGCATCACCGCTCCCACAGTAATATTAGCCTTGGCATTTATGTACGTTATAATGTCATCGTTTTAGATTCCCATAGTTTTGGCTAACGTTATAATGTCCTGAAAAGGAGAGGACTTGCAAATATTAACGCGACCATACTATATATGCGCGTAATACACCTGACGTCATGGAAATCCTTGTAGCATAGGATTATTTTGTTGATACCAGTTTTTAAAAAGGGATATAGAGGATGAAATCATCGCATGAGCCTGCAGTTGCCATGTGCATCAATCATCAGCATCGCATGTTATGTCACTGTATCCACATGTTTTCCTTAATTTCTTCTTGCTCGACCCTCCTTTCTTGGATCTTTGCTGAAACTCCTCTGTTTTATATCTTCTTCCATTAAAAGAATGAGAAGAACAGCAGAGCAAAAATACCTGGGCTTCTTCAAAACAACTGAACTCCCAATATCTTTTCTACATACCCTGCTGTTGTGATCTCAGGCATGTGCTTGTTAGCGTTAATCATGGCCGAAGTGGGTAATCGAACTTCGTTTTCATACTTTCCTTCACGTCATGTGAGCCAATCATTCGTCGCCGCGTCCAAGGTTTTTTTAGTTCAATACATTTCTCATTGAATCGCATCTTAGAATATGAACTCCATTTTAGTGCCAGTTCTTAATATTTATTATTATTAGTATTCTCTTCCTGAGCATACCTTAACTAATGATTAGCTGTCAACAGCGTCATTTGGATCCCACCCCCCAAAGATCCCTGTAGGCTTAATGGGTCATGTTATCAGACATGCAATAACATAATCAGCTTCGCGGTACTGGATTATTCGTCCTTCAAAAATTCGAGTCTCTGGCGCAATTTACTATATGTGACCCGGAGGTTTGCCGAGTTCCAAACTTGGAAGTCTTTTGTTACATGAAACTAGTTTTGCGTTCGCAAAATAAGTCATGTTTGTAGAAAAAGTTTTGTAGCGCAGACGAGAATGTCAATCCAAATCTATTAAGTTGTAGTAACAAGTTACAAACTGAATTAAGTGAACCTCGATCAGTTGGGGACTAACTTCAAAAATTCTGGAGGAACCAAACTTTGTACCTTTTAAGCGTAACTGGAATATTGTTGCGGTAACTACTCGTATATAGTCCCATCTGTCCTGTGTTTTGTGGGGTGTACGGCCAACAAACAAAAGCCACAAGAAAAGGACGATTCTCCCACTAAAATGTCCAAAAATCTCTTCGTTTGCGACCCTTTAACCTACTCACCCTTTTGGAGGATATATCATATTCGGCAGTATATTTGAGTTTAATTCCAAAGTATATCCCTGCATAAAGAAGGACACGGGCATCTTGAGTGTGAGAATGTTTCATTGAGAACAGTATCATTCTTTCCTTTTTTTTCTTTTTGGAATAATGAAACAAAGATGGTATCAGTTCTATTCTTAGACTGTTTTTTTACTCCCTTGAAGGAGATTGAGCTACTGAACCCATCAGGCCATTCAATTGTATTTTCCTTTATGCATAAAAGGGCCACCAGTGGAATCAAAACTCTAAAACATAATGCAGGGATGAAGAAGGATATTGGTTCAATCGGTATCGCTAGCTAATATTTTTAGCGACAAAAATAGCAGCAAAGATTGGTAGCAACTGCAATTCTGCAATGCAACCACATCCACCTATGAAGAAGCGTTACTAAAGTGAAGTGCGATTACAAAGTGTTTACCAACGGACTTTTGTCATTATTTCAGTAAATCTTTTTATCAACGCGAAAAGAAATTTTATTGCGGTTGCTCTAATTGCAGCTACGCTATGTCCAACAATGTCCATCTATTGTATTGAATTTGATCATCCAAAACGGTCACCGATCACAGCCATCAAATATCGCAAAACATGTAAGCTATATAATGGAGCGCCATGATCAATGCTGACAACCATATGAAATGTGAGAAATATATACTTCTCCGGTCTTGGTACCAAGCGTACTGTACCTACGGCTTACCTAATCACATTAGGTGGCAGATGTTTAAGGCATTAATCCCGTCCACATTGTTTTAGGTAGGGAAGATCCCTAACGTAAGCATATAGGAGGAGTATGCAATGATATAATCATAGGTTTGAATTTTACTTTGGATAGCAATCATGATTCACTCCGTTGGTACAGCCGACCTACGGTCTCCTATCTATGAACCGAGGCTTCGCGTTCATTTTTCTGTTATTATTCGTCGTAGCGGTTATAAGGATGATATCTAACTCAACCCGCTTAATTATACGAGATAATCGACACGTCCAATTACCCAACAATTGTTTTGTCCAGTAAATCTTTCGATAGGAGCATGTATCGTTGTGAGATGTCGTCGTTTCGATGCCTGATTAGAATACTTTTTTGAAATGGTCATCATGTTATCGCGAGTGCATCAAATAAATTTCATGTGGGAAATGATGAGTTTCATGTTTACTGCGTTTATCCTTTCCATCAACCAGTTGTTTCTCCTAACTTGCATTTCTTCACATTCAGGGGCGGAACCAGGAATCTTTTTCAGGGGGTGCAAATTTGTTTATTAAAATAATATTAAAAATAGTAAGTCAGTAATAATCAATTAGCATAATTATTGTCGTGATAACAATAATTTTACAATACAGTGTACCTAAAAAGTTATATACCAAATACGCTAGTTACTGTACCACAAGTCTGGCAAAGGCTCTTTGCTTAGATGTGGCAGCGATGTACGACAAGTCCACAAGCAGTCGAAGAGTCAAAGCAGCAGGTCAAGGCGTCAAGCAGCCAGTAGGAAGCCTCGTCGGCGTCTTCGCGGCGTCGCCTGAGCAGCTTCAGTCGCGGTCGCCGGCAGGGGTGAGGCCGTGGGGCCAGATCTGGTTGGATTCGGAGTATCCGAGGCTCGAGTAGCAGTCAAAGTCTCGAAGAGCGGAGCCTCGTTGGCTGTCGTCGTGGTAATCGCGACCTGAGCCGCTTCAGTCGCGGTCGCCGACAGGGGCCAGATCTGGTCAGAGTAGCCTCATCGGAGTCCACCGGCGGTCACTCACAGAGTCACAACAGTGAGAGAGAAAGAGAGAGGGAGAGAGAGTGCCGAGTGTGGGTCTCGGGGAACGGGGTATTAGAAACGGCGTCTCGGGGAACGGGATCTCGAGAAAGGGGTCTGGGTGCAAATCCCGAAAAAAAAATATTATTTTTTCAAAAGTTCAGGAAGGGCTTCAGCCCCCCCTTGCCACCATGTAGGTCCGCCACTGTTCACATTTGACCTTGTTTACCACACCATCTAACTGAAGTACGAGAAAACAATTGTGGTAACTTTTCTAAATTGCATTTATTACCCATCGTTCTATCTTTGGTTTCCTTTCAAAATCAATCATATTATTCTTGAAAAGTTTTGTCTAGTATTAATGTTACACGCGTTTTAAGCAAATCAAACCACTCGGAAGTTATTTAAAATAAAATTTATCATTGCCATACTCTTTAAGAAACACCGTTTTAAAGTAACTCAAGAACGTAAAAAGAACTTAAACAACTAGGACTCTTTCTTTTAAACAAACTATTCGGTCTACGCTGCACAATTGCCTGTTGTGGAAACAACGTCAAAAGGCAACTTGAAAATTCAAGCATTTTGGACTCTTTTACAAGCTACTTGAGTCTAAATTTATTTATTTATTTTGTATATTCCTTCACTGCAAACACTTTCAAATATTGCGAAAAATTTACGTTTTCTCAGCACTGTAATATGCCTTTGTTTAATGAAGTTCTTAAACTTTACTTTAAAAAAAAAAAAGGGAAAACATTCCCGGTGACAATGCTGCCCAAATGATAAAAAAACGCCTTTAGCTATTCTCAAAACTAATTAACTTGTCATCTCTGGACACGATGTAACCGTTCTTATATTAATGGTAGGGTTCTTAACACTATTCAAAAAATAAAAAAAAAAACTAATTAACTAAACTGTAATGGGACACACGCCTAAAACTTTGCCGTAACGGCTCCACCATCTTGGACCAGCAAACCCCGATATATGCACGAAACAGTCTCCGTAAGACGAAAACGCCCTTCCCCCTCCCTTCATATCAAACCAAAATCACGAACAGACAAACAACGCCTATTCTGGAATATATCCCGCAAATCAAGCAAAATTACCAGAAACATAACACCCTTCTCAATGAGTCTTCACTTCCCCCTTCCATCTACCGTTTGTCCGTTACAACAATAACAGACACTACATCAAGTACCATTTCCGTAAATTTCCACCACTCCGTCCAAAATCTCCGGCGAGATTTCCCCGCCGACGAATAACGATAGATCCTTCTCAGACGGAGACAGACAAGCAGGACAAGAATTAAAGGGAATCATGAGAAGAAAATCGGACAGTTTTTACTCCGGAACCGAAGCAGAAAAGGAAAATTAGAAAGAAAAGTGGGGATGATATGAAAGAAAGTTGTAAGCTCTTCATTTCTGTTTAGCTTCAAGAGTATCTATGCGTCTGCAAAACACATTCATCGGAAACCCTAACTTTACTCTTTTTAACCTCGACGACAACAAGAGTATTTACAAAGCACCACCGATCTAACATACAAATCAAGATCTGCTCTAATCTCACTGTCGACAAAAAAAAAAAAGAGTGAAATCCCAAAAGAGCCTAGAGAAATTCGTCGGGCAGCGAGTTGACGAGATCTTGAACGTCGCGCGACATGTCGCCGATGCGCAGGGCCTCGAGCACGCGCTCGAAGACGAGCACGTGGCAGGGGATCCGCAGCACGCCCCTCTGCTCGTAGCCGTACTCCTGCGCCGACTTGTTGAGGAGCCGGACGAAGACCGGGTGGTTGAGCAGCTCCGCGCTGACCACGAACCGCTCCATCTCCTCGCCCACGTACACCGGCAGGTGCCCCTCCGGCACGCCCCCGCGTCCGGATCGCCGCTGCTTCGCCGCCGCCGCCCGGAACGACTCCGGCCTGCGATCCGCGCTCCGCGTCTCGGATCGGAGCAGGCAGTACTGCGACGAGTCCGCCACGCGCGACAGCCGACGGATCAACTTCTTCATCTCTGTGCAAGAACACGGTGAGAAAGGTGGATGAGTTGTAGAGAGAGAGGGAAAGAGTGTGTGTTGGTATCGAGAGAGAGTGTGTGGGTTTAGAGAGAGAAAGTGAGAGGAGGGAGTGAGGGGATATAAATATAGGGCGGGGGAAGGGGAGAATAAAAAAGGAGTGTACCCATAGAAAGGTCATTGGAGATAGTTGAGAGGTACAGATAGGCGTACTTGGCAGGTACAATTATTGTTTTTTTTTTAATACGAAAACATTTAATTTTAGCTTTTTGTTTTAAAAAAGGAAATGGGTAAGTAAGTCAAAACAAATTGTTCCTTTGGACTCAAAAAGAGCGTTTCACGGGGATGTTATTTGGCATGTGAAGTGTTCTACCCGTTTGGCCGTACTAGGCTTCTACTTCTTACCTTAATTTGGTTTCTACGCTTCTTTTTTTTCCCGTTCAAGTAGTGATTTTATCTGTTTCAACAGTACTGCTAGTTATTTAAGTCACGAGATTATTTTTTTCAAAGATACCACAAATTAATTAATCGTTGAATTTAACTTGTTAAGAGATGTTTACTTGATATGTTCATTCTTTAAACGGATAACAAATTTCATTTTTTTACTTGCTGTTCTTTAACGATATTGCATTTAACTTCGCCAAGTGCAAGAGGCAATGCAACGGGCTGCAGTGAACTTCGTCGACTGCTGTTTGTTTGGGGGAGGAGACACCTTACGACACACGCAAAATAACCTCTTATACCGTCACCGTTGTATTTGAAAATAAACATGAGCTTGTTTTGACATGTCGGTAATAGTTAAATGCACGGATTGATGTACGTGTTGTAACTGACGACGCAATTAATGTGGATTACATCCAATTAAAGGGGTTTGGTTAGCACTAGAGCAAGCTAAGCTTATGCTAAGTGTGAACGTAATCTAAGAACAAACAAGTAGCAGTTGTTGAAGTCGATCCAAATCAACTAGGCAAGTAAATCGCCCAAACGTGCACACTAGGGTACGTAGACGCTGCAAAACCTGTAATAGTTTTGACGTTAAATTGGAAAATCAGCATATATAATCTTGTTTTGAGATGTCAATAATCAGGTACCCAGATTAAGTGTGTGTTTGTAGCTAAGGATGCAATCAACATGGATTACATCCAATTTAAGAGGTTTGGTTAGAGTTAGAACAAGCTAAGCTTCTGCTAGGTGTGAACATATATGCCAAGATAAAACATGCAGCAGTTGGTGAAGCTGATCCATATTAATTGGGCAAGTAATTAACTTGAACGTGCTAGAACTTTGATCCAATTATAGCCTCCGATGTAATCCGTAGAAGGAATTCACTTTTGCCCTTTTCACACACAAGGCAACCCATTTGGAGTTCGATGCATGAATACCCACACGTTCGGAAAATGACTGTTAGTTTTATTTTCGTCTCAAGCCCATTTTAAGAGTCAATGTGGTCTCTTTATTTTCCAGATAAGGCTTAATAGTGTTTGCTTGGTTTACAATAACACGTTCGATTGTTATAACTTTGACAGCGTTCGACGGTCCAACTGTAACAGACGAAAGATAGGATTTGACAATTATCATAAATGCTTCATCTTAGATTTAAACCCAAACACGGTCATTACTCGGCCAATGAATCAAACTAGACGTTGTACATTATGCCCTGCCACTGAAATTAAGGCAACTCTTGCCACTTCTCAATTTTTTAAGTCCCTAAGGTTAACTAGGGGGTGATGTGAATGTGCAACTAGATGCGGAGGTAGCTTAATTAAGATTTGATATCCAAGTCAAGAACTAATAACTAGGATATGAGTAGCCATAAACCACCAAACAAATGTATGCTTTTACAGATTTTCTTCGTCGAAAACAAAATGTATCATCAAATGAATATTAACGATTTAGTCGAAAATTATCGCTCTCTCGTCCTCAATCTTCAATCTTACTTAAGTTTTGTTATGTTTCTCGTGTGCTCGCTCTTACTATTAAAGATGCATCACATTTGTTACTCACGGTTTACGCTCCTATTCTCAATCGACAAACAGGCAACATTAGCTTGAAATAAAGTCGTTTTCAATTATCGCTCACATATACGCTTCTTCTGTTCCCGCTCGAAGAGCGGTAGAATTAATTAACAAACAAAGGTGTATCATTAGGATGGGGTGAAAGGAGAAATAGACAGAAATATATAGAAAACGTTGGAAGCGTGATTAGCGGTTGTTGTTGGTTCACTCACTCCTCCTTTTCTTCTCCCTCCCTCTCTTTGTCTTTAGGTTTGGTTTTGTCCGTAGTCCGTTGCAGTACAATTTCCGTGATGGATGTCACTTTAACGCCTATGTCTGCTTGTCACTTTGGCCTTTTCATTTCCAGCCACTCCAAGCTATTTCCCCAGTCGTGAATCAAACTCTCTTGATCCAATGGTGTGCGTAGCGACAGACAAAGCCACGCTTGTTGACCCAGAGTTGAGTTGGGTCTAAGCAATCTTCGTTGAGCAAGAGAGTGAAAGTGATGATCTTGTTGTTTCCCTTCTTTTGGGCGTAAAGATCTTATCGCATTAGTATTATGCCCCAAATCTACTGCAACTTTTTCTGTGGAGCTCAGCCACGGAATCAAAAGCCTCCCATCCTTATGTCAATTCAATGTTTGTGTTCTTCCATCTTTTTGTAAAGGTTGGTCTAACCTTTACTTTTAAGGTTCTAAAGCAATTTAATCGTGGGAAAATTTTACCATGCACTTTTAGTAGTTGTGTTTTTCTCATGTTAAGGACCTATTCTTGTACTAGACAATCAAATTTTATCAAACCGACCAATAATATATAACATTATCGTGTCCAGCAGTATCTCGCAAACCTTCAAATCGTTAAATTTTAATTTTTTTTCATCGTTTAAAAACCAGAATAGGATCATGTCCGTAATATAAAAAAAAAATCTAATACGTATACTACCAGACTAGTGCATCTCAAATTAAATGATCTGACCCTAGACTCGTGAATAACATATAAAAGAGTATCATCGATCAAAGGATTCCTTAACGGCTTCAGAAGCATTTTTTTCCAAAT
Organism: Escallonia rubra; assembly: GCA_033065855.1. Lineage (NCBI taxonomy): Eukaryota > Viridiplantae > Streptophyta > Magnoliopsida > Escalloniales > Escalloniaceae > Escallonia > Escallonia rubra. The sequence goes on along the minus strand of JAVXUO010002540.1, from coordinate 902,558 downwards.
TGTCAGTCTATTGATTTGGCAAAAAGTATTAAACTTTGGCAATATTCAACTTACATATTTAACAAATCGATACTATTATGACTCGTGTGTGTGTAAGGGCACTCAGGGCGACTGACCAACTTTGAACTCTTGATATGCTCGATGAGCTCTTGAATGTTGACCAGGCTATTCAAAAGCCACAAGGGTCGTTGAAATTAACTAAAACACTACTATATAGTATCTATATATGTATATATTACAGTATAACACTACTGGTACTTGCTTTTTGGGCATGACATTGTTCATGCCACTTGTTATCGATTGCGGACGGTGACATGCAATCCACGCAGCAACTAGCCCACATTTTTTTGGTTGTGTATGACTGGATGTGGCCCCCTGTATCGTCAGTGGAAGTACACGTAGAGGCATCCGAATGCCAAGTAGCAGGAGTCTCGTAAAAGATCTTGATTAGTACTCTGTGCAATGTTTCCAACGATTCTTCAATTGCGTAATCCTCTTCTCCTTCTGCTTCTGCTGCTGCTGCTGCTGCTATCGCTTTCCAATGTCAAGCGGCATCCAAGTGTTTGGTCAAGAATATGATCAGGAACATATTTGTTGGAGTAATCATTTGCCTGAACAAAAATGCCCTGAGTCGTTTAAGGGGTTTCCCTTCCCATTCTTGGTAGTTGGTACAACGAAGAATGAGAGCATAACTGACTGCGCACCACCTGCGGAAGACATGAAGTAACAATCCTTTTCTGGGAATCAAAAGCGATAGGCTTGTGGATAATGACTGTGATTTGGAATCATCACTGTGGCATTGACTTAAAGGAAGAAGATGATTGAGTGTGGGGGCAAGAGTTTTGGAGTTTGTGCCTTCTCCACCAAGAAGAAGCTAGATTATCAAGATCTTTTACTATACACAAGAGGTGCTGTACAGTTTTTAGCGACAAAAGATTGTCATTTAAAGTGTTTTGTCGCTATTATTGAAATTTATAGTGATAATCTTTTGTCGTTAAAAAATATTTAGCGACATTTTGTGGGTACAGCACCTCTGCTGTATAGCAGATAATCTTGATCCAGATTTTGAGGATTGCAATGCAACGACTCTTGTGTACATTATTATTTATTATTATTATTATTATTATTATTATTATTATGTTTGAGTCATCGATTCGTCAACCGCAAAGGCGTGAGCGAGCCGAGATGAAAGGTGACATGGGTGCAAGATTGGACTGTCACGTTTTTTACTTTTAGAAAAAAATTAGTGACTTCATTGATGTGGTCACCAGTTTGATCCTTATCTTTGTTGAGATATGCTTTCCATACAGTACCCAAGATTACAATATATAAGTTTTGTGTATTAGCACGTTCATACAAATAATTACGGATTTAACGTGAATAAAAAGCATGATTATATATATAGATCCTGCTTTATCGCCTTTGCGTTGGAGATAGGTCTTCCACTCTCTCCACACATCGTTTTGTTAGATCGAGTAACAACCAATCCGATTTCTAGCAAAATAATTTTCTGTGTTTTTTCATGTTTATCTTTTTTACCACTTTTATTTTTGTTTTTTCATTTAATCATCCACCAATCTATTTTCCTGACCCACTCCGTTCTCCGCTTTTTAGGGGTAGAGTGAAAAACAAACGATATATGACTTATGTTCTCAATATGCGTGCGAAGTTAAAATAAAACAATTAATTTAGTACGGAGAGAGTAGTTTTGAGTTTGATACTTTCACGTGTTATTAGAGCGAGTTCATAAAAGGGACAACAAACACTTCAAAAATTAAATCCACCCCCACCGAGTTTAAATCGTTCGTGTGTTTGAACCACTCAAAAAGATGTCCACACATGAAGAAGCGTTTTATCTTCTCACAACGGGTAAATAATAATCAAGGTTTCAGTATATAAGTTTTATAAGCTTCTCTGTTCGTTATCGATTAACTTTTGAGTTGAATTCTTTCACAATTCTCAACTCAGAGACAATACAAAACCACACGTGAACGGGTACTTTTGAATCGTGAAATCCTTTCATACGGGTTCGTGGGGTGCAACAACACGTTGTTATCCAATCACTGGTGAAAGGGGATGGTTGTATCTTACACGGACGTAGAATCAGTCGTCCCATGCTGGTTAATTACAGAGACAGTGCCCATGCAGGGTGATCCGCCATACTTGTCAACCTTAACTCTATTCAATGAACAAAATCCTCTTTGGAGAAACCCAAGAAGCCTATCTTTGTTCACAGCAGAAAAAGAGGGTCCGGCCAGCTAGACAACTAGCAGTGACGACTGCATGCATTCATAGCACAAACTAATTCAGAGCTTTATTTCAGGGCTGATACCTCATACCCTTTCCATGTCTGCTCTTTTCGATCCCTTGGCATGACTTATGAGTCCCAAATGTGCAGTATTAGTGCATATACAACGAAGTTCCCCATTTTACTGGGGACTCGGACGGCTTGTGCAGGAGAGAATGCTAATTTTTTTCTCATTTCTCAGATATAATACAGCAATTTACAATTTTCAAAGTTATTTATTACATGTGGTCAAAGCTTCTAATTCAAAATTAGTTGATAATAAGGGTAGAGACACACACTACTTTTTATATTGAAGTCTTATTTTTATTTTATTTTAAATATGAGAATTATGTCTCTCATTCCCGTGCCAAAAGAAAAACGTTAATGGGATCACCGACTTTAGAGAGGCGACGATGAGGAAGCGTGGTGGTGAGAAATGAGGTGGCAGCGATGGTGGTGTTGTGGAAGAGGAGGGGAGATCACCGGCATGATGGTGGTGTGGTGGTGGAGGAGGAAGGCAAAGCTGATTTGAAATTACATTTATACCCCCTTGGCATTGGTATCACCAGCTGGGTCAATTCCACCGGCTGAAAAGACACGCTTTAGTACGGAGAGTTAATGGACGGTGGGGGGCGGGGCCCACGAAAGCGATGTGTCCGTTGATTTAAAGAAATGGTGGTCACTACTGCCGTTGCTTTTCCGTATGGTGCCGTACGGTCATGTCGTACACGGAAACCACCGTACCCGTCGTGAATTTTATTTTATTTTATTTATTTATTTATTGTAGGAATAACCAAAGAGAGAATGATAAAGTCCCCCTCGTCATTCGTCGACATGATGTGGACCCGCACAAATGTGGGTCCTCCAAGCGCGCGGGACCCGCCGAAATGGCAGCTACGATGCGTCAGTTACGCTCTTCCTACGGAAAAAGGAAAGAAAGATGCCCCCTCCGTGTAAAGTTCCGCTTTGCCTAAACTACTTTTTAATTTAGAAAAGCAAATATTAGTTTTTTTATTAATTATTTTTTTATGTCGTACAGAGAGAGATTACTCTTTCAATTATTGGCATGCTAGTTAACTACAGAGTCAAAGTATATTCTTTCATAACATAATTACTTACCTTTTTACTTTCGTGAATTACTTTATTATATATTTTTAAAACTGTATACTGTTTTGACAAAATTCTTTTAAATATTAGAACTAATAAAATATATATGTATATACACATATATGCATATAGATAAAATGTTTCTACAAACATGTAGATAGTATTGTGAATTAAAGGGTGGACTCAAGACAGAGAGGAAGCAAAAAAATACATCAATTTTTTTTGGAAAAAGTGAGTTATATGTAGTAAAGTATGAATAGAGAGAGCGGTAGGTAGGGAGGCTAGCAATTTAGCAAGTAGTAGAGTATTAGGAGTTTGTTTTTAAATTTTGAATTAGCTTAATGGATGGTTTCACATAGTGAAATAGATGATATGAGACACTTGGAAATTCAAATTTTTTTTAATAAATATGTGCTCTCTTGTTAATAGTGTTCCCAACCTATTCTGGTTGTACCCAAAGGCCCACTGTGGTCCCATTTTGCATGACACGTCCGCACAAGCAACAGACTTTTTCAACGCTCACAACCGGTCAAAGCGTGCACGCTCAAGTCACGTGCACTTCTTACTTCTTCTACGCGACTTCGTCGCCAAGAAACTCATCATTGTGCGACGCCGCATCACGCTTCGACCATCGCACTTCGCACATTGTCCGTCGCTGCGCCATGGCACTTGCCCAAGGAAGTTGGCCTTGGCCTCCCCCTTGGGGTCGGCCTCGGCCTTGGCCTCCCCCTTGGGGTCGGCCTCGGCCTCCCCCTTGTGGCTTAGCACCTTCACTTCTCTTCAAGAGACCTTGCATCCTTCGCGACGCCCTTCGCCCATCATCCGGACATCAACCTCGCGACGTCCGTCGTGCATCACCTTACGGACGTTCGTACATCAACCTCGCGACGTCCGTCGTGCATCACCCTACAGACATTCGTACATCAACCTCCCGACGTCCGTTCGTACATCAACTTCACGACGTCCGTCGTCCGTCGTCCATCAACTCCGCGACCCCCGTCGCCCGGACACAACTCCGCGACCTCCGTCGCCCGGACACAACTCTGCGACCCCGTCGCCCGGGCACAACTCCGCCACCCCTGTCGCCCCGAGCACAACTCCGCGACCCCTGTCGCCCAGACACAACTCCGCGACCCCGTCGCCTAGACACAACTCCACGATGCTCATCATCCGTCGCCCGGACGTCGTCTCCGTGACCCCCGTCACCGACGTCCGGGCGTCACACTCCAACACTTCGCCGCGCCCGTGCGCCGCGCCGCTGATACAGCCGTGCCCCCAGGCTCTCTGTCACACTACCGTGCCCCCGACACTATACGCACTATGTTGCGCCCATGCGCCACCATTGACACCAACGTGCCCCCGGCACCTTACGCACTCTGTCGCGCCCATGCGCCACCATTGACACAAACATGCCCCCGGCACCTTACGCACTCCGTCGCGCCCATGCGCAGCGCCATTGACATAGACGTGCTCCTGGCACCTTACTCACTTCATCGCGCCCATGCGCCACAATCATATCATCATGCCCCCGGGCACCACACTCATTCATCACACCATGCGCACCTTGCCTTGGTCATGGAACATGCTTCAACCCACTCTCCGGAGTGTACATCACCCGCGGGGATAGGCGACTCCTCCGGGACACTATCTCTGCCAGGGAGCTCTTCAACTCCCCTTCCGCCAGGTAGACGGCTCCTCCGGGATGCTACCTCGGCCAGTCGGGTAGACGGCTCCTCCGGGATGCTACCTTGACATGCTCCGAGTGCTCCGGCACAAGGACTCACCCGCGGGGATAGGCGACTCCTCCGGGACACTATCTCTGCCAGGGAGCTCTTCAACTCCCCTTCCGCCAGGTAGACGGCTCCTCCGGGATGCTACCTCGGCCAGTCGGGTAGACGGCTCCTCCGGGATGCTACCTTGACTCGCTCCAAGTGCTCCGGCATAAGGACTCACCCGCAGGGATATGCGACTCCTCCGGGACACTATCTCTGCCAGGGAGCTCTTCAACTCCCCTTCCGCCAGGTAGACGGCTCCTCCGGGATGCTACCTTGGCCGGCCGGGTAGACGGCTCCTCCGGGATGCTACCTTGGCCTGCGGAATAGACGACTCCTCCGGGACACTATCTCTGCCAGGGAGCTCTTCAACTCCCCTTCCGCCAGGTAGACGGCTCCTCCGGGATGCTACCTTGGCCTGCGGAATAGACGACTCCTCCGGGACACTATCTCCGTCAGGGTGCCTGCGTGACTAGCCTACGTGCTCCGGCACTGGGGGCTTGCGTCGGCACCCCTAGGGACTATGACCCCCGGGTCACTCCGAGACGGGAGCAGGTCTTCGGAGGGCATCGCGCCTAGTTCACCTGGCAGTTGGGCGTCGGGTCTTCCCCACCGCTGCCAGGCCTGTGGGACTCCGCAAGGGCTTGGATTGGAGGCTAGATCAAGGGGTTCTCTGGCCACGCCGATGCGGTGGGAGCCAGTCTTTCCAGATAGACAGAGCGACGCTGTGCGGGGCAGGCTGGATGAATATGCGATTCGACAGTCCATGGAGCACCGGCACTCGTGGACCCCCCGGTGACGTGTCACTCCCGGGGAGCGCCACGTGTCGGTTAATGACATCATCATCTCAATCTCTATAAATAGAGGTCTTGAGAATTCATTAGAAGGAAGATAACATTTTGGACATTTTCAGAACATTTTTACTTTCTCACTCTAGAATTCTAGAGAGAGAAACATACAGCACCCTGACTCTGGACCTAAGCATCGGACTGTGACTGTCGTCGTATATTCATCTCGCGCTATCGCCCTCGCAGTACTGCCACCCTCGAGTTCTGTCTGGAAAGCCCTTGGTCTCTGCCCTTGTTCCACCCTTGCTGTGTCTCACATCAACATACTTGGAAGCTGACTCGGACTGCAGCCTTTGTGGCACCTCCACGTAAGTACGAACCCACTTTCCTTGGCATCAAATAGTATCATAAATATACACATGGCTTGTATGAATCTGCGTACTTCAAATGACTGTCGCCAGACGATATATTACAAGTTTGATTTTAGAGCAGTTCTCACTTTATCTTTGAACTATCAACCCAATCTATATGTTTAATTCTTCAGTTGTGGGTAGAAAAAAGAAACACAAAAGTGGAGTAAACTGGTTCAAGAGTAGAGTGAAAATTAAGATGGGTTTGAATTTCCAATGATTAATTGCTATTTTATTTTTCTATTACAAGTGTCGCAATTTTTATTAAAAATGATAGAAAAAACAGCGATGACTGTCGTCGTCTGCGGATATCATTCTTCCCATTTACTTTATTCTTGTCTTTGACAAAATTGGTAATCTTCGTGTACAAGTCGTGATTTAGGGATACTTCAATTACTATCCTCTCTCTATCCGCAAGATTTGAGTGAAATTCTGTCCCCATTAGTTAAGAAAACAAGAAGAAGAAATAAATACTTGAGCAAAAATACCGTCTTCAATGAATTTATTGGTTAATGGACCGGAAAAAAAGTAGGTGGACCGACCGTACACCCTGGCCCATTTGGGCATACGGACGGACTTTTTTTTGTTCAAAGTTGTACTCATTCATATCTAGTCAAGAACCCTTGTAGCGTGCATGGATTAGTTGAGTCAGAGTCTCCAATTTTGCTCACTTTCTTCCACTATCTATTTTGGAGTATTAGGACTAAATTTGTGGTTGAAAGTTCAAATTTGGTCATTAGAGAGACTAAACATTGCGCACCATTTTATACGTTCGAGAAATGTATCTAAAAGGTTTTACAGTTATTAGTCGCATATTACAGCATACTGCTTGATATCTCTTATATATCTGAAATATTTTATGGCTATTAGTCGCAGTATTACAGCGTATCAAAGAGTCGCCTTCTCGGTCATTTTGTCACGCTAATCTAGTCACTTCTAGAGAACATGGTCGAAACTTAAAACACCAGATTTTTTCGAGCATTTTCGATAGAACAAGTGAAGTAGGTGTGCTTTGGTTATGAGTTTGAAGTTTGAGGTGTACTTGGAAAATTTGCGAAGAAATTTCTCTTTGAAGACTTAAACAAGCAAGATGGGGGAGAAATCTGCGACCATGTGAGCTCATTTCTTCCACCATTCCAGAAATTAGGTTAGACAGAGACGTTTGATATCTTTTAGCTAGTCAACATGATGGGGGTTTCAAAGGAAGGTCCCCTTACTTTATAAAACAATTTCAATCGATAACAACACATACTCTATTTTGGTCTTAATTATACGTACGTAGAAGACGATTAAACACGTGTCGTTGGATATACGGATCCTCTTTGTAACTAGAGTTACAAGAGAGATGTGTTGTAGCTCTGATCCTACCGCTGAATAATAGCTAACGCCCCCACAAGCTAAAGTGAATTTTGTCAAAGGTTTTTATCTAACACAACACTGTAGCAACACAAATACGCGCGCGTGAGAGCCAAAGTTTGTGTAGCATTTGAGATATATATCTGCATGTAACCTCCGACGCAGAAGCAACTCTAGTAAGTAAATTCACCAAATTAAATACCGATCAGCATCTCATCAAAGAGGGAAGCAACATAACTAGATGAGCATTGATCGGCAGTAGGCACCATGCATTGATTTGATCAGACATACTTTCTGATGAAACAAACTTGGTCCGAACCAACTTGGGAAAGTTATGCCATCTGTGGAATCAATCAATCGATCAATAAAAGTAATAACAACCTAAACTGCAGATGTGGATGGACGCATAAATTTGGTGAATAGGCCTAAAAGATTGGCCCCATTTGGCCCTCTACGCTCTAGTTATGTCTTGAGAGTCACGAGTGGTTGTTCCCTTGGACAACATGTACAGCCACGACTGAGAAACAGGGTGGGGCTGTTCTTGAAAACAACCACGCAACCCCCTTTCTCTACCACTTGCTCCGGCTGCCTTTGTACCTTTGTCTCTATGGCTCTCCATTTCTTTCGCCACCAACTCATATATTTTATTTTTAGGGTAGCTAAACATCGGCCTTTTTGTCAATTTTATATGTTTTGAAAACAATCAGTCACTAGAGATGATTTAACCACAACGTGCAGCAATTTATGACGTAATTTTTCATCCATCTCAGAAAAGGAAAAAGCTATAATCTTCTGAATATTTGCCTAACTGGTCACATGAGGATCCAATCCTTGCTTCCATGAGATACAATGTATAGGAATCCAAAATGACCTTTTTTTCATAGCTATAACACGATGGTTGTATTTTGAAGTCGGACATATAAACAGGGACGTCTCTTGCACCCCAAATTGTTGAAAATAATATCAAAAAAAATATTACTCCGGTACTCAATGTTAATGTATCGTAAACACGAGAAAGTAGTGATTAATATGGACGAGGCGCGGATAAGGTCGCTCTATTAAGACGGTTCGTACTCTTTTGAGTAATCACCCCGTCTCCTTCAAAATTCAGTAGCCCAATTTTGATTGTTGCTTCAATCGTAATTCTGCACAAACAAATGAAGAAGAAGTTTTACCCGATAACCGACCATTGTCTGTAGTTCTAAAAGTCCTGAAAAAAATGTATAATATAAAGCTTAGCTTAACTAAAAAAAGGAAAAACCAAGAAAAAAATGGGGGAAAATAGGTAATGACCCCCTCTACTTTACACGTTGTGCGATTTGCCCCCCTCCACTTCAAAATTAACCACTAAACCCCCCCACACTTATGGAAATTGGGCACTTTTGACGGAAACTGTTAAACTAAACAGCGCGTGGTCAACACATGCGCTGACTAAGGATTTTTTTTTTAAAATGACAATTTTGCCCCTTCTTTATCCTTCTTCACTCCCACCTGAATACCCTTGGTCAAAGGGTCTTCTGTACCCTTCTTTATTTTGCCCATTCTTTTTCCAACCAGAACACAACAAGAAGGAAGAAGCGGCCGTCGATTGTTGGTGGGCTGAACGTCGACGTTGGTGGCCATCGGCGTCGATTGTTGGTGGGCTGAACGTCAACGTTGGTGGTCATCGGTGGGCTGAATTAGCGGTCGTCGATTGTTGGTGGCCGTCGGCCGGCGTTGGTGGTCGCAATTCTGTTGGGGGCGGTGGCAGTGGGTTTTGGGCTTGGTGGCTACCGATGGTCTTCGGTTATGGGTATTGGTTGCTTCGGTGGTGATTTAGGTGGCGGAGAAGTGGGTCTCGCCGGAGGGTGTTACCGTCGGCAACCCTTGGATAAATTGGATTGCAATTGGTGTTTGTGGGTGGTCTTGGGTTGGCGAGAAGGGTGGTTTGTGGGGACGTAGTGGCCGGCGGTGGTGGGTCGTTGTGATGGGCAGAGTGGCGGCTACGGGGGTGTTGACGGCTGTTTTGCCGGCGGTGAAGCCCCGACGGGTGATCCCAACTTGAATTGCGGGGCAGTGTTGCCGTGAGGGTGTCACTGCCATGTGAATTCGAGGGGGATGAGCAGAGAATTCGAGGGGGAAGAAGAGAGGAAGAAGATGGAAGGGGAAACCAGAGAATTCGAGGGGGATGAGCAGAGAAGATTTTCGGGTTTGGGCATGCTTCGCGAATAATTTTGAGAGAGAAAGATGAAATGGGAGAAGGCATAGAGAGATTTTCGGGTTTGGGCATGCTTCCCGAAAAATTGAACGTTATATCTGAAGGATAAAAGTGACATTTTACAAAGATCTGTTACGGTCAATTAACTGTGCCCATTTTCTTAAACTGTGGGGGGGTTTAGTGCTTAATTTTGAAGTGGAGGGGGGCAAAACGCACAACGTGTATAGTAGAGGGGGTCATTCCCTATTTTCCCCAAAAAAATGAGTTAGGAATTTAAGGTTAAATGTAAATATATCCATTAGAAATAGGTTATAAAATTTTAATTATAAAAATTATTTCTTTTAAATAAATTCAGTAATAAAAAATTATGACCATTGAAAATTAATACTGAAATATTAGGGAATATTGATAATAATTCATGAAACCCATTGTTAAAATGGGTAGCCTAAAGGCTATATATTTTAAATAAAAAAAGGTATAATAGTCTCATATCAAGCTTGGGAAGTATAACTCGTATCTTTCGCACTTGTCCTTTTCTCCTTGAGCGTGCCATTATAACACTCAAATACTGGTAATTAATATGCCAATAATTTCTTTATTTAAGTTTTTTAAGGTCTCTAAAAGAACTGGTATGGCATGGAACAAGAGTTTTCAAAAGTATTAGTATGTAACAAAATATTCTAATGTCTTTCAAAATATTTTTGCTACTAAATAAGAGAAATTTTTGTCAAAATATTCTATAATTATCAAAAAATAAAATGTCTTTTGTGTTTGAAGGGGAGTTGTTAATTGTCAAAGTTCAAATTAGTTGTTTTATGAGAGAAATGGATCTCTCATCCCAAACAAATGATTGGGGGGGAGTAGTATTTATGTTAACTTTTGGACATGATTTAGAGTTCTCAAATCCATAAGATCACAGCTAGCCAGGAAGCATTCCTACATTCTAACGCGTTGTAAATATTTGAAAACTATGTTGGAGTATGTACGTGAAATATACAGTATATTTCTGCTTAAACAAAGAGAAACGATGTTAATAAGAACAAAAATATTTATAGTTTAAGTTTCCACCACGAAATCATAAAATAATAAAAATAAATGTTTTGATCAATGACTTTTCAAACCTTCTAGAATTAGCTGTCCTAATTTATATTTAAAAGATATATCAACTTTTTTGAATTCGTCACGTCAATAAACTACTGTGTTAATAATAAGACTATACATAATGTGAGCAAAACACCGGTGTGAACCGTCGAAATCAGTCAAAGTGTATAGCCATTTTGTCACTAAACAATATAAGCAATCATTTAGAGATCAGGAATATCATTAGAATATGCAAAAAAAATTTCTTTTTCTTTTGTTTTTGTTTTCCATTTGCTTATCTTTAAGTATCACGCTTCATGAGTCAGAGTATTTGACGTTAGGCAAGAGATCTCACAACTGCCATCAAGGAACAGTTCTCATGATCTCAATCCAGGCATATCACCTGAGTTTGATTCTTTGCCCGTAACTTGTTGTTGGGGACAAACATACGTCTTCGACTTGCATGTACTCCACACACGAGTTTTCCATGTACTTTGGCACCATATACATGTGAGAGTCGAAGGTTCAGATGTATGCGGCGGTCTTATAGGTTACTGAAACGTAATACTTCATGTCGGTTGGATCAGAGCCTTACGGTCCTGCCATCTTTATACCCAAAAGAGAGAGAGAGAGAGAGAGAGCTCACCACTAATCTATCGCAAAATATGCAAATTTTCTAATGAGGACTTCATCAAAAAATTTCAAACCTATCGGCGTGACGAAGAGACTGATTTACCCTGTCTTGCATACTTATAGTCTAAGAAACTTAAAGCTTTATCACGTTTCTAAATTTTAGTAATCCAAAAAAACATGTCGTTTATATTCCACTTCTTTTACACGCTAATCACATAGTAAAGTCAACAAATGAATTACGCATAATTTACTAATTTTACATGGGGTTGGGGTCTTGTGTGTGTGTGTGTTGGGGGGTGGAGGGGGGACATAATTTTTGCTGCTATCTTGGTTGTTATGAATCTATCTACAATATCTGGTATTGCAACAATTAGTAATTGTTAGACATAATTAGTGACATTTTTGTTAACACTTTCAACGATAATTTCTAACAATACTTTCTTTATGTTATTAAATAGAAGTCACCGAGCCATTAGTTTTCGTTATATAGCTATCTTCCTGCAATCAAAATTTTTTGGGCTGAGTCCAAAATATTGTAAGTCATCACATCCTAACTTACACTCCACTTGTAAGTTGGGCTCAACTCCTTTGATACGTCATGCCCATCTGATGTTTCGAAGCATAATGGACTGGTCTTCCTTCAAATACGGAGAATGTGAAAGGCATATAATTTTCATAGAGTCCAAACAACTATTTAGCAAATCTATTTCCTCTACAAGTATAACCATCAATTTGTTTTCTGTAACTCAGATCTTTGTTCAATTAGGTAATTCCATCCACACCGCTTTAAGACGAAGGTTATTATTGCAAAAATGCTTTTTATACGATCCATTTGCCAAATACGGGGTTGACAGCGTATGCCGTCTTTGGAAGCTGAAGGCCCAAATCGCCTTTCCCTAGGAGGAAAATCTTCGCTACAATTTGAATCCCTATCATCGGGGAGTCTCTTTAACTCGTTAGAATTTGGACCGTGAATTGTACCGCGTGTTATTAGAACGTTTAGTCGTTTATAACAAACATCTCTTGTCCCCCTGAAACCCTCAATCCTATAAACCCTAAATTTGGATCAAATAATAGCTCATATATATATGTTGTGGGTTCCTTTTTGTTGAAAAGTTCAGAGTAGAATAATTAGCCAAGCTTGGGTCTAACTTAATTGGTCTAGAAGAGGTCTCCAGTCCAAACTCAAGGGGCCGAGTATTGGTTCTACTAGTAGTCAAAATCCAAAAATTTGACACCAGAAGTAGGTCCAATAACGGGCCTGATCACAGTTTGAGAATTTCAAAAATGTGGGCTGATGTACAAATTTTGTGCTGGGCCGGTAAGTAGGCTTCGTCTTTCCATTTGGATCACGCGAAAGAAGGCCAACAACCTTTTTTTTTGTTTCTTTATGATTGAAAAATAAAATAAAAAAACTTTACAAATTTGTTAGTGGAATTCAGTTTGGCTATAAATGTGCTGAAAATTGTATATGGAGGGGTTATTCAATGAATTTTGATATTTTTGTAATTTTGAAAAAATGGTACGCAAACAAAATTGGTACATGATTTTCGATGTTCTGCGAATGCACGTTCTTATCATTTCATAAACGATTAACACATGAAAACAAGAATAAAGAATAACATCATAACCAAATGAAGGGTTAGGATCTCTTTCATAGGAAAAAATAACTTGGTCATTTGCCTATTATAAAGATGAGGTTCTTTGGTAGAGATTCTACTCCAGATTATTCTGCACGAGAATCAATTAATCATTAGTTCGGAAATTTTTTCTTTAAATATATACATGAATTAGTTGTAAAATTTAGGTGACAATGACAAGCATATGTAAACTTTTCGTTTAAGAACTTTCGTACTTTTGATAGTTGTCATTTTCATCGATGACGAAAACACTAATTCACAGCACAGCGATTGACGTTGATACTCAGCTTGTACCGTACAATTTGACAATTTCTATCAAGACAGATCATGAAAACTAAGTATTTAATTTATATTGGGATAATCCCGTACGATAATTAGGTTAATGAATTGCAACTAGTAGTTGATTCTCCTCCCGATTGACATTTGGTAGAATTGTTTATAATAACTTGGGCAATTAAACAAACATTGTCTTACTGGGTAAGAAATGCAACTTGGCTTAGTTTTTGTGCTGGGGGTTACATCACCACTTGCTTTGGACATTGCTTTTGCAGATGACAACGTTGAGGTGTCGAGGTCCCATTTTCGTCATGCGCATGAGGCTGTTGAGGTCCCAATGTTGTCATGTGCACCAGACTTTCGTAGACTTTTCATTGTTCACACACTCAAGGTTGAGGTGCGGGTTACTTAGTCTTTGAATAATCATTATTATCAGTATTAAAGGCGATTAGACGTTGACGGAAGGATTGAAAAAATCAATCCAAACGACTTTTAGCTATACTTGTTAATAACGCAATTTCAATTCTTAGCGAGATAAATAAAGCTAGAGAGTTCATCAATTTTTTTAGATCCAAATCTCAAACTCTAGTTATCTCGTTTCTTAGGTAACTTTTTACACTTACAAGTTAAACTCATTTATGTTCCACTTATTTTGTATTTTAGATGAATCGATAATTTTATAGATCGCAAGAACCATAACAGTTGGCTATTCAGTTAACATCAGTGATGCGGCCTCCTTAGGAAGGAGAAATTTCTTGAAAGAGAATTGTAGTCGAGTTGACCTTTAGAGCATCTCTTTCGGCGTTCAGAAACCAAAAGTCACATTCCAAACCAAAAACAAGGGCTTTTCGTGCCGGTAATACTTCTAGACTTTGGTGCTAGGCCATTGCCTTTGGAATCTCGAGCCATAACTCCACGACAATTCTGGTAGGTTCTTGCGCGAGTAAAGTAGTGATGTTGAATTGTTCTTTTTTGTTATTTTCTTCACAATGACAATTCATCGAAGAAGAGTAAGACAACTCTCAATAAATGGATCGACAAAACCCTATGGAGATTACCACCAATTCCTTAAAATACCAAAATTACTTCGAAAATCATGCCCGCAATGTAGATCAGAATTACAAACACAAACCTAATCTTTCCAGCAAAGATATCATATGTACAGACGCACAATTTTCATCAACAAAACTATGTAGATCAAAATTACCAACAGAAACCTATTCTTCCTAGTAAAGATAGCATATACGCAGACGCACAATTTTCGTCAAAAAAACTATGTAGATCAAAATTACAAACACAAACCTAATCTTCCTAGCAAAAATATCATATGTACAGACGCACAATTTTCATCAACAAAAGTATGTAGATCAAAATTATCAACACAGACCTCGTCTTCCTAGTAAAGATAGCATATGCCTGATGCACAATTTTCGTCAACAAAACTATCTACTCGGTTATCAAATGAGAACGGGCAAGATGCAAAAATCTTTCAAAAATAGAGAAAACCAACTCAAGTGTCAAATAATGACAACTAGCATGACTAGGAGGAATACGGCGCGTTTGTGCCAAAAGCTTCCGATATTTTTGAATTGAAAGTTCTTGCAACGACAAAAGACAAAAGTTGGACAAAGTCCGTCATATTATTATGTGAATGAAAGTCAGACTTGGATTTTTTTGGTTTAGACACTAAAAGCCATAATGTTACAAGTCAATTATGTAGAACTACTGCTTATGCCGCCACTTTTTCATCACCAAGGAGCAAGGAAGGAGATGAAACTGCGCATGGCAAGCCCACCATCGCCACCTTTTGCAGTGCTGTGCTGTGCTTTTATCTTTAGCTTGCTGGTTTCAGTAGCTCTCGCCCAGAACCGTACAACAAATGCTACCACTGATCCTTATGAAGGTGCTTCTCTCTTTCTCTAGCATATGCGTGTGTGTATATCGCAGTCCAAGTTAAATTGATTCTTCTAGGGACATGTTTGGGAAGGGACATGTTCTTCTGGGTGCTCTCTGCTCTGTTCTTGTTTTGTAAGGATTTTAGTTTTGTAAAAGTTGCCTTTGTCCCCTTTGAAGTGGAAGTTTTTCAGGTTCCAAAGAGGGAAAATGACCCATTTATTGGTCGGTATAAATGGGCATACCTGTTTTCACCCATAATCAAGTTTATTTCTTTACATCTTATTAAGATGTTTGCATCCATAAACCAGTTTACTCCTTTACATCTTATTAAGATTTAATGGTGTTTTGTAATACTGACTAAAGATTATGATTATGATTATGATCCCCATTCTGATTCTCAGCAAGAAGTTTGAACTCAATCTTCCAACAATGGGGTATTCCTGAACCCACTGGATGGAACATAAGTGGAGAATTGTGCAGCGGAACTGCCATTGACGCAACTACCATTGATAACCCCAACATCAATCCGGGCATTAAGTGCGATTGCTCTTTTGGCAATAACTCTACTTGCCACATTACTGCACTGTGAGTAATTCTGTTTTTATCTATGTTACATGGACTCGGTACGAGTGTCCGGATCGGATACGTGTCCAAGTGTCGGATTCGTCTAATTTTGAAAACACAAGACACGGGGACACGGCAAAATGTTCATATTTGAATTGCTTTTTAGTTATTTCAAAGGCAAAAAGGTGTTTTATGTGATGCATTTCGTTTTTAATTGACAATTTGTCTCGTCTCAAAGCAATAACTAGTTAAACAAAAGACTACAAGATAGTATCATAATGACATATCCTATGAGATGTGTCGGACACATATCCCATACCCATGTCCAAGTGTCGAGTGTCCGACACGGGTATTTCACGCAAACCGAAGAGTCCATGTAACATAGGTTTTTATGCATACGACATGCTTAGGTTAGTTCTAGGCTATGTTTCTTGTATTTAAGCTACTAATATCTGACGCCTAAGACACATTCCAACATCATCAAGGTTCTCCCCCCCCCCCCCCCCTTCCTCTCTCCGTTTCTCATATCATTGGGTTTAGTACAGAAATTGTTACTAAATTTTCTGTGGATCTCCTCAGTTAACAATCATCTAAATGTAGTTATCTAAAAGGACTGACCTAATTGTTGCGATGCTAGTACTCCATCCATCCATCTCTGTTAGTCAGCATAGTTCATCGAAGTTTTCTCAATGACCGAAGCATTTTTGGCCATGATTATACTCTCAGCAATCTGCTGAGGATTGCACATTTTTTGAACTGTTACGTGTGATGGTGTAAGGATGAAATTCCACATTGGATAGAAGTGATAAGTAGGAACGGCCTATACCCAAAAAGAGGTCTGCAGCCAAATTTGAAGCTCGGTGTTGGTGTTATAGCATGTACATTTGGCTTTTAAACTTCTAAGCCTTCCGCAAATTTTCTCGTAGCAAGCAAAAATAAGAAATTTAGTAAATACGTAGTTGGGCATCAGGATTATGATAAAATGTTTCACTCGATGCTTGCTTGATATTAAGCTTATCTTTTGCAGGAAAGTATATGCAATGGACATAACGGGTGCAATTCCAGAAGAGCTGTGGAATCTGACTTACCTAACCAATATGTATGGTCTCTTCACCTGATAAATCAGTCTACCAGGCTGAACCCTTTCATTCTTTTATTTGTTCGCCGCTTCTGTGTCTGCCATTGGCTACTACAAACTGTTATGCAAAACATCAGCGAAGTATGTGGCACATGCAAACATGATTGATTGATATTCTACCATAGGTCTTATCACATGCTTTTTCTCCTTTATCTTGTGCTAATTTGTATTTCTCTAATGTGTTGCAGAAATTTGGCCCAAAACTACTTAACGGGTACCCTGCCTGCATCCATAGGCAATCTAATTCGTATGCAGTACCTGTAAGCCCATCTTATTGTTAATTTCAACTCGGGTCATGCATACTTACTTGATTATCTGTTTTGGACAATTCTTGCACGTTATTTAGATGCTTCAATGTCGACAGGTCCCTTGGCATTAATGCATTATCTGGAGAGCTCCCTGGGGAACTGGGAAATCTTACTGACTTGAGATCACTGTAAGTTATTGTTTACTAGGTACATCTTTAAGCAGATACTTAATTCTTCAATAACCTCAAACACCTTCTTCAATGATATGCGTAGATGACATTGCTTGCTTGTCAATATTGCAGCAGTTTTAGCACGAACAACTTCTCTGGCTCCCTGCCACCCGAGCTTGGGAATTTAAGGAAGTTAGAACAACTGTAAGTTCTGATGCATATTATACTGTGCTTATTTCATTTTGATCACTAATGCTTCATCCCAGCCAATTTTTTGACACATTTTTGATGGAATAGTAAACACACCCTACTGAGATACAAGTGCAGAGTCCCTTGCACCATAGCGATAACGCCCCACTTTTAGGATGCAATTTTTGAAAGTCAGACAGTATGCTCAAGTACTAATTTTATATTGTCGACCAAATATTTTTAGTAGAAGACAATTGTAGTGTGGACTTTCTGATTTTGTCTGAAGGTTTAAATCTTAAAAAAAAGAACTGCCTGTTCTGATAACAAATACATTATGCAGAGTTGACATAGCAGAGCAACTTTTGATGTACTTCTTTCTATGTTCTGTGCTTGATTTCCCACTAATATTTATTCTTGTTGACTCTTCAATATTCACCTCTGAAGATAAGGTAGAGGGGACACATGTTTTCTAGCATTGGTCATGTATATTGTTCACCTTGTCAGGTTCTTTGATAGTTCTGGAGTTAGTGGCGGGATACCTTCAACCTTTGCTAATCTACAAAGCCTAACAACAGTGTAAGAACTTTCTGACCTATACTTTTTCATGTCTAAAACAATTGAAGAATATGATTTGATTCAAATTAATTGTTCCTTTGACACTGCAAAGAACCTTTGGTTTCTCAGTTGGGCTTCAGATAACGAACTCACAGGCAGCATTCCTGCGTTCATAGGGAATTGGTCAAAGCTTACTACTCTGTAAGACAATGCGCTATGTGGTTTTGTAACCCCCTTACATTTCAGCAACTTCAACTTCATTGCACTAGCCCATTATTAATGTACAATCACTGTGATTTATTTGGTTTCTCTGTGTATAGTATGATGTTTGTGTTAGAGACTCCATAATAAGCTATACGTTAACTTTTACTTAGGAGGTTTCAAGGGAACTCTTTCGAAGGTCCAATACCACAGACACTGTCCAATTTGACATCATTGACGGATTTGTGAGTGATAGCTTTCCTCTTCTTTCTTCATTTTAATAATCCCTAGAATTTCTCAACGATATGAAGTTGCTGAATGTGCAGGAGAATAAGTGATTTATCTAATCGGAGCTCTTCACTAGAATTTCTCAACGATATGAAGTTGCTGAATGTGCTGTAAGGCGATAGTTTTAGCTGCTGAGATTGTACATAGTTGATGCCAAATTGTCATTGTTGTTGCTGCACCTATCTTTGTTTTATGCTTCCCCGTTCCTAAGATAACAAATTGGTTCCTTGTTCTGCAGGATTCTGAGAAATCTCAATCTTTCTGGCTCTATTCCAACCAATATTGGAGAATATCAAAGTTTGTCACAACTGTATGTTATTGCATCGTATTATTTTAATTTTGTTTCTGGTTAGGATTATATAGAAACACTTCAGCCTGATACCTGGTCAGCTGACTGATTTGCTATCTGAGACCATATAATAATGGTGGTCATATTATCAGCTTACCAACAGCATAAAGCTAACAATCTTCCTTTTTAACTTTTATTGCATGCTATGCAGAACATATTCTTTTTAACATTTTTTTGTGTCATTTTGCATTTCAGGGATTTGAGCTTCAACAACTTGACTGGACAGATTCCAGACTCACTGTTCAACTTGAGTTCACTGGCTTACTTGTAAATAATCATCTTTCTACTGCTTCCTCCCCAACCTCCCTCAATATGCTTCTTATTTGCTGAAGCATTTAATAAGCTATTCATCCTCAGGTCTCTTGGAAACAATACGTTAAATGGTACCCTGCCAGCGGAAAAGAGTGCCTCTCTCGTCAATATGTGAGTACATGTTATCTCAAGCGGTGTTGTCAAACATATATGGTCATCATTTTAGAAAGCGCCTTCCTGACATGATTCCACAAGTGTCGTCCCAAATTTTGGAAGTCATAAATTTGTGTGCTTTTGCTTTATCTAGGGCCGTATTACGGTTGAAGGACCATAAGTGCCCTTGAATTGAATATGAAGAGCATGAGGGCACGCGAGGAAGATGCAATCCAACTGCAGAATTTTCTAAGTACATCGCAAAAGAGTTATTTAGGGTCACAAGAGTAAGAAGCCTTGTACTAGGTGTAAGGGGGCCCCTCCTTGGACACATATTACACAAACGTATACACCCAAGCACAGACACTATCTGGCACAAACATGTATATTTATATGCAATTATGCATGTATAAACAGTACATATACCTTAGAATATGTGAGTTAGTCTAGATATTCACGTGCTTGTAGTGGTTGACTTATCTTTGCTTCTGTTCTTTCCTCTTTGCTTGTTGGGTCATCTGCCAATCAGGACCGTCTTTTGTGTCTTTCCCGCTTTACATTACCTTTGGAAGATTTTTCAGAGGTTATGTCTTCTTTGTGACCTAAATAATTTCTTCGGGCCTGTTTTATAGCTCTATAAGACAGAAGAGAGGAGCTGAAAATGTATTGCATCTTCTCCTATACATTTCAACCTCACCTGGCCTGTTTCTAGCTCTAATTCAAATTTATCCATTAAGCCATCTTTCCCCCCGCCCCCTAATTCTGTCATTCACTTTGATGGTTCTACCTGAATGGTAAACGATCACTTATGGTTTAGCCTGTAATGTAAGAATCTGTATCTTTGGTTGGACCATTATATATCCACTGTTTTGTAGCGACAACGTTATAGAATCTTCCCTGCCCGCAGATTGTTCCTTAAAGAGCCTAAGAGACAAGTTAAAAAGTTGGGTACAATGCCCTTTGCTGCATCAAAGCTATATAAAAATCAGTTCCGCTAATGTAATCTAAGCAATGGGCTGCTTGGTTAAAAAATGCAAACTTTCTTCTAGCAACCAATGCAGCTCTGGTATGAGTTGGTATGCTGACTGAATTCAAGATTTTGTTTTTATGGTTTTGCTTAACACTCAAAGAGTAACCAACCACATTATTTGTTACTAAGATGGAGCATACACTTAATGGCGCTACTTTTGTTCTGCCTGCAGAGATTTGTCGTACAATGAATTATCTGGAACTTTTCCTTCTTGGGTGGGCGGCACACAAAACTTACAACTGTATGTACGAGAATAAGTTTTCTCCTTCTTTTTTTTTGTTGCATGTGCCATTTTGATAATCTTGACATGCCTGCATTTGAACTAATATTCTTGTTTCTCCAAAAAGTTATGCTATAGTTGTGCTGCTGTGCATCAAGTTAATAACTACTGACATTTTGATAATTGTGGGTGTAATATGCAGTAATTTAGTTGCCAACAACTTCACAGTACAAGGCTCAAACAGCAAGTATATACTCCTTTCCTCTCTTCTCCTTCTTCTTTTTTGTTATTATTGTTACTATGCAGCAACAGTGGTGTTGTTCTTGTTGTCTTTGTGACAAAGGTGAAGTTTGTGCGTTTTCTGTATCACTTTCTTTTTTGCTGAACACATTTCTCCATCACTTGTTACTGCATTTCTCTGTTTTAACTCCCTCCTTTAATGATTGTCTAAAAAGCCCACTACTAAAGCATCGTAAAAGAATCGTTTCAGTTTAACAAATATGATCGTACCAATAAGAATGACTTGCTACAGCATTGAGAGAAAATATGATGTATAATAATCACACATGCAGACTTTACCCTGATCCCTGATTTGCAATGCTAGAAGCCATACATTTTGTGATAAGATAAAAGAGAGATGCGTTGAATTTCAACTACTATTTTAAGGACTATAGGCATTGGTCGTGAGGAAATTCGTCAAATTTTTCAATTTGTAAATCGTAGGAAATAAAGCTCATTCCATCCTCTACAGCTTAGTAGAGTACTTGATTTACGTTTTTGAGATGGAAATATCCAGTAGTCCTTTTTGTGCTGATTTTTGTACTTCCTATCTGTCTAATACGATTTTTGAGATATGGGTCACCGTCCACAGCCCTAAATCAGAGCCCATCTTTAACAAACTAAAGTCAGTCTTAATCTATTGTACGATTAAGTTAACAACAACAAAGGCTAAATTGCGTTCTTTCCAATAATTTCAGCATGCTTCTCTAGTAAAAAGTGCTACGATACTCACCTGTCTAGAACGCATGCTTGGCCAATCCAAATGTCGGTTGTCATATCTTATGTGTTGACATGAAGCTTTATAGTATCAGATGCAGGCACATGGAATTGCCACCGGAAATAATGTAAATCCTATTTAGTTAGAGTCGCGCTATTGCACGTATACCCCTAGATTTGCTGCTTAGAGGTTGAGGCTTCTATTTGTATTCTCACCGTAGTTCTGATATTCAGCAATATACTTGTGGCCTTTGTGCAAATGTCTTCTTATAGCTACTAAAGTTGATGGCTCTTGATGTTGCTCTCTCCCTCAGACCCAGTGCTTCCCTCACCTAAATGTGTCCTGCTTTTCAGTGTTCTACCTTCAGGATTGAACTGTCTTCAACGGAGTTTCCCATGCAATCGAGACACTCCAATCTGTAAGTACAGAGACGAAGCTGTAGAGAATGATTAACAATGTTGGTATTATACTTTGATAGCCTAAGTTTCTAGAGACGTAGCATCAAATCAGAGCTCTGACTTTCTAAGGTCTCGGCTTCAAGTCTTTTGCTTGCACTTGGTCCCCTAGTTTACATTATAGAAACTTGATCCATCTCTCTGAGTGTGATTGGGTGTAGCAAGTTAAGAGTTTTAACTTAGGCCTTTGGAAGGCCCAGTTACAACAAGTGACAATGTCAAGTAGATGGGGCAACATAGATGCAGGTATAGTCAGATTGAAGTGGGTAGAAGCATTGAAGTTTGACTTCGTTGCTAGAAATATATGCGAGAGCATGCTTTGGATAGGCAAGAGTGGCAGAAAATTTCATGTAATCGCCTTCAACTTGTCTGGCACGAATGTTTAGTGGTGTTGAGGATCAGTCTTTCTGGGCGACTACATCCAGAGGGAAGATGTTTGCTTATTTGTGCGTTTATAATGTTTCATTTTATTTTAAGTGAAGGGCACATGAGGGAATTTTATGGGAGAGCTAGAAAGCAGCCGTTCATAATTTGATTGCTTTCATCATCAAGCTTATTTGATGTGCTTCTATATAATCAATAATCTCATAGTTTGATTGACTTCATTATCAAACTCATTTCATCAGCTTATAATGAGCATGCGTTCTGTATATTATACAGAACAGATCAAACTAGATTTTTAGACTTATAAATAATCATGGGGAGAATCATCTGGAAGGTGCCAATAATTCATGTACCAATGTGCTTTTTCAAGGTTTCTAATCTGGAGCAATATGTTCTAACTCCTCTTTTGCTTTGGTCTACAGATTCTACATTTGCAATTAAGTGTGGTGGTCCAGAAATTACGTCTTCTAATCAAATTGTATATGAGAGGGAGAATGAGACACTAGGTCCAGCAACATACCAAGTAAATACCGCACAGAGGTGGGCAGTCAGTAATGTTGGACTGCCTTCTGGGAGCAACAATCCCGAGTACAAAGTTTTCTCTTCATCTCAGTTCACAAATACTTTGGACTCGGAGCTCTTCCAGACAGCACGCACGTCTGCCGGATCCCTAAGATACTACGGACTTGGGCTGGATAATGGTAACTACACTGTACTCCTCCAGTTTGCAGAGATGCCTACTCAAAATTCTAATAGTTGGAAGAGCCTTGGAAGGCGTGTATTTGACATATATATCCAGGTCTGTACTCTATTCAGTCCACTCAGAACATGCTTTAACCAAATACAGGACACAAATTTTTTATGCAACAATAGCTTGCACTAATGCAGTGGTAAAGAATGAGTTGTCATCATAGTCGAGTTTAACCATGCTTTGACTAAGGGTGCTTAAACTTCTACACGCTCACGGTCTCACCATCGCTTGATTCGTGGTACCCTTTAAGTTATCCCAAGTCTTAAGTTTTTTTTCGTGCTATTTGAAAATGTCCTAGGTTCTAGTCTCATGCAGGGCTACTTTGATTAATGGGATTCCCGCAGGCCTACTACCTATGACATTTTTCTGCCCTTCCCCCTTGTTCTCTTCTTAATTGTCCCTGGAAATTTGACCAAATATGAGATGCGATTCTCCCTGAGCTTTCCAAAAAATAAAAAATTCTCAGCATATTTTTAAAGTCTTATTTTCAGAAGTCATTGCTCATTAGCTATCAATTACATGTACTGCATGCTTTTGAAGTTCTGTTATAACAACTTGCGTATAATATATAGAAGGCTTCTTCTCCCTCTTTTCCTTTATTTACTTTGTAGACCATGATTTTTGTTCTAATTGGATTAATTTGTTATCCCAGGGGAATCCGATGTTGAAAGATTTTGACATACGAAGGGAAGCAGGGGGGGCTTTCTTGCGGGCTGTTACCAAGGAATATAAAGTTCAGGTGACCGAAAACTACCTTGAAATCCATCTTTTCTGGGCTGGAAAAGGGACTTGCTGTGTACCTGCTCAAGGTACATATGGACCTCTTATTTCAGCGATCAGTGCCACAGCAGGTAATATATTCGACTGAATTTGCACTATTCAGAAGCTTTAGATCTGATTTCTTAATATCTGAATTTTACTTACTGATAATGCAATGTCTGTGCAGACTTCGATTCCACCGTTAGTAACAACCCTCCCACCAAGAAGAAGAATAGGACTGGTTTGATTGTGGGGATTGTTGTGGCTGTTGCAGTTTTAGGCTTCCTGTCTATGTTTGTAGTATATTACTACACTCAGAAGAGAAAACGTCCACCTACGTACGAAGATGAAGGTAAAGAAAGAAAACTGCATGTGCTTGAAACTTTTGTTTCAGTCTCACTTTATAACAAGGGTTTCAATGATTAATGTTGATAATTGCCTTTGTTTGCTTTTGTTTTTTCTGAAAGTGCTCTCCAATCTACTATATGTATAATCATTCGTTTTTTGAATTGTTCTTCAATTCTAAAGCACAATAAAGGTGTACTTGAAGAGCCTGCCATTGCATCACTCTTTATAGTAGACCTTTGATTCTCTACGAACATTCAAGCATTTTTCTATACTTTCCCTTCCGCATCCGTTCTCATTGACAAGCTGAGTCTGAATGTAAGTTCTGACGTGTATCAACAATCTTTTGAGGATTTCTTGGCACCAACTTTTACGTCTGTCTAGTCTGTTAGAAAACAAGTTGCCAGAAAAGCCTCACTTACTAGGGGACAGGCTCAAAAATATATATATCGACTCACGGCCTCTCTCACGTGTGATTCCTTCCACATATGGAGAGACAGATATGTAAAACAAACAGAAAGAATTTCCCCAAATGTACAGAATATTGGAATATATGCAGACACAGTTCCTCCCAAAACAATGCTCCATGTTTGAAGCACCCTATGTCTTTCTCTAGGTCATGTGCCCACAAACCTAAGCTGTTATGTAATGGACAACAAATCTTTATCAGGTTCTGTTTGCTTGTCAGCCTCGCCATATGCAGGAGAGTCATAAGCAAGGGAGGCATTGATATAACTAGGTTGCTCCCCTAATAGCTTAATCTTTTGGCGAAAGAGATTCTCCAACTGATCAAATATGATTTACAAAACCACCTCTTTTTTGTCGTTTAAATATTTCAAAACAAAATACATTTCTACACACACACACACTCTCACGCGCATTTTGTGTTGACATTGCAGAGTTCCTAGGGATGGATACCAAACCGTATACCTTTGGCTATGCAGAACTAAGAGATGCAACAACTGATTTCAGTCCGACTAATAAGCTTGGAGAGGGAGGATTTGGGCCTGTTTACAAGGTTAGTCACTAGAACTAAAGTAGTGGATGCTTCCAACAAATAAGTGCTCCCCCTCCACATAAAAAGAAAACAACAAGAATATGGTTAGTCACCACCCGGTCATTAGGGTTCCCTGTCATTGCCTCTTTTTATGGTCACATGCTGCCAGATCTTCTCTTTCTTTATTTGCAACATGGAAGTGCTTTGCTCCTAAAATGACACGGCATGCCATCATTAGAGAGAGGCAGGG
Source organism: Escallonia rubra (assembly GCA_033065855.1). Classification (NCBI taxonomy): domain Eukaryota; kingdom Viridiplantae; phylum Streptophyta; class Magnoliopsida; order Escalloniales; family Escalloniaceae; genus Escallonia; species Escallonia rubra. The sequence continues at coordinate 876,821 of JAVXUO010002540.1, read as the reverse complement.
AATTGCTCAACTTTTTTTGTAAATCTAAGAATACGGGAACATCTGAACTTTCTGGTCATTATTAGACAATTTATTCAGATACATATAGAGTCCGGTTTGTACCAGTTCTCTATATTTCCTGATTTTTTATAAAAGGAGAAGGAGAATTTCTATGAAAATGGTTAACAAATGGGGTGTGAGAATTGGAACTGTGGTTGTGACAGCACAAGTTTTATTATCGTATCTTTTTATTGAATGTTCCTAACTAACAGGGAACACTTGATGATGGGAGAGTAGTTGCTGTTAAACAATTGTCTGTAGCATCCCACCAAGGAAAGAGTCAGTTTGTCGCGGAGATTGCTACAATATCTGCTGTGCAGCACCGTAACCTGGTGAAATTGTATGGATGCTGCATTGAGGGAGAGAAACGACTGCTTGTTTATGAGTATCTTGAAAACAAGAGTCTTGATCAAGCATTATTTGGTACGGGTCTAGCATGTTTTCAGGCATATGAATGCAAGTTAAAGATGTAGATTATATGAAATTAGTAATCATGCTTGGTGTTAATGAAGCAGGTAACAGTAGCTTGTATCTAGACTGGCCAACCCGTTTTGATATATGTGTGGGAGTAGCAAGGGGTCTAGCTTATCTTCACGAGGAATCACGTCTTCGTATCGTTCACAGAGATGTGAAAGCCAGCAACATTTTACTTGACTCTGATCTCAACCCTAAGATTTCAGACTTTGGTTTGGCAAAACTTTATGATGACAAGAAGACCCACATAAGTACTCGTGTAGCAGGCACAATGTATGTTTCTCTGTCAGATATAAAGAGTTGATTTCCATTTTTTGGTATGGGCTTTAGCCAAAGTCTTAAGATCAACTTGTTCTTGGTTGCTGATGTAGTGGATATCTTGCACCGGAGTATGCCATGCGTGGACACCTTACGGAAAAGGCTGATGTTTTTGGCTTTGGCGTTGTAGCTTTGGAGATCGTCAGTGGGAGGACAAATTCTGACTCAACCTTGGATGAAGAGAAAATATATCTACTTGAGTGGGTATGTTGCAACACCTCTTTTTGATGCATTTATAGTTCAAGAGCATTCCAACTTCATGCACTTGAACTCTAGCTTTATGGGAGTACTTACTGATCATGGTTCTGCAGCAGCTGTGTGTGATTCTTGTACTGGTACCACAAGATGCAAACCACGCGCAAATAATTCTATTAGAGTCATGATCTTTAAGTACATTTAGCACACTTTTGATTGTGCAATTTGCATAATCAACAATTTTCTAAAAAGATAAAATGGTTTCAGTTTGTTGTGTAAAGAAATTTCTCGCAGAAGCAGTATGCTTACTTGTTTGAAGGTCGGATGGGAATTGGGAGATTTTTCAGTAGGTAATCTTGGGGTAGTGGAAGTTGGGCTGCTGTGGTTGTTGGGGGATGGGGGAGGGGATGTATACATGAAGACGGAAGTTGCTAAAACACAATAAGCTTTTGTAGAACAAACAAGTGACTTTAGTAAAGAATTCTGTTACACAAAACACGTACCAGAATTGAAATTATCATCTCCCAGCATTTTCAAGCCTGCTGTAAGTTGTATAACTCCAACTACGGTTTCAGGCCAAAGACTCTAAATCTGATACACATGCTCAGCATGGACAATTAGTTAAGTTGTTCAAGGAAATTGGTACAACTCCTCCCCTCATGCATTTATTTAATCGATTCTAATTTCTCCTCTTCTTTCAGGCCTGGAACCTACATGAAAATAACCATGAAATTGAGCTGGTGGATGCAACTTTATCTGAATTCAGTGAGCATGAAGTAAAAAGAGTGATAGGTGTGGCACTTCTGTGCACTCAGACGTCGCCAGCATTACGACCTTCGATGTCCCGTGTGGTGGCAATGCTTTCAGGAGACATTGAAGTGACCACTGTCACTACAAGGCCCGGATACCTCACCGATTGGAAGTTTAATGATACAACAAGTTTTATGGAAAGCGAAACAACTACTAGAAGTGATAATAGTCACTATATCATGTCAACAAGTACAAGCACAGCCGATCCCAATTATTCTCCGGTAGACCCCTCCAAACACATTCTTCAGGAGATCGTTGGGGAGGGCAGATGAAGATAAGGTACACAAATGCACGCTTGGAGCACACAGCATATTCCTTTTTGTGTAAAGTATAATTTATCTTCAGTTTTGTATTGTTTTTTGCCTTGAGACATTCATTTTCTCTTTTTGGTAAGAGGTTTGTGGTTGTTCATTCTAAAGTAGACTTTGAAAGGTTCTTTAATGGAGGGGGAGGGGGAGGGCTACCCCTCCATGTGTAGCCCCCTGGCCAGAAAATAATAATGTAGTACAGTCTTAGATATTGAGAGGTTCTTTACAAATACTACCAAAGTAGACCGTCAGAAAATGACTTATGTGACTGCGTGATTGACCAGCCGGCATCAACCGATTTAGGATGGGGGCGGTACAGTTTGGTTGAAGCAGGATCACGTACTGTAGCATGATCAACCTGCTCTAGTTCTATGAACCTTAAACTAGCTACCTTTTGAACAGAACCAGCTTAGCATTCAGTTAAAAATACGTAGTCACTTGTACAGTTCCAAAAAATTTGCTCCTTTTCTGCATGCTGGAATGCACATAATATGATCCGGGTGCTTCCCCCCTTCTTCTTTGAGGTCTAAACCTTAAGTTCGTGTGCAAGCGTAGGCGCTCGCTGGCAAATATTTTCTTCTGTTGCAGGATTAGCAGGCCATGGCCTGGGGAACCAATCCAAATCCTCGACTTCAGCAATGAATGTTCTTGGAAGTATCAACGAATCTCCTTTAATCACCGTGAACCCATTATTTGTCGTCACTTTTAGAAAGTATAACCATGATTGACAGATCAAGGATAAGTTATCTGGAATTTTTTTTGATTAAAAGGAAAAAGATTACAAATTTAGATACGTGGGTATTCCACCCCAATTACATCTGCAAGAAGTAGCGATCGTAGCTCCACGGGGGGTTAGTTGAGATAAACAAAAGTCCTACCTTGGTTAGTTTTTATATTACCTAGCATATCAGCACATTGATTGCTCTCTCTAAAAACATGTATTATTCTTGATTGTGTCGTAACGAGCAAAAAATGTCAGTCATTCAAAATATTGGATAGGGAATAAAAAATTTCATTGTCGTTACTAGATCCCAAATCTTCTCAACAGCTTCCACTACGATTATAGAGATTTTGTACAGATTGAGCTAACATCCTGGTTAGTTAGGATATGATTACATTTCATAATTTGTATTCAAAATTTGTATCATTCTTATCTTCATTATCCTGCAAGTTCTTTAAATGCAAAGACCTCACAACCAATTGGGTGTGAGAGAGAAAAACAATACAGAAGTTTTAGTTCCAAGTTGGTACCAGAGCCTTCTGTCCAACGACTTACCTTCTTTTTTTTCCCCCTTTCCCATGGCTTCTTCCAGTATCTCTTCCTCCTCAGTTAACTCGACCTTTCCGTCTCCAACTCTCTCCCAAGCCCATCAATATATTTCTCTCAAACTCACCACCAAAAATTACCTATATTGGCGCATGCAACTTATGCCCTATCTTCGCAGTCAAGATCTCTTCGGGTTTGTTGATGGCACCACCTCTCCTCCTCCGAAGCACCTTGTTCCCGCCGGTGAGACTACGCCAATTATATTCTCAATCCTGGATTTTTGCCTTGGCACCGTCAAGACTCTGCAATCTTGAGCATGTTACTTTATTCTCTCTCCGAGGAAATTCTCCCTCTTGTTGTTGGCTGCGACACCAGCCGTGATCTATGGCAGGTTCTGGAGAAATCTTTGAACTCTCCATCCAACACCAGGATTCTTGGCCTCCACAGAAACCTTAATGAACTTGATCAAAAGGATGAGAGTGTTTCTGTCTATCTTCAACGTGCCAAAACTATCTCTGATGAGCTCTTTGCCGCCGGTAGACCAATCTCTATTGAAGACTTCAATGTTTATGTATTTCGTGGATTGAAACCAGATTTTAAAGATCTTGTCACAACTCTCAGTGTTAGGACCGAGCCTATTTCATTTTCTGAACTTCATTCCCTTCTTCTCGGTCATGAGTTCTTGCATTCCTACAATCTAATCAAACTTCACCTTAGTTCTTCATCCACCTCGTCTATCCCCGATACCCAGCCCTCTACCCATCTCTCTCACCGCAATTTGCACCCCAACTCTACTTCATTCCCTTAGCACCCATTACAATCATCGTCAAGGAGGTCGTGGCAATGGGCCTTATCGCAGCAACCGTGGTCGTGGATGTCGTAATAGTGAGCCTTTTTAACCTCATAGTGGTGGTAGCAAACGCGGTGGCACTCATGGCGGTAGATTCAACCATCGCCCCCGATATTGCAAGTTTTGCAATACCACATCTCATGACAGTTTTTACTGCCAAAACTCCTCAAATCCTCATTCTGCTACTTTTAGACCAGCTGCTTACCACACCAGCCACTCTAGTGACACATTTCCTGAAGACTTCCAGTGGTTTCCAGACACGGGGGCAACTCATCATGCCTCTCCTGACTTGCACTCGCTTACCACTGCGCAGCCATACGAATGCCATGATCAGCTTCATGTTGGCGATGGCAAAGGCCTTCAAATCTCGCATATAGGCAAGTCTCTAATTCACACTTCTTCTTGCTCCCCTTTATATGCCTCATGTTCTCCATGTTCCTTCTCTTTCCAAGTCATTACTCTCTGTCCAGCAGTTTACTAAAGACAACAATGTCTTTTTTGAATTCCATCCTAACTATTTTTTGGTCAAGGATCAGGTCACGAGGGCTACTCTCCTTCGCGGTCCGAGTAAAAATGGTTTGGACTGTCTCAATGATGTCCATCCATCATCTCTTTCCTCCAGCCCTACTGTTCTTTCTGCTGTTCATACTACCGCAGATGGTTGGCACCGGCGCCTTGGTCATCCTCATGCTCGTGTCCTGCATCAAATCATCTTCGAAAATAAATTGCCATGCATAAGCTCTAAGCTTCAGACTCTTTGTTCTTTATGTCAACTAGGAAAAGCTTCTCGGAGTACCTTGTCTGTTACACATTCTCGTAGCTCGCATTTTCTTGATTTAATTCACAGTGATGTATGGGGACCAGCTCTAATTTCTTCTTTGAATGGATTTCGCTATTTTGTGCTATTTCATGCTATTTCTTGATGATTATTCAAAATTTATGTGGTATTATCCTATTGCTCGTAAATCTGATGTCTTCATTATTTTTAAGCAATTCCAAGTCATGGTGGAACGCCAATTTGAGCGCAAAATCAAAGCACTCCAAACTGATTGGGGCGGTGAATATCGCAAACTCAGTACTTTTTTTAATTTTATCAAATTGGCATTATTAACCGCCGCTCATGTCCCCACATTCATGAACAACAAGGGGTGGTGGATCGTCGTCATCATCACATTGTCGAGACTGGTCTGACTCTTATGGCTTATGCATCAGTGCCACAATTTCACTGGGATTTTGATTTTGAAACAACTGGCTTTTTAATTAATCGAATGCCCTTAAAAGTTTCAACCTACAAGTCCCCTTTTGAACTTGTTTCTGGATCTCCGCAAATTACCAGTTCCTTAAAATTTTTGGATGCCTATGCTACCCATTTTTACGCCCTTATAATGTGCATAAAATCAACTACCATTCTGCTCCTTGTGTCTTTCTTGGCTACAGTCCAACTCACTTAGGTTATCGTTGTCTTCATCTTCCGACTCGTAAAATATATATTGCCCGCCATGTCGTCTTCGATGAGTTTACTTATCCATTCACTGGTTCATCTCTTCTTGGCTCACCTCCTCCTCCTACTCCACCACCGCCTCAACCATGGGCTCTTGCTCCCACTCGTCTTCCATCCTCTCTACGTACATCACCCACCGCTGTTTCACCCCCCTCTCAAACTTCTACTTCAGCTCACCTTCCTTCCACCTTACCCCCCACACATGTACCTTCGGTCTCTGCCATCCCTCACCTTCCTCCCCTTAACACCTCCTCTAACCCTACCGCACTCATCCTACGACTTTACGCAAGAATCCCAAACCTAAACGACCCTTTGCATCCCTCTGTGAAACCACTACTCTCCCAGAACCTACTTGTTACTCTTAAGCTCAAAAGCATCCTGAATGGTGCCATGCCATGCATGAAGAATTTAATGCACTCCTTCGTAATGGTACTTGGTCCCTCGTACCACATCATCCTCACATGAATCTTGTGGGTCGCAAGTGGGTGTTTCGGGTGAAGAAAAAGGCTGATGGTTCATTAGAGCGTTATAAAGCTCGATTGGCCGCTAAAGGTTTCCACCAACAACATGGCGTGGACTTTGAGGAAACTTTCAGTCCAGTTGTCAAGCATAGCACGGTTCCTACTATCCTTAGCATCGCTGTCAATCGTGGTTGGTCCTTAACTCAACTTGATGTTAATAACGCTTTCTTACATGGTTCTCTTGCTGAAGAGGTCTACATGCACCAACCCCTTGGTTTCACAGACCCATCTCATCCTTACCATGTTTGTAAACTCCATCGCTCCATGTACGGCCTCAAACAAGCACTGCGTGCATGGTTCCATCGTCTCTCCACCTTTCTTGTCTCATTAGGCTTTGTTCCTTCCCAGACAGATCCCTCACTCTTTGTACTCAATCTCTCTGGCACTATCATATATATATATATATATATATATATATATATATTGGTCTATGTCGATGACATCATTGTCACTGGGAACTCATCTACTCAAATAACGTCATTGATCAACTCTTTGGGTTCTGAATTCTCCCTCAAAGACATTGGTACACTTCACTATTTCTTGGGCATTGAAGTTTCTTATGCTTCGATTGGCTTGTTCCTATCTCAGCGTCGCTACATCACTGACCTTATCTCAAAAGCTGTAAGACCCCAAATAATATATAATTAATTATTTTAATTCTTGAGCTACTTTTGAAGTTTTAATAATATTTCAGAATTCCTTTTGAATAAGTAACATATCTTTAGGGGCCTTTGGAGTAATTTATCAAGTTTAGAGAAATAAAAAGACTGGTTAGTTTGTGTTTTATCGTTAAATTGAGTCTGATCTTTTAGAGAGAGGACAAGAAAGAGAAAATTAGGACTTGAGGATTTCAACCTTCTACTCACAATTGGTAAGTGATCAATCCTAAACTTTAATCAAAATATAATTGATTTGAAGATTTTAATCTAAGTGGTTAATTTTATTAATTAGGTTTGATAGTTTCGGAAGGTTACGCAACTTTGCGAATCTTATAGCGTGAATTGAGGTAAGAGTTACATGTACAGATCCATCTCGTTATCGTTATTCCATCGATCAATTTTGTTACTTTGATTCTGAATTACGATAGAATGTATCGTTGGTCAAAATTATAATTTATCCGTTCACTGTGTTGTTTTTGTATCGTGATGGTACAACAATTCTAAAATTTTCATGCCTTGGTAATTGTAATGTCTGTCGTTTCATGCTGCTGTTTGCTTACTGCTTCTACGTTTTCAACTTGGCCGTGGCAGCGCAATCGTTTCTCTTTCTTTTTATTCTGCAATGGTACAAGTGCCCAGTACCAACTTGGCCGTGGCAGTGCAATCATTACAAAAGAATTGTGAAAAGTAACTGAAAGGAGTTTTTGAGGAGACGTGGCTGTGCAACTTGAGAAATGGCATTGCCACGTGTCCAATTTTGAACGGTGCACACATTTTGTTAACCTTTTTGCCCATTTGTCGTTATTTAAAATTTTTGGAACTGTACGAAGTCAGATTCAAGCAATTCTACTTCTGTTAAATTCGTCTTTTCGTCCTCTTCGATTTCGAGTCTAATATCGAGTAGTTTCTGAAATTGTTAAGTCGTCCTTATTGAAATGCAAGTTTTGATACTTTTGCGACTAGTATACCCATGAGATACTTTGATGTCCGTTCGACCTTTTGAATTGAATTGATATTTTAGAACCTTCACGTGCTTAGATTAACGTGATGCCATGACATGATATGACAATTGCTACCGGTATGCAACTTTGAACTTAGAACCTTCGCGTGCTTAGGTTAACGTGCTTTACAGTCACATATTACGTGATTGTATCGTATTCGATTATTAGTTCAATGATTTGACATTTGATGGATTAGAATGTCTCGAAGTGAGATTATTGGTCGTGCTAACATTTTTAATTGTCTTTGCACTTTTGTTTTCATATGCTTTGTTTGGTCTCAGCTATATATTATTGAATACATGCGTTGTACTCCGTGGGTGTGTGCGTGTGATCTTTACTGGACTTTGTGCTCACCCCATTTCTCCTCCCATTTCAGGTAATTAAGCTGAGACAACCTAGAAGAGTTAGTAGCTTTTTGCATGAGCTTTGGGATGTATTCTAGCTCATAATTTTTATTTTAGTGACTTAAGAATAAAAGTTTTGTAATAGTTGGATAAGTAACTCGTGGGAACCCCTAATGTTTGGGATGTGATTGTTATTATCAGACTTTTGGTGCAATTATTAGTTATTGATATTGAATGTGAATTCATTGATTTGAGATATGATTTAGAGCTCTGATTACCTCTCTGAAGTAATATTCTTGGTAAAAATATTTTGGATATTAGTTTCTCGTAAGCAGGAATATTTTGAAATAGTATGCGTTCGTATGCCTCCGGGTCGGGGGAGTGACAAAAGCTGGCATGACTCATTCCAAACCGATCCTTACCCCTGTCTTTACTCTTCCAAAATCATCTGTGCCAGGGGGTGCTCCCTTCTTTGATCCCACACACTACAGATCCGTTGTTGGTGCCTTACAATATTTAACCCTTACCCGACCTGATATTGCCTTTACCGTTAATAAGGAATGCCAATACATGCACTCTCCAAATGAAACTCATTGGACTTACGTCAAACGCCTTCTTTGATATCTTTGCGGCACAATTGATTATGGTCTTATGTTTACTCGTTCTCGCTTTTGGGATGTACAAGCCTTTACTGATGCTGATCGGGCTGGCAACGTTGACGACCGTAAATCCACCGGGGGCTTTGCCATATATCTCGGTGGTAACCTTATCTCTTGGTCTTCTCGTAAACAACGTACTATCGCTCGCTCTTTGACAGAGGCTGAATATAAAGCTCTTGCCGATTGTGCCTCTGAACTCACATGGCTCCGCTCTCTTCTTATTGAACTTGGCTTTCCCCTCCATCAATCTCCCATTCTTTGGTGTGACAATATTGGTGCAACATATCTATCTGCCAATTCTGTGTTCCATGCTCGAATGAAGCACATCGAGATTGACTTTCACTTTGTTCGTGACAAGATTCGTAAAAAAGAACTGAACGTTCAGTTCATCTCTACCCATGACCAATTAAATTGCGGATATTTTTAACAAGGGCTTATCATATTCCCACCACCATTTTCTTTCTGGCAAGCTGAAGGTCTTCTCGTCACCCCCTTCATCTTGAGGCCGAGGGGGTGTATTAGATCCCAAATCTTCTCAACAGCTTCCACCAAGATTATAGAGAATTTGTACAGATTTAGCTAACATCCTGGTTAGTTAGGATAGGATTACATTTCATAATTTGTATTCAAAACTTGTATCATTCTTATCTTCATTATCATGTAAGTTCTTTAAATGCAAAGACCTCACAACCAATTGGGTGTGAGAGAGAGAAAAAAACCCAGAAGTTTTAGTTCCAAGTGTCTTTGGCTATGATCAATTGTTGAGCCATCGGTGAGTCTGTTTCCACCATGGCTCCTTGTAGTTATCTGGATTCAGCCCGGAAAATCTCACGTAATGCGACTCAGCATCTTGCTTTTTGGCATAATTGGGATGAGCTTTCTAGATGCTGTATACCCCACAGATCAGCTTTACTTTTTTAATTAGATGCAGCACCCCCACAATCGCATTAATAATTATTTTGTTCATATATGCGCGTCCTAACGTTGATATTCCTTTTGGTGGATCAACTTTGTCTAGCTACATCATCTCCCTCGTGGTCTAGCTACATCATCTCCCTGGTGTTTCTTTATATGATCAGGTGACATCGCCTCTCTTGAGAGTCCCAACAAACAAGAAAAATCTAGATGGAAAGAGATTCGAATCCTCTGCACTTGCTGCGGGTTGCGCGGTTCCAAAAAGGCATCATTACAGTTTATTTTTGTCGTTAAATGATCAAACTTGTCACGCGACAATCTCAATATGAGTTAGTCAAACTGACTTCGCGGGTTCAATATGTCTCTCATTGCGAGGCGTTAGTTATTGCAGTCTATGACTCTCACTCTTTACAAAAACGAGCGAGACGTTCCTTGTCAGGTTATGAACGGAACCGAGAAAGTCAAGATAGGATATTGCCGGTGGTTATTCTTACGCTATTGCATTGATTGCTGCTCCCTGTATGATCTTTTTCTCCCAACAACATGTTACACGTGCAATCATTAGGGCGCACGAGAGTGCTGAGTGGTCAACTGTAGTCAATGATACTTATGTTACTGATAATTCAGGCATATAACAGTAGAGAAAAGAAATCAAACACCATGTGCTGAAGCCTATTGCATCTTTAATACCTACACTGGTAGATACACAGGTTGTTCAAACTTAGACTGGCAGTTGATAAGCTTATTAAATTTATGCCTTTTGCAATGGAAGGCAACCTGATCAAATTTGTGTGGTCCAAGCTTTGGAAGTTATTCTTTTTTGCAAGAACAATAATGTCCTCTTTTAAGCTCTTTTTTTGGTGTCATTTCCAGCTTCCAGACTTTGTTTGTGACTTCTATTTATGCACATCGAACTACCAATATTCATCCCTCTTCAGCCTCCAACTTCATTGCTTGGATAACTATCTCCTCCAGTTCTGCAAAACGCCTTTCTATTTTGTAGACAGTATTTGATGCTCAAGGCAGACACAGATGAATTCGGAAGCCTAGCTTTCTTAGTTAAGCAGGATTCAGGTCTGTTCTTCTTCTCCTTCTGCTTATTTTGTCGCATTTGCGTGACTGAGGCTGCCAAACAGCATGGCCTCCGCTTACCTGCAACTATAACATGCTTAACCCCTTATTTAAATGTGAAGTACTGAGAAATTGACAGTACCTGATAACACACTCACTCTTTCCAGTCACTTATTGACTTGGTAAAACTTGGTTTGGTAACAACCTCACTAACCCTTTGCATGTAACCAAAAGTTTGATATTGTCAATATATGCACAACCACAGAGAATAAGGACTTCTTCTTTACTTTCCCTCCCATGTTCTTGCTTTTCGAAAGACCTCCTTTGCAATAATCTCTGCTATTTGGATAACAAAGTTGACTGTAAGGGCAAATTAAGGTTCAAGAAGATTCCTTTTTTGCTGGTTAGAAGGCTCCTTGAAAGTTATCTATCTTTGGAGGGAACGTCGGGTACTCGTTGACAGTAGAGATCCTAATCGTCATGCATTCCTTTTTTTCTTTCTGAATCCCACTTAATATCTCTTTGACATACAAATTGGTCAAATTAAATCCAGCAAATTGTTGAGCAAAATTTAACCCTAGTATGGGCTTTTAAGCCTGAAGTGGCACAGCCCTACCCACAGGCCAATCCGCGTCCTATGTGTAACAGCTTTGTTGATATTTTGTTGTGAAAATTTTGACACTGTCTACAGAGCTGCGCATTTCGGATGCAGAAATCCCTTCCAGCATTTGAATGAATCAGTGACAAATGGCGGATGAGTTACGCACCCCATTGACTGCAAATAGAGGATCCAGTCTGTTGAAAGCTTGCTTCAATGGAACAAATGCCTTCCTTGGTATAACTGCTCCGTAGCCGCTAATCTTGTGTTCCATTTTTTTTCTCTCTTTCTGAGTTTACTAGTTACATTAACCTTGCAAATTATAATCTATTGAATCTTTATCTTTTTCAGGAATTGGTCTCCTAACAGTCCCTTATGCCCTCTCAAGTGGGGGTTGGTTAAGCTTAGTGCTGTTTTTCTTGATAGCTGCTATATCCTTTTACACTGGACTATTATTAAAAAGGTGCATGGATGTGGATCCATCGATTAAGAGTTACCTTGACATCGCTGAACGTGCGTTTGGTACAAAAGGCAGAATTATAGTCTCAATAATCATGAACTCGGAGTTATACCTTGTGGCAACGGGGCTTCTGATATTAGAAGGGGACAACTTGCATAAGCTCTTTCCAAAATTTATGGTCAAGATTGGGACATTAGCAGTTGATGGAACTCAATCGTTCGTTATAATCACAGCACTCGTCATTTTGCCCTCAATGCTGTTAACTGACTTGAGTATACTGTCCTACGTCTCGGCCACTGGTGTATTTTCTTGCCTTCTCATCCTTGGCTCCACTATATGTGTTGGTGCGATCAATGGCGTTGGGTTTCATGCAAAAGGAGCATTACTAAACGTCGTTGGCATCCCTACTGCTATCAGCTTGTATATTGTTTGTTTTGCTGGGCATCCGGTTATCCCTACAATATACATTTCAATGCGCCGGCCGTATCAGTTCAGCAAGGTAATTATTTGCAGTTAACCAGATCCTATTTTCTGTCGACAACTTGTTATATGTTGGATGCTGTATTTCCCTAGGAAAATCAAGATGATTCCTGCATTTTAGAAATCTTGAGCAGTGGACCATCTTTAAGAAAACTGAGGACCAATTGTATGAGGAAAATTATTTGCAAAGAACTTCTCTCATTGCCACAGCAAAGTAGTGTTGCTTTCAAATGTGCACACTGCATGAACAACTGTACATTGCTTTGGCAATAGTGCTTTTCTAATACTTCGTCACGTAAGGAAGTGTAAGCGGCTTGTACTTATATCATCGTGTCTTCCTTTAAATAACCGTATAGTTCCAGTTGTGAAACATGGAATCCTAAAAGATTACAACCTGAATTTGCAAAAAGAAAACCTAGGCTTTTCAACATTATCCATAAGGATTCTTAGTGTTTGTGTTAACCAATCTGCAGGTCTTGTTGATTAGTTTTATTCTTACAACCATGACCTACTTGTCTATGGCCATCGTTTGCTATCTGATGTACGGAGATGGTGTTGAATCACAAATCACACTGAATCTGCCAACAAAAGATATCAGTGCACAAGTGGCAGTTTATACCACTTTACTTATTCCAGTTACCCGATATGCGTTGATGATGACTCCAGTCGCCAACGGCATAGAAAGTGGATTCTCCCAAAACTACAAGAACTGGAGACCTCTTAGGTTACTCATCAGAGTTGCATTGCTTGTCAGCACGGTTCTGGTGGCCTATGTGTTTCCATACTACGAGCCCTTAATGGCCCTCGTCGGATCAATATTTGTAGTTCTAGGTTCTTTCCTGCTTCCCTGCCTTTGCTACTTGAAAATCACTGAATCCTACCGTAATTGGAGTTGCAAGCTAGTGGCTACAGTGGGAATAATCGTATTTGGGAGTTTGGCAGGAATTCTAGGGACGTATTCGTCTATAGCCGAACTTGTAGCTTACTGAATTTTTGAAGTCATATAGCATATTATCAACCTCTCTGATGTAAATATTTTTTGTTGGGAGCTTGTTCTTCCCAAGCCAACTTTCAGGTGTTCTAAAGCTTTCTCCCAGTGGTCTCAACTTACCAATGAATTGAACCGCAACCTCCTACTAATCAGGATTGTTCAGTTTCATCACACATAACCAATGCGTGTCCCTACTCAAGAGACATTTACATACTTGTAAGGTTGGGGCATGCCCGTTGACCTACCTACACACTCACCTCCTCCATTCTTCAAGACATGGACAGAAGTGAGTTTGCGAAAGTACAAGAACACTGATTTGTGAGTAATCATTTAGGCATCCTACTAATAAAGAGGTACTTTCTTCCCCTTTTTTGGGTCACTAAACAGAAGAGAGGAATGCTTCTACCGTCGTCTATATAGATCAATTTTTCCTTTTCTCATTAGTGCTTCAAGAACATGTACAAAAAAAGGAAATTAGAGTTATGGGCACTCCATATGAGTCATTACATGAACAATTGAGGTAGTAAAAGAGGATTTTACTGATGTAACGCTAAACGACGTTTCAGATCATTCAACAGCTCCAAAATCATAAACCAAACAAGACATATCCATGGCCAGCACTGCGTTTAGAAGCAATTAAAGATAGACAAAATCCAAACTAGTTTTTAGATTATCCAAACACGATACGATAACAATTGCAATTTTATTTCAAATAACTTGCTAAAATTATAGGGAAAATAACCTAGAGGGTTTCTTTTGAATTATGTGGTTTTTTAGAAAAAGATACATGCATTTTTTATAGTCAGGTATTTTGGGAAGGTCAATAATCTTGAACTGTTTTTCAACTTCTAAATTATCAGATCACTTATTTTTTATGATATCAAACAATGCTTTTTTTTACAATATATACAATTGTGTATTAACATGTTTGGATGTTATTTTTAAGATATTAAATCTAATTAAACGTCACTAAAAAATCAAAACTCCTTGATGTTGTTTAGATAACATTCTCAACATATTTATAAGTCAAAATGAGTAGGGGAACTCCCTATCTTTAAAAATTAAAGTTAAACATAGTAACCAAACACGAAAAGCTGATCGAATACGTACTATGAATATTGAAATAGAGAAAATGGTAACCCATGTACAAAACTCTTCACCATATAAGCCTTCGTGCACTCTTCACCTCATTACAAGCCTTCGTGCACTCTTTCTTTTTATCTCTTGTCATATAAGTGATCCTACCCTAATAGTGTATCTACTACACACCAATATTCCACCTTCGACACTCGTTGAAGCCATGTGTGCTAGCTTGACCCCTTTTCTGCTAATATTTCTCCACTTTAACGTGGATAAAGAAATATTCATTTCGATTATTGAGCCTGAAACTAATAAATTAACTCCAGATAGGGTGAATAGGGTTTTTAAGCTAAGAGGGTCAATCATTAAATAATCACAAGTTAATTTTAGTTATTGAGCAATCAATTAAAATCACTATATAATCGAGCTAAACAAACTCACAAAGTAAGTAAAGTAATAATAATACTTGAAGGTTTAGAGATACTTACCACTATTAATTTTAATTATTTGGACTGAACTACCCTGAAGCGCACCTCTACCAGTCACTTACAAGAGTTTAACTATTCACCAAAATTGATATACCTTTGGGTTAAGACCTTAGAATTTGACCACCATACAAATCTCTCGGTGTTGTCCACACACCACACCATACAAATCTCTTTGTACAAATCTCTTTGCTCTCGTGAATTGAAGGTGAAATTAATGTAAATGAAGAAAGATTGAGTAGATACTTTTAGCTTTAATCATTGCAACTATTGGGGGATTGAAATAAGATTGATAAATGTCATTAATGCACAAAATCAATTTACACAAGTGTGGAAAAGGATGTTGTCGTTTGAAAGCTGATAGAGCAATATATGTGTGAGTCGACTGCATTAACCATTGCAGTCGTAATTCTGTACAAATAAATGAAGAAGAAGCTTCACCTGATATCATACCAATATGTCCATAGTTCCAAAAGTCAGGAAAAAATTTATGACATAAAGCTTAGCTTAATTCTAAAAGGGAAAAACTTATAAATGGTGAAAAAAAAAAAACTCTTTTTACGATGAGTTAGAAAGTTAAGATTAAATATAAATATACCTGTTAGAAATAGGTTATAAAATGTTAATTATAAAATTTATTTCTTGTAAATAAATTTAGTAGCAAAAATTTATAACCATTAAAAATAAATGCTGAAAATATTAGGGAATATTGATAATTAAATAATGTAACCCACTATTAAAATGGGTAGCCTAAACGCTATACATTTTCAACAAAAAATTGCTACAATAGTTTTTATATCAAGCTTGAAAAGTATAATTCGTATCTTCCAGCACTTGTCATTTCCCCCTTGAGCATGCTATTATAACACTCAAATACTAGTACTTAATACTAGCTAAAATCCCGTATGGGTTAATATATAAGTCTAAGGTGACAATTTGATAGGGTTCAAAATGTTAAAGTGGAAGAGTACAATCTCAACAATGTATCTAGCTAAAATCCGAGCTATGCCCTCGAAATAGTCAACACTACCTGCTATGCACGGGCGCAGAATCATATTCATTTATTTTGACCGACAAACTCAATACATATAACTTTGCTGGGGTCTAATTTAAAAAAAAAAAATTGGTATGTTACTTCCTTGAAATGATTTCTTTTCTAAACTATAGTTGAAGCAAGTTGTCCCGGCTACTAACGAACTTCTCATTGTATTCAATAATGAGTTTTTTACATATGAATTTATTGTGAAAAATATTATCTATTTGAGCTGGAAACAAATCAAAGACTTGTGGCCCTAATGCTTGGGAGAGTTGGAAATGGAAGCTATTAGTATTTTGTGGAGTATTGGATTGGCATAAGACATCAAGATGGTACCCATGCTATATAAACTTTAGAAAAAGAAAAATCTCTTCAGGTTAAAACCAGACATAGGGTATAGCACAAAATTACATTAAGATGTTTTGTTTGTTGTTAAATCATTTTTAAATAAAAAAATTGTGTGTCTTGAAAAACTAGTAGGGAAGAATAATTTAGCAACCTTAAAAAAAATATATTATTATAGATAGCGCGCCGATGACAGTCCAGCTCCAGCCTGATGGAATCATCTTAAGCGTGAGACCAATTGACGAAGCCGAGCACACGGGTTGATTGAGGGATTTCATCTGGAGGAAGATGTAATAGCTTGAATGAAAAAAATAGCTTGAATGAAAAAAATTGCAAGTCAAAGTGGAGATGTCTATCGTTTTTTTTTCCTCTAGATATTCTTATATAAGATATTCATGCAATTTTTGTTTCTTTGTTTTTTCTTTTTCCCATTTGCTTATCTCTAAGTATCACACTTCATGAGACAGGGAAACCTTACGCAAGAGACCTCAGAGCTGCCGATAAGGAGTCGGTTAAGCAGTTCTTAGGATCTCAATCCAAACATATCACATGAGTTTGAGTCTATTCCTTTTAACTTCTTGTTGGGGCAAACATACGTTTTCGCCATGCTTGTGTTCTACACGCGAATTATCAGTGCGCTTCAACACCGCATAGGTGCGGGTATCGTTGGCTCAGATATATGTGGTGGCCTTATAAGTTCTCGATGCGCAATACTCTCTACCAGTTGGATCAGAACCTTACGGTCTGCCATCTTTATGTCCGAGAGAGAGAGAGAGAAAGAGAGACCTCACCACTAATATATCTGTCACGCCCCCGACCCGGAGGCGGACCTACACAGACTATTTCAAAATATTCCTGCTTACGAGGAATATAATACCCAAAGCATCTTACCAAAATATGACCTCAAAGAGGTAATCAGAGCTCTAAATTATATCTGAAATCAAAGGCATTCAAGTTCCTCATCAAAGTCTAACAATTGCAGCGGAAGTTTGATAACAATAATTATTTCCCAAGCATTAGGGTAACAAAAGTCATTAAATCAAAAACTATTACAAGGTTCTTATTTCAAAGCTACTAAGAGAGTTATCAATTAAAGTTCAACTCCAAGCTTAAGCATAATGCTATTAACTCCTCTAAGCCGTCTCAGCTTAACTACCTGAAATGGGGAGAGAAAAGGGGGGTGAGCACAAAGCCCAGTAAAGATCACACGCACACACCCACGGAGTACAACGCTGGTATTCAATAATGTGTAGCTGGGTCCAAACAAAGTATATGGAAACGAAAGTGCAAAGACGATTGAAAATCTTAGCACGACAAATAATCTCACTTCGGGACATCCAACCCATCAAATATCAAATCAAAGTCAAAGTCAGATGAACGCAATCGAATAATTGAACTAATTATCAAATACGATACAATCACGTAATACGTGACTGTAAAGCACGTTAACCTAAGCACGCGAATGTTCTAAGTTCAAAGTTGCATACCGGTAGCAATTGCCATATCATGTCATGACATCACGTTAACCTAAGCACGTGAAGGTTCTAACATTAGTTCAATTCAAAGAGATCCAATGGACTTCAAAATATCTCAAACGTATAAGAACCGCAAAATATCAAAACTTTGTAGTTCAAGTAGGATAGCTTAACGATTTCAGAAGATACTCGATATTAGACTGAAATCAAAGAGGACGAAAATTCAGGTTCAACAGAAGTTGAATCGCTTCGATCCGAGTTCGTATGAAGTAGATATGAGTAAATAAAGAAAACGAGTGCTAAAGGTTCAATAAAATCAAGAACCAACAAAAAATTAACATGTGGCAAGCCACCTAGGCAGCTCCACGTGAAGACCCTTGCTGCTTTGAGGTTTGCTACAGAATTAATGAGTAAAAAGCAAAAGTACTCCCACGTCATGGACTGGCATGACCGGAAAGAGAGTAATTTAAAGGACAGTGGATACTTGCGTCAAGAACATGGCACGCCGTCATTCTAATTTTATCAGATTCATTAAACCAAACCGTGTAATTCGAAGAGAACAAGGAATTTGTTGTATTTGAACAAGAACATGGTCACGATCAAAACGATTAACGCCGACTCAACAAATTATAATCAATTATTGAATAGAAACAAACTGTTCAAACATATTTAGGAGGAGTATAATGAATGTAACCCTTACCTCAAATCTATATAATTAGAATTGCGATCGCTTCCAAAAAACCCAAAATCTAGATATTATAATTAACCCACTTACGTTAAAATCTTAACAATCACAATTTTAATATCATCTAATTCATCCTTATAATCAAAAGTGGGTTCAAGAATCTTACCAATTGTAAGTAGAAGGTTGAAATCCACAAGCCCTAATTTTCTCTTTCTTCTCCTCTCTCTGAAAGACCATACTCAATTTATCGATAAAACACAACTAACCAGTCTTTTTATTTCTCTAAATTTGGTAAATTACTCTAAAGGCCCCTAAAGATATGTTACTTATTCAAAAGGAATTTCAAAATATTCTTAAAATTTTAAAAGTAACCCAAGAATTAAAATAATTAGCTACATATTATTTGGGGTATTACAATATCAGAAAATACTCAAATTTTTTAATGAGGACTTCATCGAAATTTGTCAAACATGTCGGTGAGACGGAAGAGACTGATTTACCGTGTCTTGCATAGTTACTAGAGTCTAAAAAAAGCTTTATTACGTATCTAAATTTTAGTAATCCAAAAAACATGTCGTTCATATTCCACTTCTTTTACACGCTAAGCACATAGTTAAGTCAACAAGTGAATTACGCATAATTTACTAATTTTAGTTGGGGTTGTGGTGGGCGGTGGGGATGCATAATTTTTGCTATCCCATTTATTACGAAGATATTTATAATCTCTTGTATAGTAACAATTAGTAATTGTTAGTTAGTGATATTTCTGTTAACACTTTCAACGATAGTTTCTAGTAATATCTTTTTAAATATTATTAGATAGAAGCCACTAAAAATATTTTGACAGTCATTAATTTTTGTTGTATAGCTTTTTTTCCGCAATCTGGTTAGTAATCAAAATTTTTGGGAGAATTATTTGCATGCGCGCGTGCGAGAGGGAGAGAGAGAGCTTTTTTTCGCTCTTCCCGGTAATCGGCTAATGAGAGCCCAAAATATTGTAAGTCATCACATGTTAACTTATACTCCACTTCTAAGTTAGGGTCGACTCCTTTGACGCGTCATGCCCAAGGTTTCATATGATGTTTCGAAGCATAATGAACTGGTCTTCACATACGGAGAATGTGAAAGGCTTATAATTTTCATAGAGTCCAAACAACTATTTAGTAAATATATTTCTTCTACAAGTATAACCATCAACCGTTTTCTGTAACTCAAATATTTGTTCAATTAAGTCATTCCATCCACAACGCGTTAAGACAAAAGTTATTATTGCAAAATTGCTTTTTATTCGATCCATTTGCCAAATACGGGGTTGACAGTATGATCGGGGAGTCTCTTCAACTCGTTAGTTGTAGATGTTGTGGGTTCCCTTTTGTTGAAAAGTCCAGAGTAGAATAAGTAGCCAAGCTTGGGTCTAACTTAATTGGTCTAGAAGAGGCCAGAACCTTCCGGTCCAAGCTCATTGGGCCGAGTATTGGGTCTACTGGTAGTCAAAATCCAAAATTTTGACACCAGAAGTAGGCTCAATAACGGGCCTGCTCACAGTTTGAAAATTTCAAAAATGTGGGCTGACGTACAAATTTTGTGCTGGGCCTGTAAGTAGGCTTCGTCTTTCCATTTGGATCACGCGAAAGAAGGCCAACCGTTTCTTTATGATTTTCACATTCCTTAAAGGGTAAAAAGAAAAAAAAAAACTTTGCAAATTTGTTAGTGGAACTCACAGTTTGGTTATAAATGTGCGGAAAATTATATATGGAGGAGTTTTCATATTGATATTGATATTTTTATAATTCTGAAAAACGGTATGCAAACAAATTGATACATGATTTTCTATTTTCTGCAAATGCACATTTTTATCATCTCATAAACATGAAAACATGCTAACCAATGCATTGCAGTTACCCTTTGGTACATCTGAAAGGGTACATCTGTCCGGGCCGCAATTCAACGATTTTCGCAAGACATGAATTTTGTCCTAGCCTCATCATTTCTCAAAGTCGCACCTTACTGCACGACATTTTTGGTACGTCAATATTTCGTTCTCGTTGGCATCATGTGCGGGAACACTTTCGAGAATGCCCAGCGGCTATCGTCGACTGCTACGAACACTTCTATCCTCCTTTACATTACATTTATTTTTCTGATAATTATGCATGTCCGCTAACACTTTCCCCAGTTTTCTGCTCTATTTCAGCCTTAGGCTCACCTGCTGACCACAAATTCGGGATGGGCCTAGTCCTGTTCAACAGGGGATGGACCCCAATTGGTGCAACCACTGATACACTCACGGCTAGGGATGACTTTAGTGCATTTGAGTTAGCGCTAAATATCGCGCTCAATTGGGTTTTAAAGTTACAGCACTATCATATTATTTTCCTCTTTCCTGATTGTTCTTTTTTGGTGCAGTTGGCAGCGGCAATTAATGATTGCATGACTTCGCCTGACCTTTTGTGTACAGTTCTACCTAGCTCCAAGGGTTTGCACTATTTGCTGGTCACCCAAGGAAAAGTCACCACTTTTCGGCTTTCATCATCCTTAGCGGCTTTTGTCTCGTGATCTGCTGGGCTTCGCCAGGAGTGAGTTTCTGGGATACAATATGTCTGATGCAGGGATGCTGGGTTGATCTCCTTGTGGTGTTTTTGATTCTTGCAGTTAGTGTTGTTTTGGCTAACTTTGGTGACTTGGAAAGAGCCCCCGAAGACGGGATGTTGCTTTTCATCTTGTATATCCGACTGTTTTATATCTGAGTATATATTTCTGCTCTTTCTAAAAAAAAACATGAAAACAAAAAAAAGTAAGCAAATCGAGGGTTGGTTCTCTCTATAGATTTTTTTTTTTTGGTTATTTGCTTATTATAAATATGAGATTCTTTGGTGGATATTCTACTCCGGGATGATTATTCATGAGAATCAATTAGTTATTAGTAGATGTGGAATTTCTTTTTACAACATATATATGAAATAGTTGTAGAATTTATGTGACATACATCTATAAACTACTATAAACGAGACTTTTTGCTTAAGAACTCGTGCACCATCCACTAATTAATTATAAGGCAGACGTTGATCAGTGTGTACCATACAACTTAATAATCCCTATAATGACCGATGATGAAAACTAATATTTGATTTATATTGAAATAATCCGATGCGATAATTAGGTCAATGAATTGCAATAGTAATTGATTCTCCTCTCGGTTCATATTTGGTAGAATAGTTTATAATAACTTGGGCAATTAAACAAACATTCTCTTACTGGGTAAGAAATGCAACTTGGCTATTTTTTAGTTATTAGCGTGCGGGGGTTTACATCACACTTGCTGAGAGCTTCTTTCTGCAAAATCAGCTCGGACATTTCTTCTGCAGATGACAACGTCGAGGTGTTGAGGTCCCAATGTTGTCATGTGCACGACATTTTTGAGGTCCCAAAGTGGTAGCATGCACGAGACTTTCGTAGCAAGACTTCAACCTTTAGTGACATAGATGACCGGCCAGCTTATGCGGACAATTTAGTTGAAATTGTCCGCGCGGGCAACTTGACTTAAGTTGCCCGCGCGATCTGACCGTCCACGCAATTAATTATGAAATTAAAGTGTCTATCCGCTATATAAATGTAGCGGGTGACATTTAAAAGAAATGTCAAACAGCTGTCACTTTCATCTATCTATCTCTTTGTCTTCATCCCACTTCCAAACCCACTTCCATCATCTCTCTTTCATTTCTGCCTCTTCCCAAACCCATTTCCATGCCTTGCCGCAAACCCACTAAAATCCATTTCTTCTAAACTACTGCCTCTTCCCAAAACCCACTTCTATTATCCCTTTCATCTCTTACTGCAAAGGAATTCTCCAGATTTTCTTCCAATTTTTTCCTAGCTTTTCATCTAATTTAATTGAAATTAGATCCAAATCTTGGATGATGATAACTGGACTTGGATCTAGATCTTGAAGCACTTAAGATAATTCCATTATTGATTTTTTGGATTGTCCGCCGAAAGGGTTTTTGGTTATTTAAAATAAATATTATGATTGCCATGACTATGATGAAAGACATGAAGATTAAGTGAGTTTAGTTCCCTTCTAAACTAGAAAAGGCAATGAACCTTCGAGGAAAAAGAGAGAACACTAGAAGACTTTTACTTGCGGGACTTGTTGGCTGCTCGACTACTCGCAAGAAGAAGAGGAAACACTAGAAGACTTTCACACCATAGATGACTGGCTGGGAGATTCGGAGATTCAAGTTACAGGCTCATTTGTAAAAGAGGGGCAAAATGGGCTCTAAGAATGATGCTATTGAAGGCTCTGCAAATTCGTTTCTTGATAAAGATCTTGATGCAGCTTCGGTTGGTATAAAGACTTGCTTTGTTGCATGTTAGCATTGCCGATGAATGATGATCTGGGTTGCTAAATGGTAGTAGTATGTTTGGATGGGACAAATTCTGTCTTTTTCCTAAAATATCGTTTGCTACATAATGTAGCGGACGATATTTTAGGAAAGAGAACATCTTGACTTGGTTTGAAAGGGGCATATTTGTCAAAAAAAATCGTCTGTTACATTATGTAGTGAACGTACTTAAAGAAACGGAAAAAAAAATCTGGACAGTCAACAGATAGCGCGTAGACGACCAGATCTCGCGGACAACTTAATTGCTTGCACGGTCAACGGATCAGCTCTTATATATATATATATATATGGGAGCTGATCCGTTGAGAGCGCGGGCAAAATTGATTAAGTTGCTAGCGTGATCTGGCCGTCCATCCCGAAAGATGGACGGCCCAGATCTTTTTTTTTTGTATTTTTTTAAGTACATCCGCTACATTATGTAGCAGATAATTTTTTGCGTTTTTTTGACAATAATACCCTCCGAGTCCGTCCAAGTTTTCAGACCTTTTTTTTCTTTCTGTCATTAATGTTCTGACAGAAATGACAGAGTCCGTTACGTCCGCTACATAATGTAGCGGACAAGTAGACAGTACATTTTTCTCTCCTTCTCTCTCATTTCTCATTAATTTTCTGACACATCTCTCTTTCACGTCAATTTCTCACTTTCTCTTGTCCTTTCTCTCTTTCTCTCTTCTTTTAGCTCAGATCTTTTTTGTTCTCTCTCATCCTCCTCTCCCATCCTGTTTGGAACAAGCTCAGCATTTTTAGTATGTAGGTTGTATTTGCATTTCCAAAAATAATGTATTTTCCTCACGCTTATTTATAGCAAAAATATTCAATCTTGGAACCCAGTTTTTGCCTAGATTGTATTTCTGACCCGACTAAGATCCCTCCCCTTGAGGGTCCTCCCAAACCCTTCGTGCACCGAGAAGGAGGCGATCCTCGTCCTCGCGAACTGCCTCGCCAGGAACTCGTGCGGTGGCACCCGATCGCCACCCTCCTCGAGATCCTCGCCGTCCACATCATCGTCGCTGTCCCGGCGCCGATTATCCTTGTAGTCCTCCTTCAGTATCTTCGCCCAGTCCGATATGTTCACCGGCAGTAACGACGCCGTCCCCCCGACCACCGCCTCAGCCCTCTTCGCCGCCGCCAGCGGCTTTTTCCTCGAACTCACCACCGGTTTCCTGTAGTCCGGCGAGACGACGCAGCCACCAACCGAGCTCCACACGTCCGATTCGTCGAGCTCGAAGCCCGAGTCTGGCCCGATGAAAAGAAAAGCAAAGCACAGATGAAAAGAAAATGCATCTACAGCCGCCCCCTCACCTTTTGGCAAGAAGAGACTGATCCCCTGGTCCTCGTGGGGTCGTGTAGACTCCTTGGTAAACAAAAAGAGATTTCAGATGTTGAAAAGTAAGAGTGAACAGGTGAATTTATTCAGTTGAAGAAGAAGCAAAGGAGGAATGGGGGAGTGGATTGGGGACAGCAAGAGAGAGAGAGAGAAAGAGAGATAGTTAGAAAATTGATGGGAGAGGGACAGAGTGTGTCAGAACATAAAGAAGAAAGAAAGGACAGAGAAAGAGATAGTCAGAAAAAGTCTGCCTCGAAAGTTCGCTACAATATTTAGCGGATGGGCACAGAGAGTATTTTTATCAAAAAATTGTCCGCTACATAATGTAGCGGACATATTTTAAAAAAAGTCAGAACAGTAGTGCCTCGATAGTCCGCTACATTATGTAGCGGATGGGTATAAAGGGTATTTTTGTCAAAAAATTGTCCGCGGACGTACTTAAAAAAACGCAAAAAAAAAAAGATCTGGGCCGTCCATCTTTCGGGATAGACGACCAGATCGCGCTAGCAACTTAATCAATTTTGCCCGCGCTCTCAACGGATCAGCTCCCTATATATATATATATATATATATGGAGTAGCGAGAAATCCCAATTTTACATGAATTCATATGAATGGTTGGTATTCTCCTCTTGTAAGGATGAAGTTGAACCAAACCTATCACCCATGCTATGCCAATTAATGTAGTGGTAGGAAATGGTTGCACATTTATTCAAGCGGTCCCTCACATTAAAAATGTCTATAATTCAAGTGATCCCCTTACATTTATTTAGGGGTAAAACTTCAGCTGGTAACCCGTGCCAGCCGATAAAATTATGGGCGTGACCGTGGTGGATATGAGTACAAAATTTTGAACCCATAAAAAATATGAACTGAACATGCACAAAGATTTTTTGAAGCCCGCGAAAAACCCAGTCGTCAAACTTTTATATGATATATAAATTACATATATAAATTTTACGTTTACTGGTCTTTTTTTCATCAGTCTTTAAAATCCTCTTATCATACGCGTTTGGAGACTTTTGAAGGCTTCTATTTTTCTCCCTTGTTTCTTATTAAAGGATTAGACTTCATAAGATTGTTTAGTAACCTTTGTCTTTTTATTCTTATTTTTCCTTTATTTTAATTTGCCCAGAAACTTGTTTCCATGCTTATGACTAAATTTATTTTGAGACTTCGCAATATTTTTCTTTATTATTATGATTAATTATTAGACTTCATGGAAAATGATATGCTTAAATAAACAAAAAGTCATGATTAATTAGTAGACTTGGATGATATTGATACGTGTTAAAGTTAAGTAAAAAAAAAATTATGAAACCATAGACAACTCGTGGACAGCCCATGCCCACTAATAATTAAATTTGGTTACACTCCGCTTGCTGTGTATTTTAGAATAATTGGTGATTTTATAGATCGAATGGGCTTACACCTTCTTCGATTGCAGGCTTTACAAATCAAGAGACTCCTTTATCCATGATACCGAGTTCTATCAGATTGTCCAGCCTTTTTCAATGTTTAAAATCACGGAAATCATACTAATTGGCTACTCTGTTCATATCAATGATGCGGCCTCTTAAGGGCACGAGGGATTTTATGGAGGATAATTATAGTCGAGGTGTCCACAAACCAAAAGCCACATTTCAAAACAAAAACAATGGCTTCCCAGGCTTCCCTTGCTGGAAATTAAATACTTTTGCTTGCTCTGGAGTCTGGATATGAGACATTCGCGATGCTCCTGGACTTTGCTGCTATGCCATTGCCTTTGGAATCTCGAGCCCTAACTCCATGATCTTGAAATGGAGGAATTTGAAGAAATAAGTAAGTTGCAATATATATTAGTAAACAAAGGTGCAAATGACAATTCATTGAAGAAGTTAGTGAAGTTGAATTGTTCTTTTTTTCCCTTCACAATGACAATTCATTGAAGAAGAGTTAGACAACTCTCCGTAAATGTATCGACAAAATCCTATGGAGATTACCAGCAATGCCTTTAAATACCATATTACATCAAAAATCATGCCGCAATAAAGATCAAAATTGCTAACACAAAACTTAATCTTTCCGGTAAAGATGCATATATATGGGCAGACGCACAATTTTCATCAACAAAAATATCTACTTCGTTACTAAACAAGAACGAGAAATAAGCTAAACTCTTTCAATTTTCAAATAATGACAGTTCTTGCGACGTTTGAATTGACAGTTCTTGCGACGACTAAAGACTTGGAAGAAGACCGTGGATATTATGTGACCGACAGGCAAGACCGATTCAGACATTAGCCAAAAGCCATAAATGTTACTCCGTACAAGTCAATTATGTAGAACTACTACTTATCCCGCCACTTTTTCATCACCAAGAAGCAAGGAATAAGGAGATGAAACTGAGCATGGCAAGACCACCATCACCACAATTTGCAGTGCATGTTTGGTTCTGTTCCGCTTTTATCTTTAGCTTGCTGGTTTCAGTAGCTCTCGCCCAGAACCGTACAACAAATGCTACCACTGATCCTTATGAAGGTGCTTCTCTCTTTCTCTAGCATGCGTGTGTGTGCGCGCGTGTATCGCAGTCCAAGTTAAACTGATTTTTTCTGGACATGTTTGTGAAGTGAAAAATTCTGGGGGCTCTCTGCTCTGTTTCTTGTTTTGTTGCCTGGGGTGTTTCTTTTGGTTGTAGAAGAAGAAAAAGCAAAACTGGAGCTGTTTAACATTTATCGTGAAAAAGAAAGATAAAGTGATTGAATCAAATTCTGAAGTAAGAATCTTCTTAACTCTAGGCTCTAGCTAGTGAGGTAACTTAAAGGATTTTAGTTTTGTAAAAGTTGCTTTTGTCCCCTTTGAAGTGAAAGATTTTCAGGTTCCAAAGTGGGAAATCACGCAGTTATTGATCAGTATAAATGGGAATACCTGTTTGCACCCATAATCAAGTTTATTTCTTTACATCTTATTAAGATTTTTGCACCCATTACCGGTTTACTTCTTTACATCTTATTAAGATTTAATGGTGTTTGTAATACTGACTAAAGATTATGATTATGATCCCCATTCTGATTCTCAGCAAGAAGTTTGAACTCAATCTTCCAACAATGGGCGGGTATTCCTGAACCCACTGGATGGAACATAAGTGGAGAATTGTGCAGCGGAACTGCCATTGACGCAACTACCATTGATGTCAACAATCCGGGCATTAAGTGCGATTGCTCTTTTCGCAATAACTCTACTTGCCACATTACTGCACTGTGAGTAATTCTGTTTTTATGCATATAACATGCTTAGGTTAGTTCTAGGCTATGGTACTTGTATTCAAGCTACTAATATCTGAGGCCATCTTACGAGACACATTCCAACGTCATCTCAAGGTCCAGAACCAACCCCCCCTGCGTTTCTCATATCATTGGGTTTAGTACAGAAATTATCTGTGGATCTCCTCAGTTAACAATCATCTGAACGTAGTTATCTAAAAAGACTGACCTAATTGTGTACTCCATCCATCTCTGTTAGTCGGCATAGTTCATTGAAGTTTTCTCATTGACCGAAGCATTTTTGGTCATGATTATACTCTCAGCAATCTGCTGAGAATTGCACATTTTTTTAACTGTTACCCACATTGGATAGAAGTGATAAGTAGGAACGGGAACGGCCTGTACCCACGAAGAGGCCTGCACCCAAATTTGATGCTCAGTGTCGGTGTTATAGCATATAGATTGGGCTTTTAAACTTCTAAGCCTTCTGCAATTTTTCTCATAGCAAGCAAAAATAAGAAATTTAGTAAATACGTAGTTGGGCATCAGGATTATGATAAAATGTTTCACTCGATGCTTGCTTGATATTAAGCTTATCTTTTGCAGGAAAGTATATGCAATGGACATAACGGGTGCAATTCCAGAAGAGCTGTGGAATCTGACTTACCTAACCAATATGTATGGTCTCTTCACCTTATAAATCAGGCTACTAGGCTGAACCCTTTCATTCTTTTATTTGTTCGCCGCTTCCGTGTCTGCCATTGGCTACTATAAACTGTCATGCAAAACATCAGCGAAGTATGTGGCACATGCAAACATGATTGATTGATATTCTACCATAGGTCTTATCACATGCCCTTTCTCGTTTAACTTGTGCTATTTTGTATTTCTCTTATGTGTTGCAGAAATTTGGGCCAAAACTACTTAACGGGTACCCTGCCTGCATCCATAGGCAATCTAATTCGTATGCAGTACCTGTAAGCCCATCTTAGTGTTAATTTCAACTCGGGTCATGCATACTAGCTTGATTCTCTGTTTTGGACAATTCTTGCACGTTATATAGATGCTTCAATGTCGATAGGTCCCTTGGCATTAATGCATTATCGGGAGAGCTCCCAGGGGAACTGGGAAATCTCACCGACTTGAGATCACTGTAAGTTATTGTTTACTACGTACATCTTTAAGCAAATACTTGCTTTTTGATTCTTCAATAACCTCAAACACCTTCTTGATATGCATAGATGACATTGTCTGCTTGTCAATATTGCAGCAGTTTTAGCACGAACAACTTCTCTGGCTCCCTGCCACGTGAGCTTGGGAATTTAAGGAAATTAGAACAACTGTAAGTTCTGATGCATATTATACTGTGCTTATTTCGTTTTGATCACAAATGCTTCATCCCAGCCAATTTTTTTGACACATTTTTTGATGGAATAGTCTGACACATAAACACACCCAACTGAGATACAAGTACAGAGTCCCTTGCGCCATAGCGATAACGCCGCACTTTTAGGATGCAAAATTTTGAAAGTCAGACAGTATGCTCAAGTTCTAATTTTATATTGTCGACCAAATATTTTTAGTAGAAGACAATTGTAGTGTGGACTTTCTGATTTTGTCTGAGGTTTTAAATCTTAAAAAAAAGAACTGCTGGTTCCGATAACAAATACGTTATACGGAGTTGACATAGGAGAGCAACTTTTGATGTACTTTTTTCTATGTTCTGTGCTTGATTTCCCACTAATATTTGTTCTTGTTAACTCCTCAATATTCACCTCTGAAGAGAAGGTAGAGAGGACACATGTTTTCTAGCATTGGTCATGTATATTGTTCACCTTGTCAGGTACTTTGATAGTTCTGGAGTTAGTGGCGGGATACCTTCATCCTTTGCTAATCTACAAAGCCTAACAACAGTGTAAGAACTTTCTGACCTATACTTTTTCATGTCTAAAACAATTGAAGAATATGATTTGATTCAAATTAATTGTTCCTTTGACACTGCAAAGAACCTTTGGTTTCTCAGTTGGGCTTCAGATAACGAACTCACAGGCAGCATTCCCGCGTTCATAGGGAATTGGTCAAAGCTTACTACTCTGTAAGACAATGCGCTATGTGGTTTTGTAACCCCCTTACATTTCAGCAACTTCAACTTCATTGCACTAGCCCATTATTAATGTACAATCACTGTGATTTATTTGGTTTCTCTGTGTATAGTATGATGTTTGTGTTAGAAACTCCATAATAAGCTATACGTTAACTTTTACTTAGGAGGTTTCAAGGGAACTCTTTCGAAGGTCCAATACCACAGACGCTGTCCAATTTGACATCATTGACGGATTTGTGAGTGATAGCTTTCCTCTTCTTTCTTCATTTTCATAATCCCTAGAATTTCTCAACGATATGAAGTTGCTGAATGTGCAGGAGAATAAGTGATTTATCTAATCGGAGCTCTTCACTAGAATTTCTCAACGATATGAAGTTGCTGAATGTGCTGTAAGGCGATAGTTTTAGCTGCTGAAACTTTACATAGTTGATGCTGAATTGTCGTTGTTGCTGCGCTTATCTTTGTTTTAAGCTTCCCCGTTCCTAAGGTAACAAATTGGTTCCTTGTTCTGCAGGATTCTGAGAAATCTCAATCTTTCTGGCTCTATTCCAACCAATATTGGAGAATATCAAAGTTTGTCACAACTGTATGTTATAGTGTCGTATTTTTTTTTATTTATTCTGGTTAGGATTATATAGAAACACTTCAGCCGGATACCTGGTCAGCTGACTGATTTGCTATCTGAGTTCAGACCATATAATGGTGGTCATCTTATCAGCTTACCAACAGCATAAAGCTAGCAATCTTCCTTTTTAACTTTTATTGCGTGCTATGCAGAACATATTCTTTTTAACATTTTTTGTGTCATTTTGCATTTTCAGGGATTTGAGCTTCAACAACTTGACTGGACAGATTCCAGACTCACTGTTCAACTTGAGTTCACTGGCTTACTTGTAAATAATCATCTTTCTACTGCTTCCTCCCCAACCTCCCTCAATATGCTCCTTATTTACTGAATCATTTAATAAGCTATTCATCCTCAGGTTTCTTGGAAACAATAAGTTAAATGGTACCCTGCCAGCGGAAAAGAGTGCCTCTCTCGTCAATATGTGAGTACATGTTATCTCAAGCGGTGTTGTCAAACATATATGGTCATCATTTTAGAAAGCGCCTTCCTGTCATGATTCCACAAGTGTCGTCCCTAATTTTGGAAGTCATAAATTTGTGTGCTTTTGCTTTGTCTAGGGCCGTATTATGGTTGAAGGACCATAAGTGCAAAATGCTAGAAAAGATTTGTGCCCTTGATATGAATATGAAGAGCATGAGGGCACACGAGGAAGATGTAATCCAACTGCAGAATTTTCTAAGTACATCGAAAGAGTGATTTAGGGGCACAAGAGTGATTTGTGCCCTCCTAGGACACATATTAAACAAATGTGTACACCCAAGCACAGACGCTATCTGGCACAAACATGTATATTTGTATGCAATTATGCATGTATAAACAGTACATATATCTCTGAATATGTGAGTTAGTCTAGATATTCACGTGCTTGTAGTGGTTTACTTACCTTTGGAAGATTTTTCAGAGGTTATGTCTACTTTGTGACCTAAATAATTTCTTCGGGCCTGTTTTATAGCTCTATAAGACAGAAGAGAGGAGCTGAAAATGTATTACATCTTCACCTAATACATTTCGACCTCTCCTGGTCTGTTTGTAGCTCTAATTCAAATTTATCCATAAAGCCATCTTTCCCCCTGGCCCCTAATTCTATCATTCACTTTGATGGTTCTACTTGAATGGTAAA
This sequence comes from Escallonia rubra, assembly GCA_033065855.1. Taxonomy (NCBI): domain Eukaryota; kingdom Viridiplantae; phylum Streptophyta; class Magnoliopsida; order Escalloniales; family Escalloniaceae; genus Escallonia; species Escallonia rubra. The sequence goes on along the minus strand of JAVXUO010002540.1, from coordinate 845,431 downwards.
CGATCACTTATGGTTCAGACTGTAATGTAAGAATCTGTATGTTTGGTTGGACCATTACATATCCACTGTTTTGTAGCGACAACGTTATAGAATCTTCCCTGCCCGCAGATTGTTCCTTAGAGAGCCTAAGAGACAATTAAAAAAGTTGGGTACAATGCCCTTTGCTGCATCAAAGCTATATAAAAGTCAGTTCCGCTAATGGAATCTAAGCAATGGGCTGCTTGGTTAAAATATGCAAACTTTCTTCTACCAACCAATGCAGCTCTGATATGAGTTGGTATGCTGACTGAATTCAAGATTTTGTTTTTATGATTTTGCTTAACACTCAAAGAGTAACCACATTATTTGTTACTTCGATGGAGCACACACTTAATGGCCCTATTTTTGTTCTGCCTGCAGAGATTTGTCGTACAATGAATTATCTGGAACTTTTCCTTCTTGGGTGGGCACACAAAACTTACAACTGTATGTACGAGAATAAGTTTTCTCCTTCTTTATTTTTGAGTTTTTCAGTTTCTTGTTATATGTGCCATTTTGATAATCTTGACATGCCTGCAGTTGAACTAACATTCTTGTTTCTTCAAAAAGTTATGCTATAGTTGTGCTGCTGTGCATTAAGTGAATAACTACTGACATTTTGATAATTGTGGGTGTAATATGCAGTAATTTAGTTGCCAACAACTTCACAGTTCAAGGCTCAAACAGCAGGTATATACTCTTTTCCTCTCTTCTCCTTCTTCTTTTTTTGTTATTATTGTAACTATGCGGCAACAGTGGTGTTGTTCTTGTTGTCGTTGTGACATAAAGGTGAAGTTTATGCATTTCGCTATCACTGATCGTACCGATAAGAAAGACCTGCTACAGCTGCAATGAGAGAAAATATGATTTGCAAATACTAGAAGCCATAGGATTTACATTTTTTGCTAAGATAAGAGAGAGATGCATTGAATTTCAACTACTATTTTAAGGCTATAGGCATTGGTCATGAGGAAATTCGTCAAAATTTTCAATTGTAAATTGTAAGAAATAAAGCTCATTCGATCGTCTACAACTTAGCGGAGTACTTGATTTACGTTTTTGAGATGGAAATATTCAGTAGTCCTTTTTGTGCAGATCTTTGTACTTCCTATCTGTTTAATACGATTTTTGAGATCTGGGTCACCGTCACAGCCCTAAATCAGAGCCCAATTATATTTTTCAACCTCATCTTTAACAAACTAAAGTCAATCTTAATCTATTGTACGAGTAAGTTAACAACAACAAAGGCTAAATTACTTTCTTTCCAATAATTTCAGCATGCTTCTCTAGTAAAAACTGTCTAGAACGCATGCTACGATACTCACCTGTCTAGAACGCATGCTTGGCCAATCCAAATGTCGGTTGTCATATGTTATGTGTTGACACGAAGCTTTATAGTATCAGATGCAGGCACATGGAATTGCCACCGGAAATAATGTAAACCATACTTAGTAAGAGTCGCGCTAATGCTCGTCTACTCCTAGATTTGCTGCTTAGAGGTCAAGGCTTCTATTTGTATTCTCACCATAGTTCTGATATTCAGCAATACACTTGTGGCCTTTGTGCAAATGTCTTCTTAAAGCTACTAAAGTTGATGGCTCTTGATGTTGCTCTCTCCCTCAGACCCAACCTTCCCTGACCAAAATGTGTCCTGCTTTCAGTGTTCTACCTTCAGGATTGAACTGTCTTCAACGGGGTTTCCCATGCAATCGAGACCCTCCAATCTGTAAGTACAAAGACATATATAGCTGTAGAGAATGATTGACAGTGTTGGTATTATACTTTGATAGCTTAAGTTTCTAGAGACGTAGCATCAAATCAGAGCTCTGACTTTCTAAGGTCTTGGCTTCAAGTCTTTTGCTTGCACTTGGTCCCCTAGTTTGCATTATGGAAACTTGATCTGTCTCTCTGAGTGTGATTGGGTGTAGCAAGTTAGGTCTGTGAGTTTTAAAACATGATGTACATAGCTGGAATTATTTTTGGCAGCTTGAGCTTTTACGGCTGCTAATGGCCTGAAAAGCACTCTTCCTTAGTTTCAATCGCGTGAGCAGGACATTATAATTGGTAATGAAATAAGGAGAAAGCTGTTAGTGAAATCTGTGATCTTATGAGGAAGTGCAACGCTTCTCATCAAACTATAAACAATGTGTATCTCAGCGTGTTTACGTTATCACGTCTAAAGAGAGTACCGAACTCCAAACCCCAATATCGACGGTTCCTCATGGTAGGTGGGACGGAGCCATCTCATGATGCGCGGATTTTGGAGCGGAGCGGAGTCCCCCAGTAAAGATTGTGAGGGGGTACTTTGTAATAACAGGTATTTTCACTCTAGGGTTCTCACATTTATATTTTCAGGCATAGAGCAGAAATAGAGTGGGAGTTCGAGTTCTACATTGTAAACTCATCGTTGAATAGTGAGATCACTAGGATGAAACTCATTAAAGCTCTACGTGGTGTGCTTGTGTCTCACTTTAGTTTTTCTATGTTCTGCCGCTAGATGTGGCGCTTATATCGACTCATTCATTTCATTGTCATTACCTTTCACTGCTTAGAAAGTTTCTTTCGTCAAGAAGCTAAACTAACACCTTGTATTAAGTGTACTTTTGGAAGGCCCAGTTACAACAAGTGACAATGCCAAGTAGACGGGGCAACATAGATGCAGGTAGAGTCAGATTGAAGTGGGTAGAAACATTGAAGTTTGACTTCGTTGCTAGAAATATATGCGAGAGCATGCTTTGGATAGGCAAGAGTGGCAGAAAATTTCATGTAATCGCCTTCAACTTGTCTGGCACGAATGTTTAGTGGTGTTGAGGATCAGTCCTTTTGGGCGACTACATGAGGGAAGATGTTTGCTTATTTGTGCATTTAAAATTTTTCATTTTATATTAAGTGAAGGGCACGTGAGGGAATTTTATGTGAGAGCTAGAAAGTAGCCGTTCATAATATGATTGATTTCATCTTCAAACTTATTTGATGTGCTTCTATATAATCAATAATCTCATAGTTTGATTGACTTCGTTACCAAACTCATTTCATCCGCTTATAATGAGCATGCGTTCTGTATATTATACAGAACAGATCAAACTTGGTATTTAGACTTATGAATATTCATGGGGAGTATCATCTGGAAGCCTTGAAAGTGCCAATATATTCATGTACCAATGTACTTTTTCAAGGTTTCTAATCTGGAGCAATATGTTCTAACTCCTCTTTTGCTTTGGTCTACAGATTCTAGATTTGCAATTAAGTGTGGTGGTCCACAAATCACGTCTTCTAATCAAATTGTATATGAGAGGGATAATGAGACACTAGGTCCAGCGACATACCTAGTGAATACCACACAGAGGTGGGCAGTCAGTAATGTTGGACTGCCTTCTGGGAGCAACAATCCCGAGTACAAAGTTTTCTCTTCATCGCAGTTCACAAATACTTTGGACTCGGAGCTCTTCCAGACAGCACGCGTGTCTGCTGGATCCCTAAGATACTACGGACTTGGGCTGGATAATGGTAACTACACTCTGCTCCTCCAGTTTGCAGAGATGCCTACTCAAAATTCTAATAGTTGGAGGAGCCTTGGAAGGCGTGTATTTGACATATATATCCAGGTCTGTACTCTATTCAGTCCACTCAAACCATGCTTTAACCAAATACAGGACACAAAATTTTTATGCAACAATAGCTTGCACTAATGCAGTCATAGTCAAGTTTAACCATGCTTTGACTAAGGGTGCTTAAACTTTTACACGCTCACGGTCTCGCCATCGCTTGATTTGTGGTACCCTTTAAGTTATCACAAGTCTTAAGTTTTTTTCGTGCTATTTGAAAATGTCCTAGGTTCTAGTCTCATGCAGGGCTACTTAATTTGATTAATGGGATCCCGCAGGCGTACTGCCTATGACATTTTTCTGCCCTTCCCCCTTGTTCTCTTCTTAATTATCCCTGGAAATTTGACCAAATATGAGATGCGATTCTCCGAGTTTTCCAAAAAATAAAAATAAAAATTCTCAGCATATTTTTAAAGTCTTATTTTCAGAAGTCATTGCTCATTAGCTATCATTTACATCTACTGCATGCTTTTGAAGTTCTGTTATAACAACTTGCGTGTAATATATAGAAGGCTTCTTCTCCCTCTTTTCCTTAATGTACTTTGTAGACCATGATTTTGTTCTAAGAGGATTAATTTGTTATCCCAGGGGAATCTGATGTTGAAAGATTTTAACATACGAAGGGAAGCAGGGGGGGCTTTCTTGCGTGCTGTTACCAAGGAATATAAGGTTCAGGTGACTGAAAACTACCTTGAAATCCATCTTTTCTGGGCTGGAAAAGGGACTTGCTGTGTACCTGCTCAAGGTACATATGGACCTCTTATTTCAGCAATCAGTGCCACATCAGGTAATATATTTGACTGAATTTGCACAATGCAGAAGCTTTAGATCTGATTTCTTAATATCTGAATTTTACTTACTGATAACGTAATGTCTGTACAGACTTCGATTCCACCGTTAGTAACAACCCTCCCACCAAGAAGAAGAATAGGACTGGTTTGATTGTGGGGATTGTTGTGGCTGTTGCAGTTTTAGGCTTCCTGTCTATGTTTGTAGTATATTACTACACTCAGAAGAGAAAACGTCCACCTACGTACGAAGATGAAGGTAAAGAAGGAAAACTGCATGTGCTTGAAACTTTTGTTTCAGTCTCACTTTATAACAAGGGTTTCAATGATTAATGTTGATAATTGCCTTTGTTTGCTTTTGTTTTTTCTGAAAGTGCTCTCCAATCTACTATATGTATAATCATTCGTTTTTTGAATTGTTCTTCAATTCTAAAGCACAATAAAGGTGTACTTGAAGAGCCTGCCATTGCATCACTCTTTATAGTAGACCTTTGATTCTCTACGAACGTTCAAGCATTTTTCTATACTTTCCCTTCCGCATCCGTTCTCATTGACAAGCTGAGTCTGAATGTAAGCACACAAGTTCTGACGTGTATCAACAATCTTTTGAGGATTTCTTGGCACCAACTTTTACGTCTGTTAGAAAACAAGTTGCCAGAGAAGCCTCACTTACTAGGGGACAGGCTCAAAAATATATATATCGACTCACGGCCTCTCTTACATGTGATTCCTTCCACATATGGAGAGACAGATATGTAAAACAAACAGAAAGAATTTCCCCAAATGTACAGAACCACCTCTTTTTTGTACGTTTACCATATTCCTTCTAGTCCCAAATGTGATTTACGCACACACACACTCTCACGCGCATTTTGTGTTGACATTGCAGAGTTCCTAGGGATGGATGCCAAACCATATACCTTCGGCTATGCAGAACTAAGAGATGCAACAACTGATTTCAGTCCGACTAATAAGCTTGGAGAAGGAGGATTTGGGCCTGTTTACAAGGTTAGTCACTAGAACTAAAGTAGTGGATGCTTCCAACAAATAGGTGCTCCCCCTCCACATAAAAAGAAAACAACAAGAATATGGTTAGTCACCACCCGGTCATTAGGGTTCCCTGTCATTGCCTCTTTTTATGGTCACATGCTGCCAAGTTTTCTCTTTCCTTATTTGCAACATGGAAGTGCTTTGCTCCTACAATGACACGGCATGCCATCATTAGAGGGAGGCAGGGGATCGCTCAACTTTTTTGTAAATCTAAGAATACGGGAACATCTGAACTTTCTGGTCATTATTAGAAAATTCATTCAGATACCTATAGAGTCCAGTTTGTACCAGTTCTCTTTATTTTTTCATTTTTTATAAAAGGAGAAGGAGAATTTCTATAAACATGCTTAACAAATGGGGAGTGACAATTGGAACTGTGTTTGTGACAGCACAAGTTTTATTATCGTATCTTTTTAATGAATGTTCCTAACTAACAGGGAACACTTGATGATGGGAGAGTAGTTGCTGTTAAACAATTGTCTGTAGCATCCCACCAAGGAAAGAGTCAGTTTGTCGCGGAGATTGCTACAATATCTGCTGTGCAGCACCGTAACCTGGTGAAGTTGTATGGATGCTGCATTGAGGGAGATAAACGACTGCTTGTTTATGAGTATCTTGAAAACAAGAGTCTTGATCAAGCATTATTTGGTACAGGTCTAGCATGTTTGCAGGCATATGAATGCAAGTTAAAGATGTAGATTATATAAAATTAGTAATCATTCTTGGTGTTAATGAAGCAGGTAACAGTAGCTTGTATCTTGACTGGCCAACCCGTTTTGATATATGTGTGGGAGTAGCAAGGGGTCTAGCTTATCTTCACGAGGAATCACGTCTTCGTATCGTTCACAGAGATGTGAAAGCCAGCAACATTTTACTCGACTCTGATCTTAAACCTAAGATTTCAGACTTCGGTTTGGCAAAACTTTATGATGACAAGAAGACCCACATAAGTACTCGTGTAGCAGGCACAATGTATGTTTCTCTTTCTATTCAGAGTTTGCCTAGATTTGGTACCGCTCTCGCGGCCCGCACCGAAATTTCAGATATAAAGAGTTGATTTCCGTTTTTTGGTATTGGCTTTAGCCAAAGTCTTAAGATCAACTTGTTCTTGGTTGCTGATGTAGTGGATATCTTGCACCGGAGTATGCCATGCGTGGACACCTTACGGAAAAGGCTGATGTTTTTGGCTTTGGCGTTGTAGCTTTGGAGATCGTCAGTGGGAGGACAAATTCTGACTCAACCTTGGTAGAAGAGAAAATATATCTACTTGAGTGGGTATGTTGCAACACCTCTTTTTGATGCATTTATAGTTCAAGAGCATTCCAACTTCATGCACTTGAACTCTAGCTTTATGGGAGTACTTACTGATCATGGTTCTGCAGCAGCCATGTGTGATTCTTGTACTGATACCACAAGATGCAAACCATGTGCAAATAATTTTATTAGTCATGATCTTTAAGTACATCTAGCACACTTTTGAATGTGCAATTTGCATAATCAACAATTTTCTAAAAAGATAAAATGGTAATCTTGGGGTAATCTTGGGGTAGTGGAAGTTGGGCTGCTGTGATTGTTGGGGGATGGGGGAGGGGATGTATACAGGAAGTTGCTAAAACACTATAAGTTTATGTAGAACAAACAAGTGACTTTAGTAAAGAATTCTGTTACACAAAACACGCACCAGAGTTGAAATTATCATCTTCAAGCATTTTCCAAGCCTATTGTGATTTGTATAACTCTAACTTCGGCTTCGGGCCAAAGACTAAATCTGATGCACATGCTCAGCATGGACAGTTAGTTAAGTTGTTCAAGGAAATTGGTACAATTCCTCCTCTCATGCATTTATTTAATCGATTCTAATTTCTCCTTCTCTTCCAGGCCTGGAACCTACATGAAAATAAACATGAAATTGAGCTGGTGGATGCAACTTTATCTGAATTCAGTGAGCAGGAAGTAAAAAGAGTGATAGATGTGGCACTTTTGTGCACCCAGACGTCGCCAGTGTTACGACCTTCGATGTCCCGTGTGGTGGCAATGCTTGCAGGAGACATTGAAGTGACCACTGTCACTACAAGGCCCGGATACCTCACCGATTGGAAGTTTAATGATACAACAAGCTTTATGAGCAGCGAAACTACTACTGGAAGTGATAATAGTCACTATAACTTGTCAACAAGTACAAACACGGTTGATCCGAGTTCTTCTCCGGTAGACCCCTCCAAACACCTTCTTCAGGAGATCGTTGGGGGAGGGTAGATGAAGATAAGGTACACAAATGCACGCTTGGAGCACACAACATATTCCATTTTCTGTGTAAAGTATAATTTATCTTCAGAATTTTGTATTGTTTTTCGCCTTCACTAATAATCACTAGGAACAGAAACATTCATTTTCTCTTTTTGGTAAGAGATTTGTGGTTGTTCATTCTAAGGTAAACTTTGGAAGGTTCTTTAAGGGAGGGCGAGGGCTACCCCTCCATGTGTAGCCCCTTGCCAGAAAAAATAATGTAGTACAGTCCTAGATATTTGGAGGTTCTTTACAAATAGTACCAAAGAAGACCGTCAAAAAATGACTTGTGACTGCGTGATTGTCCAGCCGGCATCAACCGATTTAGGATGGGGGCGCTACAGTTTGGTTGAAGCAGGATCACCAACTGTAGCATGATCAATCTGCACTAGTTCTTGGAACCTTAAATTAGCCACCTTTTGAACAGAACCAGCTTAGCATCCAGCTAAACATATCTAGTCATTAATACAGTTCCAGGATTTTGTCCCTTTTTTGCGTGCTGCAATGCACATAATATGATCCGGGTGCTTTCCCTTCCTTCTTTTAGGTCTAAACCTTAAGTTTATGTGCATGTGTAGGCGCTCGCCGCAACTATGTTTTTCTGTTGCAGAATTAGCAGGCCAGGACCTGGGGAACCAATCTAAATCCTTGACTTAGCAATGATTGTTCTTGGAAGTATCAACGAATCTCCCTTTAATCACCATGAACCCGTTATTTTTCGTCACTTTTAGAAAGTATAACCACGATTGACAGATCAAGGATAAGATATCTGGATTCAGCCCGGAAAATCTCAGAAAAAATGCGACTGAATATCTTGCTTTTTGCATAATTGGGATGAGCCTGCTAGATGCTGTATACCCCACAAATCAGCTTTGTTTAGTAAGTTGCAGCACCCCCACAATCGCATTACTAATTATTTTTTTTGGTCATATGTGCCTGTCGTAATGTTGATATTCCTTTTGGTGGGTTGCCTTTGTCTATCTACCTCATCTCCCTCGTGTTTCGTCATATGTTCCTTTAAATAACCGTGTAGTTCCAGTTGCGAAACATGAATCCTAAAAGGTCACAGCCTGAATTTGCAAAAAGAAAACCTAGGCTTTTCAACATTCTCCATAATGATTCTTAGTGTTTGTGTGAACCAATCTGCAGGTCTTGTTGATTAGTTTTACTCTTACAAACATGACCTACTTTTCTATGGCCATCATTTGCTATCTGATGTACGGAGATGGTGTTGAATCACAAATCACACTGAATCTGCCAACAAAAGATATCAGTGCACAAGTGAGTAAGTGACAATTTATACCACCTTACTCATTCCAGTTACCAGATATGCGTTGATGATGACTCCAGTCGCCAATGGCATAGAAATTGGACTCTCCCAAAACTACAAGAAATGGAGACCTCTTAGGTTACTCATCAGAGTTGCGTTACTTTTCAGCACGGTTCTGGTGGCCTATGTGTTTCCATACTACGAGTCCTTAATGGTCATCGTCGGATCAATATTTGTTGTTCTAGGTTATTTCCTGCTTCCCCGCCTTTGCTACTTGAAAATCACTGAATCCTACCGTAATTGGAGTTACAAGCTAGTGGCTACAGTGGGAATAATCGTATTTGGGAGTCTGGCAGGGGTTATAGAGACGTATTCTTCTATAGCCGAACTTGTAGATACTGCTTACTGAATTATTTGGGAGTCTGGCAGGGGTTATAGAGACGTATTCTTCTATAGCCGAACTTGAAGATACTGCTTACTGAATTTTTGCAGCATACTATTGACCCCTCTGATGTAAATATTTTTGTTGGGAGCTTGTTCATCCTAATCCAACTTTCCGGTGTTTAAATGCTTTCTCCCAGTAGATGACTCTGAAATTTATGGCATTTCAGTGTCTTGGTCTCAACTTACCAATGAATTGAACCGCAACATCCTACTAATCAGGATTGTTCAGTTCCATCACACATAACCAATATGTTTCCCTACTCAAGAGACATTTACATACTTGTAAGGTTGGGGCATGCCCGTTGACCTACACACTCACCCCTCCTCCATTCTTCAAGACATGGACAGAAGTGAGTTTGCCAAAGTACGAGAATACTGATTTGTGAGTAATCATTAAACAGTGAAGAGGAATTCTTTCTTCCTCTTTTTTGGGTCACTAAACAGTGAAGAGGAATTCTTTTACTGTCGTCTATTTTTCCTTATTTCATTAGTGCTTCAAGAACATGTACAAAAAAAAATAATAATTAGAGTTATGGTCACTCCATATGAGTCATTACATGAACAATTGAACTAGGAAAAGAGGATTTTACTGCTGTAACGCTAAACGACGTTTCAGATCATTCAACAGCTCCAAAATCATAAACCAAACAAGACGTATCCATGACCAGCACTACGTTTAGGAGCAATTAAAGATAGACAAAATCCAAAACTAGTTTTCAGATTATCCAAATACGATACGAAAACGATTGCAATTTTATTTCAAATATTTCCGATGTTCATTGCCCAAATTACAAAAGCAGAACAGAGTATTCTGCTATGCCCCTGACCCTAGCAATCACCTATGTTCTTCCATGTAATGACAAAATCCAATAATTTTGCCTCATAGTTCAAAAGTAACAAGCACAAATTGGCAGCCCCCCCACCCAAAAAAAAAAGATAATTCCCATGTAACTAATACTAAAATTTCAAAACAATTGCCCTCACATTAGACCCCTAGTTACAAAGTATAACCCTTGTAAGAGCAAGAACCAGGCAAGAAACAGAGAAGAAGAACATGGTCACAAAGTCCCTCCCTGACCACTTCCTCACCGCCTTCGTCTCAATCCTCAAACTCTTGGCCCTCCGCAGCGCGTCTACCTCCTTCAATAAATCAAACTCCACCCCCTTTTTCTTCAGCTCCTCCACACATTTGCCCAACAGCTGCCCATCCTCTTTTTCCCTCTCCAATAGCTTCTCTAAATGTGCCTCCACATCGCTCTTGTATCTCACGGCCCAAATAATCCCAAGTGAACAGAGGACAGAACAGAGTGACGGGATCCAAGACCTGTGGCAATAAGACCCGGTATGTGATTGGGCCCTTGAGGATACTGCACTGAACAGGAGGATCAGGGATGTGGAATGAAACAGGAAGAAGAAACAGTAAAGGTTGGTGATCTCCTTACGGGTTCCGTCGATTTGGGTCTCTTTGAGGGAGATTCTGTTGAGGATCAGTTCTTCCTCTTTGAGCCACTGCTTGAGGAGGAGCTTGTGCGTTGGGGTTCCTGCTATCTGGTGAAGTGGGTGTAAGGGCTTTGATTCCATGATTGATGTGTTGTTGGTGTTCTCATCCGCCATGAGAAGTCTAGCAGAAATCTAAAGAGAGAGAGAGAGAGAGAGAGAGGCTGTGTGTGAAGACGGAAAACAGTAATGGGAGAGGGTTTTCAAACGGTCGCTTGGAATTTGAATTTCGCAACGGTCGGATCTGGGGAGAATTAAATCGTTAATATGTACGGTACCGCTTGGACCCTTGGATTTGGGATTCTAGTAATGTCAAATGGCCTGGGTGAGATGCTCAAAGTTAAGGCCACGTTTGACAACGCTTTTAATTTTGCTTTTCAGTTTTCAAAAAAAAAATAAAAATCTAAGAGCAGTTAAAAAAAAAAAAAATTCACGAAAACAAGTGAATGTTTGATAACCCAGTTTTTTTTTTATTTTTTATTACTCAGTTTTTATTGAGTTTTTTTTTGTGGTAGTTTGCGATGGCAGTGGTGGGGCGTGGTGGTCGACGGAAGTTCGCCGTCAGAGGTGGAAGGGTGGTGGGGGTCTAAAAAAAAAAATCAAAACTGAAAACTAAAACTCATTTTTGGAGTTGCCTTGATTTAAAAACTGATTTTTTTAACAGAAGAAAAAAAAATGAAAACTGGTTACCAAATGCGTTTATTTTTTCCAGTTTCCAAAACTGAAAAAATAACTGGGAAAAAAAAGAGTGTCAAACGGGACCTAAGATTAGAATCGCATTCTTTCTCTTTCTTTTTGTTATTTATCATTATTATTATTTTTTGGTCGAGCGTTTAAGTGGTATCACGTGCCAGCTGCATGTTCATTGTGTTAGTGGCATTTTTAATAATTGTTATAGCCATACTGTTTCTTCTTGTGCATGTCAAAATAAACAATTGTGTTTTTATGTAGTCAAATTTTAGGGTTTTTTTATTTGTTTTTGTCTTCCTTTTGAAAATTTAATTACGAGTTTTATAACAGTGAACTTCATGAGTTTTTACCATGAAGTGCAGGTCATCATAGAACTAGAAAGCCCACATCGTTCCTTTTTCAACGATGCAAACCAACTCTTCTCAACTGTATACCTTGATCTAAATTTTTTTATGCAATTCTTATCTCAGTTTCTCGAACCAAATTTGATCCCCAACAGAAATATTAAGGTCATGTTCAGCCATAGCTACCTAAGAGAATTAAGGAAAAATATCCCTAAACCCCTTGAGGTTAGGGGAAATATCAATCAACCCCGTAGACTTTCAAAATTCTTCATAAATCCGTTATAACACTATTTATATTCGATATTTTTTTGCTTATGTCAGCATACTGAATTTTATTAATGCCAACACAGTCATTTGACTTTACTTGTTCAACCTTTAACACCGCGACAACCGCACATCCATCCCCCACAACCACACAACCCAATACAATGGGTGTGGGGGATGGATGTCGTGCCATCGCTCTTGGGTTTGTGAGTTGTTTGAAAACAAACAAAAAACAAAACTCATTTGTCCCACATTGCTTGAAAATGGATTTTGAAAAGGGTTTATAAGGGCAAATGTGCTTTTACAATATACTTGATAGTAAGCCTAGAGTGTTCTAGTCCTCATGCTACCCACGTGTGGGTGCGCGAGTTTAGGCGCACTTAGCACGCTTGCTGCGGTCGCGAAAAAACGTGACTTATTTTTTTGAAAAATATTTTGCATTTTCAGAAAAAAATGGTTTTATTGAAAAGGTGTGAATTTATTTAAATTCAAATTTTGATTTATTTCAAATAATTTTCTTGCAGTTATTTTACCTGTTACAACTGTTTTTCCCAACAGTCGTGTCTGTCCAAATTCACACCATTTCAGGTCTTTTATAAATACAAGATTTTTAGTTCTTTTCAGGATACTGACTTGCAATTTTCAAAAATTCTTTTTTTCTGTAAAATTACTATAGCCAAAACGTACACTGCTTCAAAGAGAATTCCAAAGGAAATTTTCAAATTTGCTGTTTGTAGATTCCTAAAGACTTTGTTGTATCCTTGAGGATTGTTTGTCACAAACCCATTCGCAAACTCGATTTCGAGTTGAGACAAATAAAGCCGTAAAGACAGCGATCACGCGCCTCAAAGTCTTTATTTGTGATTCCGATTCCACCAAATTTCCAACAATTTTAAGGTTTTATTTTGTTCTGCATCAATGGATTTGGAGTCAATCAAAGTGATGAATCAAGACTTGGTGAAACTGGATCGTTTTGATGGCAACAACTATGCTCGGTGGAAGGACAAGATGATGTTTCTCCTCACTGCATTGAGGATTTCGTACATTCTGGATCCTGATTTGTCGCCACCACCAAAGGAACCAAGGATTTCTGCATAAGGTGTTCCACCCTATGCCGAAGAAATTGAGCGTGTTAAGAAGGAGAGGAAGAAAAGCGAAGAATATGAGCTTCTGTGTCGTGGACATATTCTAAATGGGCTGTCAAATCGTCTATACGATTTGTTCACCGAAATCAAATATGCTTGTGATATTCGGAGTGCATTGGATTACAAGTATGCTGATGAGGAAGGTACGAATAAATACCTTATTGCTCAGTACTTTGATTTTGTCGTGGTTGATGATAAACCCGTGTTAGAAGAAGTCCATTCTCTTCAAGTGATTGTTAACAAGATTCGAGCCCTAAAGATTAACCTCCCAGAATCTTTTCAAGTTGGGGCTATAATTGAGAAATTACCCCCTTCTTGGAAGGATTATCGGAAGAAGTTATTGCATAAGTCAGAGAACTTTACTTTGGAATAGTTTTAGAAACACCTTCGTATTGAAGAGGAGTCACATAAACGTGAAAATAAGGTTATTGTTCCGGTTGAGTCCAATGTGCACTATGTGGATGAAAGCGGATCACAGTCTAAAAATCCGGCCTTACAAGTAAAGAAGAACGACGAACAATTTAAGAAGAAAGCTAACCAAGATGGAGAACAAAAGAAGAAGAAGAAAGGAAGCTGTTATGTTTGCGGGAAAAAGGGTCACTACGCTAAGCAGTGTAGACACCAAGAAGGAAAATCCAATGGAAAGGATGGAAAGACAAACATGGTAGAAGAAAATCTCGTTGCTATGATTTCTGAAGTTAACATGGCAATGGAGAAATCTGGATGGTGGTTCGATTCTGGCGCCACAGTTCACGTCTGCAAAGACAAGTCTATGTTTAAAACATATGAAGAAGTGACTGATGGCCAAGAGGTGCAAATGGAAAATCATATTTGTGCCAAAGTTTCCGGCAAGGGAACTGTGAAAATCGATTTCACTTCCATAAGGAAACTTAATCTTTTGAACGTTCTCTATGTACCTGAAATTAGGAAGAACTTAGTTTCTGTTGATTTGCTTTGTAAAAGGGGATTTCGGGTAACTTTTGAATCTGACAAGGTTATCTTGTCAAAGAATGGTAGCTTTGTGGGAAAAAGGTACTATTGTGATGGAATGTTTAAGTTAAGCATTAGTAAAAGTACTTGTTCTCCTTATATTGTCGAGTCTTCTTCCTTATGGCATGGTCGGTTGGCTCACTTGAATTTTGGTTCTTTGAAGAACATGAATACATTGGACTTAATAGATTTTAATGATATTCTGGACAAATGCAAAATATGTACTAAATCTAAAATGGTTAAGAAACCTTTTCCTCGTGTTAGAAGAGATTCTAAAACATTAAATTTAGTACATTCTAATATATGTGAGTTAAATGGGGTGCTAACTCGCGGAGAAAAAATGTACTTTATAACCTTTGTTGATGATTACAGTAGGTACTTATATGTTTACCTACTAAGGTCTAAGGATGAAGCATTTACATGTTCAAGAAATATAAGGCAGAAGTCGAAAATCAACTTGAGAAGAAAATTAAGATCCTACGTTATGATAGAGGTGAGGAGTATTTTTTAAATGATTTTACATATTTCTGCCAGGAACATGGGCTGATTCATCAAAATTCGGCACCCTACACACCTCAACAAAATGGCCTGGTTGAAAGGAAAAATCGTTCTTTAGGAGAAATAGTTAATTGCATGATACTTAATGCTATACTACCTCTAAACTTGTGGGGGAAAGCTTTACTCACCGCATGTTATATTCATAATAGGGTGCCTTCGAAAAGGAATAATGTGAGCCCTTATGAATTGTGGAAAGGTAGAAAACCTAACCTTTCATATTTAAAAGTGTGGGGATGTTTAGCATACTATAAAGTTCCAGATCCTCAAAGGACTAAGCTTGAACCAAGGGATATTAGAAGGATATTCGTTGGATATGCTGAAAATAGCAAGGCCTATATATAGACTTCTTGATTTGGAGTCTAATGTGATAGTAGAATCTCGAGATGTAGAATTCTTTGAAAATAAGTTTTCTACCGATTATGAAGTCATAAGTGATGATTCTCAAGGAAATGGTCCAAATGAACCTTTAGGATTGGAAAGGCAATAAAGGGATCAGCTTACTGATTATAGAATTCAGCCAACAGAACCTAGAAGAAGCACTAGAGCAAGGAAAGAGAAGGAATTAAATTCAGATTTTATTTCTTCTCAAAGTATTGTGTTTCTTGTTAAAGGTCGTAGAAATAAGAACGTAATTAACAAGTACCCTATCATGTTAAATTTGGAGGATGACCCCAAGTCATTTGGCGAGACTATGTCATCAAGAGATGCATCCTTATGGAAGGAAGCAATTGATGATGAAATGGACTCAATTACGTCTAATTACACATGGGTACTAGTTAAGGTTCCAAACTCATAGGGTGTGAGTGGGTTTTTAGAAGAAAATACAATTCTGATGGTTTTGTTCAAACCTTTAAGGCTAGATTAGTAGCCAAAGGGTTTAAACAGAAAGAGGGAATTGATTATTTCGACACTTATGCACCAGTTGCTCGTATAACTTCAATCAGAATTCTCATGGCTCTAACATCCATTCACCATCTTTATGTTCATCAAATGGATGTTAAGACTGCCTTCTTAAATGGGGACTTGAGTGAAGAAGTCTACATGGAGCAACCCGAAGGGTTTGTCTTACATGAAAATGAAGGTATGCAAGTTAGTTAAATCAATGTATGGGCTTAAACAAGCACCAAAGCAGTGGCATGAGAAATTTGATTCGGTTATACTATCTTTCGGTTTCAAGTATAACAGAGCAGACATGTGTATTTATTCTAAATTCACTACTAACTATGGAGTGATAGTTTGCTTGTATGTTGATGACATGCTGATTTTTGGAACTAATATGGTTGAGATAAATGAGACCAAGGAGTATCTATCTTCCATGTTTAAAATGAAAGACTTGGGTGAGGTAGATACTATCTTAGGAATAAAAGTAAGGAAGCATAGTGGGGGTTATGCTTTGAGTCAATCTCATTACATTGAGAAAATATTGACTAAGTTTAAACATTTTGGATTAGAAACTTGTTGTTGGACATAAAGTTATGGCCTAATCATATGCCTCCTATTTCTATTTACTGTGATAGTGAAGCCACTTTATCAAGGGCATATAGTTGTACATATAATGGTAAGTCTAGACATATAAGTCTACGACATGAATTTGTGAGACAATTGATACAATATGGTGTTATAACAATTGTCTATGTGAGGTTAAGTAAAAATTTGGCAGATCCTCTTACAAAAGCTTTGTCAAAAGAGCTACTAAGAATGACATCTTATGAGATGGGGCTAAAACCTATTGAATTAATCACTAGTAATGGTAACCTGACCTAACACTAGGAAATGACTAGTCGTAAGGTTTAAAGGGTAAAAACAAGTTACGGATGTGTGATTGTTAGTACTGATAATGGCGAGCCCCTAAATAATCAAGTATTTAGTACTGTCTGTTACGATTTGTAGGTTGAGAGTTTTCTCTTAATGAAGTATGAGACTATTTTGTAATGTGTTCTAGTAACGGGAACACATAGCATAACTTCACCTATATGAACTTAGAAGTGGTGCTGCTTCTTATGAAAGTTTGGGTTTACTGTCTAGACTCTAGAGAGTTCATGAAACAGGAAAAAGCACAAGGTCATAACAGTGCTAAGTTGACTAAGAATTTCTTGTTGAAGCAAGAAATTTGTATGTGTGCAATAGCTCCGGTTTTATAATAAAGAGTAGCTAGTTTAAAGTTAAGGCCACTAGTAACTCTAACAGAACTTTAAGCTATTCACACTAACGAAAGGTTTAAATTGAAGATACCTTTACGTATGCATATTAGTTTCTCGTATGTCTTGGTTATAGTTGTTTTTTAAATTGTTTGTTGTTTTCAAACAAGTGGAAGATTGTAGGGTTTGTGAGTTGTTTGAAAACAAATAAAAGTCATTTGTCCCACATTGCTTGGAAATGGATTTTGAAAATGGTTTATAAGGGCAAAGCTAGGTGCTTTTACAATATACTTGGTAGTAAGACTAGAGTGTGCTAGTCCCCATACTACCCGCGTGCGGGTGCGCGAGTTTAGACGCGTTTTGGCGCGTTATTAGGCGCACTTAGCGGCGGTCGCGAAAAACGTGACTTATTTTTTTGGAAAATATTTTGCATTTTCGGAAAAATGGTTTTACTGAAATGTGTGAATTTATTTAAATTCAAATTTTGATTTATTTCAAATAATTTTATGGCAGTTATTTTAACTGTTACAACTGTTTTTCCTAACAGTTGTGTCTGTCCAAATTCACATCATTTCAGGTCTTATAAATACAAGATTTTCAGTTCTTTTCAGGATACTGACTTGCAATTTTTGAAAACTCTTTCTTTTGTAAAATTACTATGGTACCATGGTGGAAATTGATTTGTTTTCATGGACACATTCCTAAATGCGCTGTAGTGTTGTGGATGTTTTGCAAAGGGGGTATAAGGACTAAAGATAAATTGATGAAATGGAATTATAGTGTGGATGATGGACGTGTTCTATGTGACAATCACAGGGAGGATGAAGAACATTTATTCTAGAATTGTTCTTATACCAGGGAAGTCTGGGCAGTTGTGTTTGAAAAACTGATGGTGCATAATCATTGGAATTCTTGGAAGCAGTTTATATCCTATGCATACAAACAATTCAGAAGCAAAAGCTTGTTAGCAAAGCTCAAGAAACTTAGAGTAGCAATTACAGTCTATAGGGTTTATGACAAAACTGTCCTCTGAAGTTTACACGTATTTGCACTTCGCTCCCCGTGTTTACAACTTTGGCAATAATGTTCCTTGAAGTTGACAAAACTATTACAAACAACTCCAAAATTGGAAGTTAAGTCCGCATGTGCGGTGCACATGCCATTTTGGCATGGGCAAATTTGTCATTTTCCCTACCCTATCTTCCATCTCTCATTTTGTTCATCATCTTCTTCTTCTCTATCTCTCTGTGTATTTCCTGGCCATAACAACATGCCAATGATTCTTGACAGCATTATCAGTCCTCCCAGGGAAAAGCCTAGCAATCAAAGCCTACTTGTTACCATACACCCTGTGAGCTACCATTAGCCTCTCCTCTTCCTCTTCACTAAATGCCCTTCGTTTATACTTGGGTCCAACTGATTAAACCACCTAAATCTGCAACTCTTTCCTACAATTCAAGAAAACAGCCACCAAAGTCATAACCTTTGATTAAAACAAAATTTATTAAAACCCTGTAGCACATTGAAAGATTCATGTGGGAATCACATGATCTTCCTTGCAATATCTTTGCAATCAGGTTCCAATTCTGGGGCCATGGCTCAACCTAAAGTCTTCGGTGGGCAGAAACCATTTTCTCTCTCTAAACTTCTCTCATCCTTCTCTCTTTCTCTAAGAAACCCTACCGCCGCCCCTTCCTCCTTCAGCTTCCATGGCTGTGAGGATGGAATGGGAGGCCTTCCCTATACTCCTCCTTTCCTTTTCTTCCTCTCTATGGCATTCTCTCCTGCTCCCTCGACACTCCATCTCTGTCGAATCGTGCAGTCCATCACCGACTTGATATTTAATTCCCCCACAAATCGAAACTCCTTCGGCCTCAAGGTTTCCCCCTCCTTCTGATATCTTCATATCTGAGATTTGTTCTCAGATCCGTCATCATTGTTGTCGGATCTATGATCCGGTTGGTTTGGCTTGATACATCCGATGTAAATAAAAAATGGAGAACATGTGGCTTGAAGATGCCAGATTTGCGAGAGTTGGAGGATGCATACTCCCTTCGAGCTGCAGATCGCTTCGATCCGGCCTTGGGAGGACCCCCCCCCCCCCTTCAGCTGTTGGAGCTCCAATGAAAGCTGCGGCAGTAATGTAAACTGCCATCAAAAGTGGCCCATGGCTACCCCTGTTTCAGTGGGAACTAGGGATTTGATGCAATTCTATGCATCTTCCCGCCTCTGGCTACCCCTTAATTTGGTAATTCAAAATACGGGTAGCCTTTATGTTTACTGTGCTTTCCTCCAAGGCCATGTGGGCAATTTGCCAAGACCATCCGTTTGGATGCGTAGTCTCAGTTGTTCCAGGGATACTCGTTCGGGTATCGCCTTAGGTTGTAATGGGTAATGTCTTTTAATGAAATTTACTTAGAAAAAGAAAAAGTCTTCGGTGGGCCTCCAATGCCCTCTGGCATATAGCTTTTCCTTCCCATTACTAAAGTTTATGGACTTATTCTTGTTGATTTTGTTGCTGTCAGAGTCTTCCTCCATGGCATTGACAACAATGTTCTCTTCAGACACATTGCTGTTAGTGCAATTCTCGGATGACACTAACGCAAGGCACCCATCAAGAATAGCACCCTTTTCAGCTCTCTGATCATAGTGCTGGAAAAGTACCTCTGAGATTTCTTTGCACGTGGTGGTGGGGAGGACGCAAGAGAGAGAGAGAGAAGAAGAAGAAGAAGAAGAAGAAGATGATGATGAACAGAGTGAGCTAGAAATGGAAAATGAGGGTAGGGAAATGAAAATTTTGCCCATGCCAAAATGGCACGTGCACTGCACATGCGGACTTAACGTCCAAAATTGAACGAACATTCAATTTTGGAGCTATTTGCAATGGTTTTGTCAACCTCAAGGAACATTATTGCCAAGGTTGTAAACACGGGCAGCAAAGTGCAAATACGTGTAAACCTCAGGGGATAGTTTTGTCATTAACCCCTGTCTATATGATCTGGTATGGAAGGAATAAGAGAATTTTTGAGCAGCGGTAGAAGTCAAAAGAGGAGATGATTTTGTTGATTAAACAATGGATACAATGGTCCACCAGAAGTAACCGGAAGCAAATCAAAGGGCATAGTATCAATAGAAAGCTCTGCAGTACTTGGGAAATCCATGAAGGAATATTGATATCTTAGATCTTAGGCATTACTTGTAAATGGCTGGTGATTGTAAATATGATAAGTGTGTGATAATATAGCTCTCAGGTGTAAAGTTTTTGGCGGCTGGTAATACAATTGGCTTTCATCCCAAAAAAAGCATCCTCAATCATTAAACATCAGAGGTCCTCTTTGAAGGCACCATCAGAAAAAAAATAAAAATAATCACATGCATGCATGGAACAGCAGAGCAAAGTAAAGATTACAAGTAATTCCACATCAATTGTCAAAAGGTCTTATAGGATTTTTCGTTTGCACCTCACCGTGTTGAATTTCCATCAATGAATATCCATGTACACTTTTTCAATGAAAAATTAGCTCAGTCCTGAAATGTGATTGATGCGAGTCAGATGTTAGGGAGGAGCTTTATTAGGGTAGGTAAATAAGTTAGTTAAAATGCAGGAGTCATGACACAGTTGCTCAGTGATCGGTTGCATATATATTGAATGAAGACCACATATATAAATCAACATATATGCAACCGATCACTGAACAACTGTGTCATGACTCCTGCATTTTAACAAACTTATAGTATATGTGGTCTTCAATCAGCATATATGCAACTCTAATCATTGAACAACTGTGTCATGACTCATGCATTTTAACTAGCTTTATATATATATATATACATAAGAGTTAGTTAAAATGCATGAGTCATAACTAACATATATATGTTGACTTGACTCATGCATTTTAACTAACTCTTATATATATATATATAGCCCCTAGACAGCAGCCATATTAGCTAATATCGACTGAAATGGCTATCCTTGAATGCCCTCAAATATTTCTTCTACCACTGTTGTCTTTTCTCTTTCTTTGCCTTTGGCGTAGGAGTCACATTCGGCCTAAAAGAACCTCTCTGATTCCCATAAATTGGCCTCTCATTGGCATGCTCCCGCGAGTTCTCCGAGAAGCTAATCGTATCCACGAGTTTGCAGCCGAAGTTCTTAGAGAATCCGGGGGCACATTTATCATCAAAGGCCCTTGGTTCAGTAATGTGGAGATGATTGTCACCGGTGACCCTGCCAATGTCCACCACATCTTGAGCAAGAACTTCTCAAACTACCCAAAAGGCCCCGAATTTAACAAGATCTTTGACATGTTGTATGTGGAGCCTGATTTCAATCCAAGGACATTGTTACAATGAGGTAGTGACCCAAAAGCAAGTTTTTGTGAGGTTGTCCCACATTGCTTAAGGAAAGAAGGTCACAACTTAGCCCAAGTATATAACTGTTTTGTCCCACATTGGTTATTTAGAGAAAGATCACCTCTTAGCTCTAAATAAATATACATGGTCTTGTATTGTTTTGAGTCAAGAGAGAAAACCACAACATAAAGTGGGGGTTAAGATTTTGGTTGTAACGCTGCTGAATAGTGAAATCAAAATCTGGTCATACTCCGGGGACGTAGCCATATTGTTGAACCTCGTAATTCTTGTGTTGTGCGTTTGATTTATTTTAAATTTCTCGTTTCTTTTTTCTTCAAATATATTGCTTCGTAGTTGTTGCGTTTCGTAACAACTGGTACCAGAGCTTGGGTTCGAGTCTTACTCACATAGGTTCTACGTTTGAGTGGGAGCAATGGCCGAAGAAGGTAAAGGAAAGATCGAGAAGTTTAATGGTATGAATTTCCAGTGGTGGAAGATGCAAGTTGAAGACTACTTGTATCAGAAGGATCTGTATCTACCGCTAGTGGGAGAGAAACCTGAAGCGATGAATGCGAGTGAGTGGGCGATTTTGGACAGAAAGGCGCTGGCTACAGTAAGACTTAGCCTAACCCCACAAGTAGCATTCAATATCTCCAAAGAAAAAACTACTGCTGCTGTGATGAAAGCATTGGAGAAATTGTATGAAAAACCTTCTGCTTCGAATAAGGTATTTCTCATGAAGAAACTGTTTAATATGAGAATGTCTGAAAATGGTTCTGTTGTTGATCATTTAAATGATTTTAACGGTGTTACAAATCAATTGGAATCTGTTGGCATTAATTTTGATGATGAAATTAGGGCTTTGTTGTTTCTGTGTTCACTGCCTGATAGTTGGAATAACTTGGTGACGACAGTGAGTAATTCTACTATCTCTGGAACGCTAACACTAAATGATGTTGTGAGTTCTGTGATGAATGATGAAATGCGGAGAAAGACAATTGGTGATGGTATATCATCTAGTACTGCTTTGTCCGTGGAATCCAGAGGTAGACAGAATAACAAGCAGAATAACAGGGGAAGAAGTCCTACAAGAGGAAGATCAAAATCAAGAGGCAAGTCGAAGTCCAAAGGGAGAACCATAGTATGCTGGAATTGTAATAAGGAGGGTCATAAGAAGAATGATTGTACAGAACCAAAGAAGAAAAAGGGAGCAGGGGGAAGACAAGGTGATGATGAAGGGGCAAACATGGTAAGTTCAAACGAACGGACATATGACGATTTATGTCTTTCTGCTACAGTGGATGATAATTCCAAAGTGTGGTATGTGGACTCAGGAGCCTCGATTCATTGTACACCTCATAGGGATTGTTTCAGTGATTATGTTCATGGTGATTATGGACATGTGACTGTCGGGAATGGATATCGGTGCAGCATTGTTGGAAAGGGAAAAGTCAAAATTAAACTGTCAAATGGAGGAACCCTAATTTTGAATGATGTTAGACATATTCCAGAACTGCAGAAGAACCTTATATCCGTCAGCGGGTTGGATCGTGAAGGCTATTTTGTGGCATTTGGTGAAAAACAGTGGAAGGTGACCAAAGGGTCGATGGTGGTAGCAAGAGGAGAAAGAGTAGGAACCCTATATACTCTTTCAGGTACCCATAACCACTCTATCTCTTTGGCTTTTACAGAAAATCAGAGAACCACATTATGGCATCACAGGTTGGGACATTTGAGTGAGAGTGGTATGAAAATTCTGCACTCAAAGAATGCATTGCCAGGGATGAAGAACATTCAGTTGGATTTCTGTGAGGGTTGTGTCTATGGAAAGCAAAAGCGGGTCAGTTTTCGGAAGGATGGTAAAGAGAGGAAGACTGAAAGACTGGAGTTAGTTCATACGGATGTTTGCGGACCTACTACAGTAAAGTCTCTTGGAGGTAATTTCTACTTTGTTTCTTTTATAGATGATGCTAGTAGAAAGACCTGGATATATGCCATCAAACAGAAATCTGATGTTTATCACACTTTTAAGAAGTGGAAAGCTCTTGTTGAGAATGAAACAGGGAACAAAGTAAAATGCCTAAAATCTGACAATGGGGGTGAGTATCGTGATGGAGGGTTCCAAGAATATTGTTCCAATAATGGTATCAGGTTAATAAGAACTGTTAAGAGGACACCTCAAGAAAATGGCTTGGCAGAGAGGATGAATCGAACCATCATGGAACGAGCAAGGTGTATGAGAATACATGCTGATTTACCTCTACAGTTCTGGGCAGCAGCTGTGGATACTGCCGTATATTTAATTAACAGAAGTCCAGCCAGTGCTCTCAATGGTGGTATTCCTGAAGAAGAATGGTCAGGTAAACCAGTAAATTATTCTTTTCTGAGAGTTTTTGGATGTATTGCTTATGCTCATATTGATAAAGAGGAGAGGAAGAAACTTGACTCTAAATCTCAGAAGTGTGTATTTATTGGATATGGAGGTGATGAATATGGTTATCGTTTGTGGGACTACGAACATAACAAAATCATCAGGAGTAGGGATGTCATATTCGATGAATCACGGTTGTATAAGCATAGGTTACAAGAACATGGAATTGAAAGAGAAGACAAGGAATACATGGAACTTGATGAGCCAGAAGATGGACGGATACCCAGGATAGAAAGTCCAGAAGTTCTTGACGAGACAACTGATACTGAAATTGGAGCTGGTGATCAACAACAAGTGCCTGAAACTCTTAACCTCAGAAGAAGTAGTCGGGTAAGGAAAGCTCCTGACAGACTTTGTCTTCCCCTCGATTATATTTTGTATACTGATTCTGGTGAGCCAGAATGTTATCAAGAAGCGATACAGGATAAATCCAGGTTACAGTGGGAGCAAGCCATGAAAGATGAGATGGCTTCACTTGAGCAAAACCAAACTTGGGATTTGGTAAAGCTCCCTGCAGGTAAAAATGTTATGTACAATAAATGGGTATACAGGATTAAAAATGAAGCTGGAGGAACAAAGAGATACAAGGCAAGACTAGTTGTGAAAGGGTATCGACAGAGGAAAGGTATTGATTTCCAAGAAATCTTCTCTCCTGTTGTGAAGATGACTTCAATTCGTACGATATTAAGCATTGTAGCTATAGAGGACTTACATTTGGAGCAGCTGGATGTTAAGACAACATTTCTCCATGGGGATTTGGAGGAAGAAATCTACATGCATCAGCCAGAGGGGTTTGAAGTCAAGGGTAAGGAGGGAATGGTTTGCAGGTTGAAGAGGAGCTTGTATGGCCTAAAGCAAGCTCCTAGACAGTGGTATTTGAAGTTTGACAGTTTCATGAAGCAGACAAACTTCACTAGATGCGACTCTGATCACTGCGTTTATTTTCAGAAGTTTAATAGTGAAGATTTCATTATTTTAACTTTGTATGTAGATGATATGCTTGTAGCAGGTTCAAGCATGGGAAGGATTAATGAACTCAAGAAGAAGTTGGCAAGTAATTTCTCTATGAAGGACTTGGGAGAGGCAAAACAACTTCTTGGCATGAGGATAACCAGGGACAGAAAACAGAAAAAGTTATGGTTGTCACAGGAAGAGTACATTGAAAAGGTTTTGAGGAGATTTAACTTGCATGCCTCTAAACCTGTGACGACTCCTTTAGCAGCCCACTTCAAGCTTTCAAAGGAGTTGAGTCCCAAGAACAGGGAGGATGAAGAATACATGGCACAGGTACCGTACACCTCTGCTGTGGGAAGTCTCATGTATGCCATGGTCAGTACAAGGCCGGATATTGCACATGCAGTTGGAGTTGTGAGCAGATTCATGACAAACCCAGGAAAGGAACATTGGCAAGCAGTGAAGTGGATTCTCAGGTATTTGAGAGGAACATCCAGGTTCTGCTTATGTTTTAAGGGTAATAACATAGATGTGCGAGGCTATGTAGATGCAGACCATGGCGGTGATAGAGACAACGGGAGAAGCACCACGGGATATGTTTTTTCTGTATGAGGGACTGCAATAAGCTGGATCTCTAAGTTACAGAAGATTGTTGCATTGTCTACAACAGAAGCAGAATATGTTGCTGTGACAGAAGCAAGCAAGGAAATAATTTGGCTTCAGAGGTTGTTGACAGAGTTGGGATATGGGCAAGTAGATTGTAAGCTATGGACTGATAGTCAGAGTGCAATACATCTTGCCAAGAACTCAGCATTTCATTCGAGGACCAAGCATATTCAGTTGAGGTATCACTTTATACGATCTCTGTTAGAGGATGGACAACTGAACTTGGAGAAGATTGAAGGCAACAAGAATCCCGCGGACATGTTAACGAAGGTGGTTGACAAGAAAAAGTTGAGCTTATACTCAATTTTGATTAGTCTTCGTTGATGCTTCTTGGATGAGTATGACTAGCATTTGTGTGGAGTTTCAGCATTGGGTTGTATCAGTCTCCAAGTGGGAGATTGTTGTATGTGGAGCCTGATTTCAATCCAGAGACGTTGTTACAATGAGGTAGTGACCCGAAAGCAAGTTTTTGTGAGGTTGTCCCACATTGCTTAAGGAAAGAAGGTCACAACTTAGCCCAAGTATATAACTGTTTTGTCCCACATTGGTTATTTAGAGAAAGATCACCTCTTAGCTCTAAATAAATATACATGGTCTTGTATTGTTTTGGGTAAAGATAGAAAACCACAACATCAAGTGGGGGTTAAGGTTTTGGTTGTAACGCTGCTGAATAGTGAAATCAAAATCTGGTCATACTCCGGGGACGTAGCCATATTGGTGAACCTCGTAATTCTTGTGTTGTGCGTTTGGTTTATTTTAAATTTCTCGTTTCTTTTTTTCTTCAATATATTGCTTCGTAGTCGCTGCGTTTCGTAACATGACATCCTAGGAGATGGAATCTTGAACGCCGACAATGTCTTGTGGGAAACTCAAAGGAAAACCACCATGTCACTTCTCAACCATTCCAAGTTCCACAAGTTCTCCGAGAGAACAAGTTGGAACAAGGTCAAGAAAGGGCTAATCCCTATCCTCCAGCACGCTACGGAGAAAGGACTAGAAGTGGACTTGCAAGGGCTATTTGAAAGGCTCACCTATGACAGTGTGTGCATATTGGTTCTCGGACATGATCCAGCAAGCCTTTCCATTGATCTTCCTCATATTCCTTCCGAAAAAGCGTTTGGTGAAGCCGAGGAGGCCCTTCTGTACCGCCATGTTTTGCCGGAAAGTATTTGGAAGTTGCAAAAATGGCTTGATATTGGCAAAGAGAGAAAGCTGACGAAAGCTTGGAAGGCCTTTGATCATTTTTTAGCCCATTGCATTGCAATGAAGCGCGAGGAATTGATTAAAAGAAGAGCTCGATCCGCACAAGATGATCACCAAGAGGAGGAAGATTTGGAGGATGCTGATTTATTAACACCTCTTCTCGAGGCTTACAAAGGAATGAGCGGTACATCTGGCAATTGTGACAAGTTCTTGAGAGATGCCTTGGTGAGTTTGGTTTTTGCAGGCAGAGAATCTACAGGTGCTGCTCTCACTTGGTTCTTTTGGCTCCTTTCCACCAACCCTCTTGTCGAAACCAAGATTCGTGAAGAAATAAAAGCAAATATGACGATCAATCCGGACAATGAGAAATATTGGAGGTTATTTGACATAGTTGTGTCAAACAAACTTGTGTATCTGCATGGAGCTTTGTGCGAATCCTTGCGACTGTTTGCACCGGTACCCTTGCAGCACAAAGCTCCACTCGAACCAGACATTCTTCCAAGCGGCCATCGCATAAGTAAGAACATGAAAACTGTCATCTCTTTCTACTCAATGGGAAGGATGGAGAGCATCTGGGGAAAAGATTGCTTGGAGTTCAAGCCAGAGAGATGGATTTCGGATCAAGGAGGAATCAAACATGTGCCTTCTTACAAGTTTGTGGCGTTTAACGCTGGACCTCGAAGTTGCTTAGGTAAGGATATGTCTTTCACGCAGATGAAAATAGTAGCTGCGGCAATGGTGCATCAGTACCACGTAGAGGTGGTGCAAGGCCATCCTATTTCTCTAAGTAACTCTGTTATACTTCACATGAGACATGGTTTGAAGGTTAGGGTGCACGAAAACATGAATTAAAATGCAACAAAGTATTCAATGGAGCTAGGTAAGCTAGTGGTGCGCTTATGGTGCGTATTTATGTGCTCCGTGTAGACGTATACTCGTCGTATTTGTTTGCCTTTATATACTGTATGTTATTCAAATTGTACCGTGGCGTATGGACTGAACTGAATTGCTAAGATTGCAAGTGAAGGATCTGTTTGCTTTTTTGATTTCCTACCATTTGTATTATTTGTTAGCCCAGTTTTGTTGTGTAGAACACTAGGCCTTGTGTTTTGTTCAGTAGGCTGGTTCCAAAATAAATATTTTCCGAAGTAAACTTCTTCTATATGCCATAAGATTGATGTTTCCCTTCCTGATTGTTTGCCCTAAATGCTTAGTTCCACTTTAAGCACATTAAACACACAAGTATCTTAAACAGATGAATTTTTTCTATAGTTGGGTAATAAGAAGGGACTATATAGTCTCCATTTACATAAAAATAATCGTCGCCAAACATGGTTAGTGACATTTTTGTAAATTATTTTAGCGGCAGAACTTAATTAGTAGCATTGTACTGAGAGGCTAGAACCCTAGTTGCAACTAAAATGCTAAAAAAATATTATTACCTCTCTTTCATTTGGCGTGTCCTCAAAAGGGGAGATGACATTTTGAACCTTAAAATGCGTTAAACTAAGCAAAAAAATGTACGTTGTTAGCCCTGGCATCACTTTACATAGGAAAAATAACTTATAAAAATTATAGGGTAAAGAACCTTGAAGCTTTCTTTTGAATTATGTGGTTTCTGAGAAAAAAATGCATGCATTTTTAGTCAGGTATTTTGTAAAAGTCATTAATCTTGAACCATTTTTTAACTTCTAAATTATCGGATTACTTTTTTGTGAAGATAAGCAAAGAATGCTTCTTTACAAAATATAGCAACGTTTATTAACTTGTTTGGATATTACTTTTCAAGATATTAGATCTAATTTTCACTAAATATATAAAATAAAAACTCCTCTGTGTTATTTGGATAATATTTTCAACACCTTTATAAGTCAAAATGAGTAGGGCAACTACCAATAATATATTTGAAATAGTCGGTGAGTAATGATTGAATTCGGTGTCTTTGAAAGCGAAATTCAAAAGTAGTAACCAAACATAAAAATAAAATAAAAAAACTCAAAACCATGTTGAAACAGAGAAAATGGTTACTTAACCTTCACCTTAGAAGCCTTGTGCACTGTACTGACAAAGCAAGTAAAGCAACATAAGAAGTGAAGGTTTAGAGATACTAAACGTAATTAATTTTGATATTTTGTACCGAATTACCCTCAAGCGCATTTCTACCTCGTTAAGAGTTTAGTAACCACTAGAATCGATATACCTATGGATCAAGACCTAAATACTTAACTACCGTATAAATATCTTGGTGTTAGGCACACCAACAGTCAAGCTTAACAATCTCAAGCTTTGATCAATGTAGCGTTCGATAGACAATATCGTTTATATAAAAAGAAAACATCAATATGAGAAAGTGCGCAAAAGCTCTCACCGGGTAGGTTTCCGGGAAGTCTTCACCCAGGGCTTTAGCGCTTCGCAACTTCAAACTCAAAGCTCAACTTCCGGAAAAGAGACTTAAAAACTCAACGCTCACCTTCAAACTGTGACACACCCCGTTGTCGTTGCCGCATGAATATTTATGTGGGCAAAGCAAGGGGAGATATGCGTCTACCAGTTACCACTTTAAGACTCTCTCATATTGATCAAGCAATTCACCGTGTGTAGAGAACACAAAGCTCCAGCAGGAGCAACTACTGGCGGCTTATTGGGAGCACATGCCTCCTATTGAACCGGAGGAAGTGGCCAAAAGAATGCAGGGTATCCTGGACCGGATTCGTGCTCTGCAAGAACGAAGAAGGGCTCTCATCCAAGAGCGCGAGTCTCTAATTGCCAACGCAGCCTCCATCATGCACGGGGGACAATAGGGGGAAACAACCAAGAATCATAAGTCCGTTGTTTTTCTTTTGCTTTTAACTTAATATATATGTCGTTTGTTTGTTGACATGATTGTAATGTTTTGTGGCTGGTCTATGTGCGTCTCTGTGCCCGCAGCATTTCCATATGGAGAAAGATAGGCTAACCACGTTCCATCAATAGCACCTAACTTATGCTGATTTTGGCGGTCCGTGCTCCACCCCGGTGAATTGATGCAGTTCCTACGTGCCCAGAGGCCAGAGGCGAATCCGTTCACCATATACATGTAATTGCCCGTTTGTTTATTCAATTTAAAACATGTATACGCACATCTAGCAAACTTAAATAAGATGTCGAATCACGATGGTGGTTGGTGTTTTCAGTGATGGACCGTGGGCAAAACAAGTAGATCTGAAGCTATAAGGATCAATTCGGTCATTGCTGGTGGCAGAAGGAGAGGGTAGGATGCAGCGGTGGTGGCAATAGGCACTAATAGTGATGGTGAAGAAGAAGAAGACAAAATTAAAAAAAAAAAAAAAAAAAAAGAAGAAGAAGAAGAAATGAAAGCGGAAGGAAGAAAGCGAAGGAATCCGGGGGAGGGGGAGCGGAGTTAAAGAGGGAATGAAATAGCAAGACAGATTAGGGTTAAATTCATCATTTTATACAGAAGTGTGATTAGATTACACCCACTAATCTCAATACTATCTCTACCCCTTTTAGTCACCAAGCATCGCAGTATAGCACACTAAAAATTAGGAATTCTATAATGTGAAAAATGGCACATGAACATACATTTTGCGGAATGCTGATTGCTCAAGTTGATCTCCAAGATTTTACAAAGCCTTGTTCAAATAGAAGTTTATCGAACCAGTATAGCATCTTGCACTAGAACTCGACCCCGCAATTTCTTTCCACGCCCAAACTTCATTCCCAGATGCGCTCCCATGAATAACAGGCACACCAGCAGAGACAGGGAAGCTACTCCACTTCCTGTAAGTAGTCTTCAATTTCAGCTGGTGTCAGAACCCTGCAACTCAAAAGCTCTCCACATTATCTTGCTTGTCTTGTTAGACCAGGAAATCACCAGATAAAGGTGAGTCACGAGGAAAAGTGGAAACTCGCCTGAATTTTTTTATCAGACCCGATGATGCCAATTTCAAATTTTAGGGGGTTTTATTTGTTTTTTTCTTCTTTTTGAAAATTTAATGACGAGTTTTATGACAGTGAACATCATGAGTTTTCCCCATCAAGTGCAGGTCGTCATAGAAAGCCCACATCATTCATTTTTCCACGATGCAAATCTCCAAGTTTGTATGTGTGTGCAGATCTGTACGTGTTAGAGAAAATCTTTACTTGCATGCGTATGAGTGTGTGGTTGTGGTTGTGGTTGTGGTTATGGTTGTGGTGTTGGGGTGGTGCTGTGGTTGGGGTTTGGTGGTGTTATGATGGTGGTGGTGGAGTTGAAGGGGCTGATCCAGAGAGAGATGGTGTTGTGGTGGTTGTTAACGATGGAGGATACGATCGTGGTGGTGGCGGACTTGAAGTGGGAAGACCAAGAGAGAAGGGGGAGGGGGGCGGGGGTTGTTTCCATTAGAAAGAAAGGAAGAAGAAAATGAAGATGCGGGGTGGCAAAGCGAAAGGAAAATTCAAGACAAATAAGGGTAAAGGAATCATTGTATACCGTCTGGCCAATGGATATATTTGATAATTCCCAGAGTCGGTGGATACGCGTGATATTACATCCTAACCTCAAGGAGTTTAGAAATATTTTTGCAAGAAGTTATGCAATCAAGCCAAGTATACTGCTACGACTTCATGTCATCATATGGAGATAGTTGTTTTACTCTCATTTGCTAAGCTGTTCCCTCCTGCGCGTAAGCTATAAGTTGGTCCATCTAATGTCTTACATGGCTACGTCTTGTTTCTTACAGCAGTTTGATCTTAAAGCTTGCCAATACACCGACTGCCAATGAGCATAAACGAAAATAAATCAGCAAAAAATTACCAAGGCGACCACCATAAATTACGAAAACGAAAGAAAGGATGATCATCTATACATCCCTTGGAAATGAGAAGTTTTCCGAGCAGGCTTGATTTTTTTTATTACAGAGATAACTGATAGTACGAGACATTTGATAAAAGATGACTTGGAGTCCCTTGCAACTGAAGATCCATCACATTACTCCCCATATTTGCAATCAGGGAAAAAACGGAAAATGAAGCCAAGAGAAGTAACCAAAGGAAGTAAAACAACTTGCACGAATTGAAGAATAAGAAATATGCCACTACTGAAAGATTGTAATACATCATGACCTCCTATTAAAGACTTGCCAGTGAATAATATACAGGCCCTCAGCTCCAGTTTGATGTCTTCAAGCAGTGATATGATGGGGGAGTCTTTATACAAATTCTTGGTCATGAAATTTCTGAATCTTAACCGCTTTTGAGGTTTGAAAAACATGAAGGGGCTTTCTGTTGCGTACAGGGCCTTAATGTGTAGTTAGTTTACAGTATTATTTTAATTATGTTGAACTAATTAGAGGGGCTACAAAATAAAATAAGTGACCACTTAAATGATCTGCTTATGAATTGTTCAATCTCATCAAAGGGCATCATTCCTATGTGCTCTATCTTCAAACCATAGTTAATAGAACTGGACTAGGCACTGAACCGACGATGGACTGGACACTGAATCGTATCGACGAATGAACCAGTACACGTTCATTAGTTCGACCGGTGTTTCAACCGAATATATAATTAAATACTCCCAACAAAGGAGAAATATTATGGTCTCTTATAACAACAAAATGTGATCGTCCCAGCGGGTCATGATGAGTTTCCATCAATAAATGGTGTCTTGCAGCAACAATATGACGGTCTCTTATAGCCACACGTGCTATTTATAGCACCTTATAGCCACACGTGCTATTTATAGCACCTCTGTGGAGTTTCCATCAACGAGTGAACTTTGTGGGAAGATGCATGAAACAAAGTTAACAGAAGCTCAGTTCTGAAATGTCATGGCAAAGTGTTGGGCACGCAGCGCAACCTTGACAATACCACATTTTCTTTTGAGTAGACAAACAATTTGAGGAGACTTTTGGATCTACCTGAACGGAGGTAGAGTCATAAATTTGAAATGATAGTTCACAATACTCTATATTCAAAGCAACGCTGTTGAGAAGGACAAAACTTCCATATACTGCAAATCGTGTCAATGTACTGAAGTTGCAAGTCAAGTTTGTCTTGAAAATTATCAAGACAAAAGTAAAGGTGAACCAGAAGGGGCCATAAGATTTTGACCATATATATGACGAGCGCCAGAAACTATTTTTATCAGTAATTAAGGACCTTGTAAAAGGCGGTCATGGCACCTCCTAGGGTTTACCTTGAACACGTGTATTGAAAAAACCCTAGTCACAAAGTGGTGGTCAGTACAAATTCAATGTGTACTGGGTCTATCATTTTCACTTTTCCTTGTGACTGAATTTACATGGTTTCAGGAATCACAAAACGTATTGACGCCATTTCTGTTATGTTTGTTGGATTTTTCTTTTTCAGAGAGAAGGTTGGTTGGAGATAAATATGGCAAAATATTGGTGGCACCACCTTCATGAACAATTTTGCCGACCATTACCAGTGTAGACAGAGCACTTCCTGCAGATACATCAACTGGATGCAGGCACAACTGACATGTGATCACCATCCATGCAGCCTCTCCGTGACTCCGTTTATGGTTGCGATCATTCACACAGTCCTTGTTTCCCTTTTGCTACGCCCTATATGGAAGGATCTTGTAATAATATATTAGTAATAGAATAGTAAGTATCCTCTTCATTGACTTGTAGAACCAACTAATCACATGCATGCATGGAGCAAAATAAATATTACAATTAATGCTACATCAATTGTTAAAAGGACTTATAGGAGGAGCTTTATTAGGGTAGGCAAAGTTGGTTGAAATTAGGGAGTCAGATGCCGAAATTAGGGAGGAGCTTTATTAGGGTAGGCAAAGTTGGTTGAAATGCAGGAGTCATGAGACAGTTGTTCAGTGATCAGCTGCATATATGTTGATTGAAGACCACATATACTATATATATAGCCAGCTTGCTGCCCCTGGACAGCAGCCATATTAGCTAATACCGACTGAAATGGCTATCCTTGAATACCCTCAAATATTTCTTCTACCACTGTTGTCTTTTCTCTTTCTTTGCCTTTGGCGTAGGAGTCACATTCGGCCTAGAAGAAACTCTCTGATTCCCATAAATTGGCCTCTCATTGGCATGCTCCCGCGGGTTCTTCGAGAAGCTAATCGTATCCACGAGTTTGCAACTGAAGTTCTTAGAGAATCCGGGGGCACATTTATCATCAAAGGCCCTTGGTTCAGTAATGTGGAGATGATTGTCACCGGTGACCCTGCCAATGTCCACCACATCTTGAGCAAGAACTTCTCAAACTACCCAAAAGGCCCCGAATTTAACAAGATCTTTGACATCCTAGGAGATGGAATCTTTAACGCCGACAAAGTCTTGTGGGAAACCCAAAGGAAAACCACCATGTCACTTCTCAACCATTCCAAGTTCCACAAGTTCTCCGAGAGAACTAGTTGGAACAAGGTCAAGAAAGGGCTAATCCCTATCCTCCAGCACGCTACGGAGAAAGGACTAGAAGTGGACTTGCAAGGGCTATTTGAAAGGCTCACCTATGACAGTGTGTGTATATTGGTTCTCGGACATGATCCAGCAAGCCTTTCCATTGATCTTCCTCATATTCCTTCCGAGAAAGCATTTGGTGAAGCCGAGGAGGCCGTTCTATACCGGCACGTTTTGCCGGAAAGTATTTGGAAGTTGCAAAAATGGCTTGATATTGGCAAAGAGAAAAAGCTGACGAAAGCTTGGAAGGCCTTTGATCATTTTTTAGCCCATTGCATTGCAATGAAGCGCGAGGAATTGATCAAAAGAAGAGCTCGATCCGCACATGATGATCACCAAGACGAGGAAGATTTGGAGGATGCCGACCTATTAACCCCTTTTCTCGAGGCTTACAAAGGGATGAGCGGTGCATCTGGCAACTGTGACAAGTTCTTGAGAGATGCCTTGCTAAGTTTGGTGTTTGCGGGCAGAGACACTACAAGTGCTGCTCTCACTTGGTTCTTTTGGCTCCTTTCCACGAACCCTCAAGTCGAAACCAAGATTCGCGAAGAAATAAAAGCAAATATGACGATCAATCCGGACAATGACAAATACTGGAGGTTATTTGACATAGATGTGTTACACAAACTTGTGTATCTGCATGGAGCTTTGTGCGAATCCTTGCGATTGTTTCCACCGGTACCCTTGCAGCACAAAGCTCCACTCGAACCAGACATTCTTCCAAGCGGCCATCGCATAAGTAAGAACATGAAAACTGTCATCTCTTTCTACTCAATGGGAAGGATGGAGAGTATCTGGGGAAAAGATTGCTTGGAGTTCAAGCCAGAGAGATGGATTTCGGATCAAGGAGGAATCAAACATGTGCCGTCTTACAAGTTTGTGGCATTTAACGCTGGACCTCGGAGCTGCTTAGGTAAGGATATGTCCTTCACACAGATGAAGATAGTTGCCGCGGCCATTGTGCATCACTACCACGTAGAGGTGGTGCAAGGCCATCCCATTTCTCTAAGTAATTCTGTCGTACTTCATATGAAACATGGTTTGAAGGTTAGGGTTACGAGAACATGAATAAAATGCAACAAAGTATTCAATGGAGGTAAGCTAGTGGTGCGTTTATGGTACGTATTACGTATTTATGTGCTCCGTGTAGACGTATACTCGTCGTATCTGTAAGCCTATGTATACTGTATGTTATTCAAATTGTATAGTGGCGTATGGGCTGAACTGAATTACTAAGATTGCAAGTGAAGGATCTGTTTGCTCTTTTATTTCCTACCAATCTACAATGGTGTTCTTACTTGTATTATTTGTTAGCCCCGTTTTGTTGTGTACGTACGTAGAACACTAGGCCTTGTGTGTCTGTTCAGTAGGATGGTTCCAAAATATATTTTTTCCAAAGTACACTTTTTCTACATGCCATAATTTTGATGTTTCTCCTCCTAAATTATCACCCTAAAAGTTTAGTTCCAATTTAAGCACATCAAACACAAAAATATCTCAAAAAGATGAATTCTTTCTGAAGTTGTGGTCGTAAGAAGGGACTACAAGTCTCCATTAACGTACAAATATTCGTCGTCGAACACGGTTAATGACATTTTTAGATAAATTTAGCGACAAATCTTAACAGTACTTCTGGTACACTAAATTTTTTATATTAGTGACCATGTTATCAAAAGTGTATGTTACGAGCCCTGGCATCAATGTGTATGCACAAATAACTTGTTAAAATTATAGGGAAAATAACCTAGAGGTTTTCTTTTAAATTATGTGGTTTTTTAGAAAAAAGATACATGCATTTTTAGTCAGATATCTTGGAAAGGTCAATATTTTTCAACTTCTAAATTATCAGATTACTTATTTTTACAATATCAAACAATGTTTTTTTAGTGTATTAATATGTTTGGATGTTATTTTTAAGATATTAAATCTAATTAAACATCATTAAAAAATCAAAACTCCTTCTTGTTATTTAGATAACATTTTCAACATATTTATAAGTTTTTTTTTTTTTTTTTTTTTGTAAGCAACATATTTATAAATCAAAGTGAGTAGGGCGACTCCTTATCTTAAAAAATTAAAATTAAACATAGTAACCAAACACGAAAAGCTGAATACTATGAATATTGAAATAGAGAAAATGTCTACCAAAAAAAAAAATAAATAGAGAAAATGGTAATCTGAGGACAAAACTTTCACCTTAGAAGCCTTTGGCTTCTTCTCCACCATTCGCCGGCAGTGATCGAAATATTGCCAACGACGACCGGAATTCTCACTGGCCCTTTGACCGTAATTTATGGAAGGTGTTTCAGACTTATGCTTTCATTTTCTTCTTTCTTTTTGTGCAGTGGTGGAGGTTGGTTTTGGGGTTAGTTGGGGTGTATCTAGTAGTCTTAGGAGGGCTCAGCACTAGAGAAGCTTTGGCCTGGGTTTGGTTTGCTATTGGGAAACCGTGGGGTCTTGGGAGGGTGGGGTTTGGGGGGTGAGTTCTACTGGGGAGAAGAAGGGAGGGATTCAGGGCCCTTGGGGGTTACTGCTCCTACTAGTTTTGAGCGTCCTCTTGCCTACTTTAAGTCTGTTGTGTGTGCTTAGTGGTTCCTCCCCCTTGTACTGAAGCATTATGGTTCGGATTTGTTGGTAATGTTAGAAGAATGAAATTGCGATGTCGAAGATCTTTGGTTGCGTGCGGCATTTTCATAGACAGTTGTGCTCACCTTTGGGTCGCACGATTCTTGATTGTCTGCTCTATTAATACCACTTTGGGCTTTTTATTTTATGAACAAACTTTGGCTACTACCCCGGTTGTAGTAATCTTCCTTCAATCTCATATATAATGACAATTAATAGTCACTAAATGTCTCTAGTGACTTTTCTGTTAACACATTCAGCGACAACTCTTACCGGCATTTTTTTAGCGTCACTAAATAAAAGTCACTAGAAAGATTTGACAACCATTAATTGTCGCTATATGGGGGGTAGGAGGAAGATTCCTTCAACCCGGGTAGCAGCCAAAAATTTTCCTTATTTTATTATGATTTTTGTTCCGTACCTTCGGTTTTCTAAACCTGTAAAATTTGCATGTTATTTTAAGTTGAGTTGAAGTGTAGGATATGATATACTTTAACTTAATTGTAATGTGTATAAATTTGTTAAGTTTTTTATTTTATTGTTGACATTTTCGGTCATGTATACTGGGTCACGGAAATGTCGTGACTTATTATTTCTGAACTCTAGAAAAGAGTAATTCTGTTAACTTTAAACTATCAATGTCATTCTCCTATTCTACCAAAAAAGAAAAGAACCCCAATTTACACAATTACAAATAATACCCCGTGTTAGCCCTCTGGTTGGATAATCTAGGCTTACATCTTGTTTTGATGATAACTACACATTGATTATGTTCTAATGTGTGCTTTGAGTGTATTCTTAGTAGGTATATACATGCACACTCATGAAGACACATTTGAGAAGTTGGATAGATGGATTAAAGCCAAAGAAGCTTAAAGCTATGGTGACATGCTATGGAAGCTTCATCAAGTCCAATGTCAAATAGCAAGAAAGAATGCATAGGCTAAGTTACTATCGATTATAATTGATCTTTCCTATTATGTACCTAGTCTTGGTTTGATGCTTGGATTGATAACTATGACCTAAAAAGACCTTAGGATACCTTGTGCATTGCATGTGAGTTCATAACCTTTCACACGAGTGTGGTTCTTGAAAATGAGTGCACTTTGGTGCTCACTCAGATTTTCTCAAAACTGTTTTTGGTGCTAATCTTTTCATATCTTGATAAAACGTTTCATTAGCTTTCCAACGCAAAAAACGGCACCTCAATCCGAATTTTCTAGAGAAAGTTATGCCCAAAATAGGAAAAGGGGTTCCGTGAGGCAGCCGATAGGCAGTAGGGTAATGCAGTCGACTGCATTGGTCAAAATACTGTTCCAACGGCTATTTTCGAGGACAAAACTCCAACGGCTATTTTCGGGGGATTATAGTCGACTGCATTGGTTACAGTCGACTGCAATGGCAGTTTTGCCCACTTTATGCCTATAACGGCTATATTTGATCTCTTCTCTATATAAATGATTTGGGGCTTCATTATACACCATGGAAACCGCATTCTAAGCCTTCATTCATTAGAGAAACATCAAGGCTCATAGATTAAACTTTTCTCTCTTCATCTTCATGATTTTACATCATTAAAGAGAGCATCTTTGTGAGCAATTCTTTGATTGAGAGTGAGCATCCTTCAAGTCATCAATTCTCTCATCTCTCTATTGCACTAGAGCTTCATTTGTACTCATTTCCTTTCAAGAGGGTTTCTTTGTACACATTTGATCTTTGTAAAAGGATTGTGATCAAGGCTTGGGTTTGTCAAGTCTTTGGTGAGCTTTGTGGATTCAAGGCTTGTGCTTGGTGTGGGGATATCACCAAGTGTTGTAAGGGTTTTGATCTTGACCCGGAAGAAGATTGTTGCTAGTGGATTCTAGTGCTCTTGCAAGGGACTTCCTTGAAGAGGTGGATGTAGGCTTGAGGGTATATCAAGCCGAACCATTTAAATCTCCTTGTCAAGTATCTCTAACTCAATCTCTTTACTTATTGCTCTTTAATTGTTTGAGATTGTTTAGTTAGCATCTTCATTGAAGTATTACTTGGTTTGTTTGAGATTTATGATTGTGCTTAGTTTAAATTCCCCATTATATTTCAAAAACCCTATTCACCCCCCTCTAGGGTTGTTTTATTGGTTTCACCCCGTTTGAGATGATAGCAGCGAAGAATGGGAGGGTCACAATTAAAGGCGAATCGACACCGACGGTGGCGGCCACAGGGGGAAAGAATGAGACGGGGTGGATACGGGGGAGGGGGTAGGTGGTAATAGCGGTGGTTGGGGGTTGTTGCAGCGGTGACGATGGCGATTGCGGGTGGGTTAGGAGGTGGCGATTGGAGGGCGGATCGCGCCAATGGTAGTGGCTGCAGAGGACAGGAGTGAAAGGGGTTGGGTATCGAGGGAAGGGGAGAGGTGTTAATAGTGGTGGCTTGGGGTCGGAGTGGTGACGATGGTGGATGCGGCTAAATGATAGAAACCAGCAACTGCAAGAGGTGCAAGAAAAAGAATGTAACATAAATGAGAATACTTTTTCGGTACCTTCGCGTCAGGGGGGAGAGAGAAGGTGAGGAAACTATGAGACCATTTTGTCCCCTAAAAGTAACAGATGTGTGGTCAAAAACCATCCTGACCGTCATTTGATGCTTACAATTAAGAGTTTTTTAATTCTTGGCGCTGAGTGCCAAAACTAGAATCACAGGGTGATATAGTCGCTAGAGATGATGGTGAAGAAGAAGAAAAAAAGAACGAAAGAAATGAATGTGAAACGAAGAAAGAGAAGAAATTCGATGGCGAGGAGAAAGAACCAAATAGCAAGACGAAGATGAAGTTATATTTGTCATGGTATACATTTTCTTATCTCCATCTGTATTCTATCAGATCAAAGAATGAATATCATAATATGAATAGTCGGTGAACATAAGTGTTATTACCCACAAACTTCAAGTAGTTTATGGATATTATCCCATCTCTATCCCTTTCTGTCGCCAAGCATAGCACAATCGAACTTATGAATATTATAATGTGAAGATAACACATGAACATACAGTTTACGGAATGCTGATTACTCAACCAGCAGAGCATCTTGCATTAGAACTAGAACCCGCCGTTTCTTTCCACCCCCAAACTTCATTCCCAGATGTGCTCCCAGGAAGAAACGGGTAAAGCTAACTAACAGGCACATCAGTAGAGACAGGGAAGCTACTCCACTTCCTGTAAGTAGTCTTCAATTTCAGCTGGTGTCAGAACCCTGCAACTCAAAAGCACACCCCATTATCTAACTTGTCTTGTTAGACCAGGAACAATCACCAGATAAAGGTGAGCCACGAGCAAAATGGAAACTTGCCTGAATTTTTTGTCAGACCCTATGATGCCAATTTCAATGTTCTTTCCAGAGATTTGTCCTTCAAATCTGGAATACATGCAACATACAATTTTTTGTCACCGTAAGGATGTGTTTCATAACACAACCGAGCATTTAAAATTTTAAATGATTCTACATTAAGAGTGTGTGACAATACTCATAAATTTCCGTCTAAAATAGATCAAAATTTGAAGTCAAGGGGACTTAATTATTACTTAATTTTAAATGGGATGGCCAAAAAGGTATCAACAAAACATTTCGTAAAATGAGTATTTACCACCATGATTTCATAGCCACTATCAACACCACCACCTGCACCACACAGCCACCCCCATCACACAACCATAACAACCGCGCAACCACTACTAAATTCATGCCACCGGCACCAAAAACGTCACCTCCACCACACTGCAGCCACCTTCATCGCACTAGTTCACCACCACCATATCCCTGTTGCCACGACCTAGCTGCTACCACCACCACACTAACATGGCCACCACGTCCATGATAGCATTGCCACCTCTACCACACCAGTACTGCAACCACCACGACTTCCACGTCACCGCCAACAACGTCTCCTTATCCACCCAACTACATCAATCAACATGATCACCATGTAACCACATGTCGCCAGCAGGAGCATTACCACTACCCCTATGCCATCATCACCTCTTCAAACACCTTACAAGCACCGCCACTATTATTACTCCATTACCACCAACACTGCAACTACGGTGTTGGCAATAACATAATTATAAAACACATATACAAGTTTATTATTCTGATAAAATAGATAAGTTGGTAAATGGGACAATTTTCAGACATCCGCATCTCTGGTTTACCAAACAGGTCAACTTATTTTTCACGGGTATATATTTCAGCCGCACAGCCCCTAAGAGTGTAAGACAGAAAAAACCTTCCCGATGGTAGTAGATGGGTACGACATTCACAGAGGCCATGAACTACTGGAGCCAAACAGACTATACTATAAATCAGCTCTATAGAAAGTTTATTAGAGTGAAGGAAAGATATATGTCTGCAACAATTTCATGGCTTCCGCGTAACCTAATTCCCAGCCCATTTCTACCCCCAACAAAATTAGAGCATATTAGAGATCCTGCAAATCATAAAAACTTGAGAGAGATTTCATAAGCCAGATGGTTCTCCATGCATGCAAACAATTGAGAAGTTAAGCTCACCCCTCCTTCAGTGTCAAAATAGCTGTATGAACAGCATCATCAAGTTCCATATCATCTGTGTACCTACAAGAAACTGACTCAATAGCAGAAAATCTCTCAAACAATAGAGTTACTTGACAACAGAGTAGGCATAGAAGGAACAACATTGAAGCACAAAAGAAATACTTGACAACAGAGTAGGCATATAACAAGTGGTAGTGGCTATTAGACGTATTATAGCACAGACCCTGCCTTAAGTTTGCGTGTCTGCGTGGGTATGTTAAACAAAAGCCTAAAAAAGGAAATCCCTGGCCACCCATTTCAACACAAGAATATTAATATCATATTGTTCCAGAAACTGCCTATCTTCAAAAAACTAGTTTCACCTAATATTCAGCAAACACAGCGATTCTAGCATAAGTAATTGAGATTTTGGTATCTCGTACAAAATCTAAAAGTAGTCGTCAAGAATTTCTACTACCAAAAAGGATTCAAGGGGCAGGAATGGTTATAACAAATGATCACTTCTCAGGGAGCCTAAAATCTCTACAGCAGTATTTTTAATGCAAAATTTTCCTAGCTTACAACCGTTACAGAAATATGCGAAAAGTATTCAAAGTGCTCATAATAATAAAAGCAAAGGAATGGAATGCCATTTGAGATCTAACATTCAAAAACCATTTACGTTTTTGTAGACTAGAATCAATGGAGGGCGAAATGGTAAAGATTGCATACAACTGTGAAGGCAACAACAACACCTCACCTTTTCTCAAG
Organism: Escallonia rubra; assembly: GCA_033065855.1. Taxonomy (NCBI): domain Eukaryota; kingdom Viridiplantae; phylum Streptophyta; class Magnoliopsida; order Escalloniales; family Escalloniaceae; genus Escallonia; species Escallonia rubra. The sequence goes on along the minus strand of JAVXUO010002540.1, from coordinate 803,374 downwards.
GAATGCCTTTGCATTTGACACATTCTTCCCCATGGCGGAAGCTTTCCAGGAGAAGTATGAACCTGATGGATCCACCTACAGTGAAAAAGTCAATAAACGTCAACATAGATCCCGAGTTTGCATGCCTTTGGAAACAACTATACTCACATCCATCAAAACTCACTGGAAAACTTTTTACTAAACACTTGGAAGTAGAAAAACGTAATGAACCAAATTTAGTAGCCTCACACACCAAACTGAGCCTTCAGCGATCCTATAAAACATAACGAACTTAGTTGACTAAGAGCCACATACTAAAGGCTCACTGACGCAAACTTTCACAGACTTTTTACTAAAAACTTTTTACTAAACACTTGAAGTCAACCAGGTACAACACTACGTGTACCAAAGATGACGAACAAGTATAACCACTGATGTGATAGGCATATCCAATCAAAGGTTGATTCACCCAAATGAACAACAAAAACAAGTAAGCCCAAATGGCACAAAAAAAATTAAAGAACTGATCTCAAGATCGAAGGGAAATAATATTTTAAATTTAAACAACTGACCCTTTTTTGCACATGAAAATGCAAGTTAACAGCATATCAGGAATCGGATGACATACCTGGTATAGTTGTGGACCCTTGTCATCATAACCAGCAACCAGGAGAGAAACACCAAAAGGCCTCACACCTCTACAAGAAAAAAAAAAAGAAGATAAGAAACTTAAGATAGATAGAGATCTGCCAATAAGGTCTCCAAGATCCAAAAGATGGCAAGTAAACCAAAAATTCAAGGTATTCAGATTGACAGGGTATCTTCCAAATCTATATTTCATGTTACCAGGTTTCTCCTCCAGCGAAGTAACCCATTGTCCTAGGTTTTTAGGGAGTACCATTTTCCCTCTTTAATTGCTGCCTAGTAAAAGAAATTACTAGCCTAAAAGTTATTTCTCGTTCTTTCCCTATGGAGATAATGCTTCTCATACATGTTATCTGGCATGTTGGTCAATTTATGCACATAGTAAGGCGTGTCTCTTGGGCTTTGATTTCAACAAGCAGGAGAAGGGGATTTCCCCTGTTTGGACTGACTCCTTTGAGACCATGTGTAACTGCTGAGTTACATATCCTGCAACAAGCAGGGTAACAGGGGGATCATGCAAGACCGAAAAATTACCCGGACTGAGTGAACTCCTGCATAACCGTAGCAGTTTCCCTTACAAGTTGTGTAACAGGGATCGGTTCCTACAAAAAGTCATTACGATAAAATCACTTCACAAGTTAGAAGTGGCCAGGAAGGCATTAAGATTAGAAGGAACACACATAGTAAAAATCTAAAGGCAATGTCAACATAAATATACGAGCAAGCAAAAAAGGTGGAAGCCAACATGTGAACACCACAAACTATGCCAGAAACATTTTAAACCAAAATATGTGTACTATTCGGTTGTTTCACGGTAACCACAACGCTGCACAACTAGTATCGAATAAGCGACTAGGCATTACAGCTTAAAAAGCTATCCCTTTCAAACAACGAAGTACAAACCACCTACAAGAGGATCAAAGTGATATCTCGAAAGGAGTTTGGAGGAATACTGGAACAGTTCAAAAAAAATGCAAAAGATAAACTCAACTATGAAGCTAGTTATTGTAAGAGTTCTCGTTCTTATGTGCAGATACGGAGAACTACGCTAGAATCCAAAGGCATTGGGTTAAGTAAGGCAGAACTGCGAAGCATTTGGAACGCGATTTCTGTAATACTTCGAGGAGGTTCGAGAGTGGAGCAAATATTGTATGGCAAGAAGTACCTAAGAACAAAAACTTTAGGGTGAATTTGGAACCATGGAATTGATGGGATTTTCAAATCCTCAAGGTTTGTTGTTTGGAACATTAAAAAAAGGAATTGGAATTGGATTTTATTGGATTTGACTGGATTTGTTTCTATAGTGTGAAATCCGATGAAAAATGGTCGGATTTCATGAGATTTCGATTTACTTGAATTAAAAGTAATTATTTACCTATCTTACCCTTTTTCTGGATCTCTCCAACAATGAACTCACCACCACTGTCTTCATTGCCGCTACCGTCACTTCACTTTTACCACCACAACCGCCACCACTACTACCATCACCACTACCGCCGCCACCACTAGTGCCGCCGCCGCCGCCACTAGTACCACCATTACCGCCGTCGCCACCACTACTACTGCCATCAACACCGCCACTACGACCACCATCACTACTGCCATCACCGCCACCGCCGCCTCTGCCATCACTGCCACCACTACTGCCACCACCACCGCCACCACTGCCACCACCATTACTGCCACCACTACCACTGTCGCCGCCACCACCACCGCCCACAGCCACTACCACCACTACTACCGCCACCACTGCCACCACCACAATCGCCACCGCTACTGCCACCACCACCACACCACCACCATCGCCACCAATACTAACACCTTCGTCGCTGCCACCATCATTACCATCACTTGACCACCGCACAATTACTGCAACCGCCGTCGCCGCCACTACTATCACCACCATGGCCGCCACAGCCACCAACACTATTGCCACCGGCGTCACTATTGGCATCACTTCTCCACCGCCAATTACACCTTGTTACACGTCAATATCACCACCATTACCATCACTTGACCACCCCCACCACCACCATGTGGTGGTACTAGCACACTTAGAATGACTGACTATAGTTCGTTTTTCATCGTAAGTCAAGGATATAATTGTCCAAAAATTTATTACCTTTCCATTTCCTTTGTTCTCCAAACACAAAATAGAAATTCTGCGATTTGAATATTCTTTTGTTCCAAACAAAAAAATGTGTATTGAATTCCAAATCCAATTCCGAATTTGAAATTCAAATCCTAAAAGAATTGGTTCCAAATAGACCGTTAGTATCTTGGAGAAAAAAAGATTGATGAGGATTTTGCCCATATAATAAGAGCAAGTCGGTTATAGTCACCAATTTGAGCTTTCTAAACTTACTATTAACACTACGGTTTTGTTGTTTATTTTCTCCAGAGCATATATAGTATCTACTGCATTCGTCGAACCTACTGCCAAGATACGCTTAGAACCTGAAAAGACGACAACATTACAAAGAGGCTGGTCCGGTGTCACCATTAGCATTATATCAAGGTCTCCAAATGTGGACCAGGGTAGACACAAGGGCTTTTAACCAGGCCAGCCTCACCCACTACAAGCTCAAGCACTTATAGTAATAAATCTGAAATCGTAGCACCCAACCAATGAGTTTCAGTGGTAAAGACATATTTGAGGACTCAATACTCTGTTATGATGCTGTTTGGGAAAAATAATCAACCAGGTACTTAAAAATGGTTTAGAGCTTACTAGTATAAGGAAAGCAAACAGAAACAGAATACTGAAAAGGGAGTGAGAAGCTGAACAACGTTACTTTGTATAGTCGCTGATATTGTTCGGCCTGCTTCCTACTTTTCCGAACCAAAACCCTAGAGTCTGGGCCCATGCCACTGCATAAGAAAAGCATATTAGCCAAAAAAACACGTATATACGTAGAGAATGCTCACACGTTACTAGCCAACAAAATACATTTCAAGTAGGATTTTAAACACATGACTCGTAACCCAAACAGAGAGCTAACCTCTAATCAATTACAACCTGGTTTCACAACCCTAATGCTCTTTCATGTTTTAAATCTTTCTTCCGAGTGCATTCTAGGGTCTAAATCTGGAAAATGGAAAATGTGGAGCAAAGAAAATGCTAACAAGAGATTCTACCTCTCAAAACTTGTTCAGAGTCCAAATAAAACTTCACTCTTAAGGCATGTCATCCTTACGTGGCAACATTTAATTCCAAGATAACACTAAAATCAAAAGGCTATATAATCTTGAAATTACAAAGTATCGTTATCAGATTAAACAAACCTGTACACAACTCCAATGTTTGGGGTCAAAATCTGAATCTTTTGCACCTGCAGTTGAAACAAATCAAAACACCAGAACGAGCCCTGTTATGACATAAAAGAAAACCTACATAACAAAGAACAAACAGATGATGCCACGAAATAAGACAACTGCATGTTGAAAAACCTGGATGTTGGCTGGGAACACTCGAACATAATTAGAGGATACTGATTGCTGATGGGTTGGTGGGCTTCTTTTTGATAAATTGTTATGGTTGAAAAAAAAATGAAATAACAAAAGAAAAACAACAAAATTGAAGATCAAATTTCTGACTGAATCAACTGCAGCGACAAACCAGAAAAGAACTCGAACAAATTGACGGCCAAGAAAGCCACCAGTAATGACATTGGCAGGTGGAGGATGAGAAGCAAAAGCAAACTCGAGATTCCAAATGGCATTGACTTGTGAGTCTGCATCAATCGAGAGAGAGAGAGCGCCGGGGGGATGTTGGAGTGCAGGTCAGGAAAGGAACTCTTCTCTAAGGAAACAAGAGCTGATTGTACTCACTGGATCGTGTAATGTTATGTCTTGACAAAATGGCATAAACTTCTCCAATCATCCAACATTTCTCTTTCTTATCGCTAATTATAGTATAGGCCAAATGACCAAACACAATTAGTTATGAGAAGCTGGCAAGTTTTCCAAGGTACTCGGGATGATTACATAAGAAAAAATGTACGATAAAACTTCTTTGTCAACAAGAGATTGGCAACCTCATAAAATTGTACAGCAACTGAACCTCGACAAATAAATTTTAAAATCATGGCAATAGCGCAAGACTAGGGATCATGGAAGCCATGAATAAGGGTGAATCTGCCACTGAAGGACGCAATACTGATAAGTACTCCAAAACCACATAGACTTGGTTGAAGTCGTTGAAGCAATAATACAAACAGGAGTATGTCTAGTTGCCCATTTGTGGTCAGAAACTTATACTCACAGATGTTTCATCAACCAAGATAGAAGGTAGTTTCTTCTCTGTCGCAATGACAACACCATTAGCAGCTGCAATCACCGATCGAACATAAGATGGGATCATCAAAAGCTCAATATTAGCAACAAGCATCCCCACTACCTCTATATAACAATAGCAACACTGATGACAAAGAGCAACTAAGTTAATCTTACCTTTGATCCCTAAAGATGTTTGCCCAGATCCAACAGCTGTCAAGGCATGCTCAATTTGCACTAGCTTCCCAGAGGGGCTGTTCCATCATAAATCATGAAAATAAAAGCGGAATGCTTTATATGCAAGAAGGCATTTACATGCACATACATTCACAGGGATGGGCATAGTTTTGCTAGTAACAATCTTAGTCATACAACGTAATGATGGTTGAAAAAACGTGAGGTTTATTAATGTACTAAAAAAAAATATTGTGGTCACTGAGTCCATACCTGAAAGTGGTGAGAGAGAAAGAGTACTGACTATCACCCATTTCCTGCTAGATGAAACTAAAGAGAGGGCCTGAAAATGAACTGCCCAATCAAACACTTAAATATTACAATTTGAGCAAGACAATGCCAAACAAAACTACAATAAACGTTAATATGACAATTCTTAAGGGATGAACAGCCATGCAAGTCAGGAGACCTGGAATTATATTTCGACCTCTTGAAATTTTGAGTAGGTAAAGGGAGAAAAAAGTTGTTTAGATCAAACTTTTGGAGCAAGAAAGCTCTTAGATATTCACCCACTCCATGTTACCAATTCACTCCCTTTTGTCACTAAAACCGGTGTCCTCAATGAACCACAGTAGTAAACGTTAAACTGAAGTGCAGCAGGCAATACATAAAAGATTCGGCAAATCATACAACTCTGGGTACCAAATAAACATCATAATCTCACTGCTGGTATTGATACTTCAGAATTCCTTCTATGTCACGATAAAAGACTTGAATTTTATGTCACGATACAATTCATTTTGAAATACATTGCATAAAATCATTTTATGCAATGTATTTCAAAATCCTCTATGAAAGTGAAATACTCAGTTCAATTATCTCATCCAAACACACTCTTGTAAAAAAGACTTGAATTTTAAGAAGGTAGTAGTTATCTTTTGAATTTGACAAAACACTAGTTTACAAAGATTATTTGAACAAGAAATTTTGTCTCTCCAAATCCTCTTATAAATCCCTTCTACAATCTGACGGCTTTTTTTTTTGTAATTATTAAATTGTGAATTTTATTCGAGATGCTTTCAAATCACTGGTCAAATTACCAATTCTAATAAACTGACCTCTCTTGGGTGCATGTATGGGGTGCGCCACTGCACGAGCATGGGTCCAGCCAGATTTTAATGGTCTAGTTGCTACTTGCTAGTTTTGTTTGCGAGAATGGAGGCGGCCCACTTTAGATGGACAGTCCAATGGGAAGCAAGGTTAGTCGGGCTTGGTGCTTTACTGGGCTTGTCGTGCCTTGCGTTTGTGGATTAAATGCGTGGGCAGATTACAAGATGGGCCGGTGTTATTAGGGTTAATGTTTATGGCGGTGGCTTGCCTTTATAAGGCCTACAGCCTCAAGATAGGAACAGTTTGCGCCGCCAAAAGGCCTACAGAAAATAAGGGTCCGAGGCCTCGGAAGCTTCTGACGGGCCCATGCCTGAAGCCTGCTGAATGTTCTTCTTGAACAAGAAACCCATCCAACATAAGTTTCACACTTTCACCCCTCTTCTCCCAAATCGGCTTCAAGACTGCCATTGACGGGATCACTAGCTCCGCTACTCCAGGTAAACTCTTGAAAATTTTCACTTTCAAGAAACCCCAGGTTTTGTGTTAATGATCTGTTTGGTTGCCAAAACAACGGAATCTTGAAGTTGTTCCACTTCTCAAGCATTTGATGCTTTTTGCAGATCAATTTTGAGGTCCTTTTTAGAGTTTTGATTTAAGTCCGAAGGTGCTGGCTTTAGGCACTCCTGTAATTACTCTTATTGCCATTTTTGCTTGTTTTCTTGAACTTACCGCAAATCATTCAGTCAAAGACGTTTTATAAAATTTCGAACACGTCTACTGTGAAAACTTGACAAAATTAGACAATGTGTATTAGACACAAATTTGTCCAAAATATAACTCGGAAATCTGTGGATTTATGCGCTTTCTACGATTGTACAACTAGGGTTTTTCTTCAACATATGTAAAAATGTCATAGGCATACTACTGACATCAGCGGTTTTGAGCAGCTGAGGGGTTTGCGATATAAGCTGGTACAGTAATTTCCTAACTGAGAAGGGCACTCTTCTTGTTTTGAGTAATAGCTTTTATCGTGACATAGAAGGAATTCTGAAGTATCAATACCAGCAGTGAGATTATGATGTTTATTTGGTACCCAGAGTTGTATGATTTGCCGAATCTTTTATGTATTGCCTGCTGCACTTCAGTTTAACGTTTACTACTGTGGTTCATTGAGGACACCGGTTTTAGTGACAAAAGGGTGTGAATTGGTAACATGGAGTGGGTGAATATCTAAGAGCTTTCTTGCTCCAAAAGTTTGATCTAAACAACTTTTTTCTCCCTTTACCTACTCAAAATTTCAAGAGGTCGAAATATAATTCCAGGTCTCCTGACTTGCATGGCTGTTCATCCCTTACGGCAGTGGTGCATTCCTGTTTTCACGCGCACACACTCACTCACACAAACCCAGCACATACAAAGACTCTCCCCACACACAAAACACACACTTGTATACCCATTTTACACCATACGCATACACTCATTACACACACCCACACAAGCACCCATCACACACTCACAAAACACTCCTTATACACATGCACACAGCCCACTAATGACACACATATAGGCTCACAAACAATGAAAATATCCACGGCTTCACGCATCACACACGGCTGTTCCACTCTCTAACGGCAGTCCCTAACGGCTCTCTCTCTCTCTCTCTCTCTCTCTCTCTCTCCATACCCACAGCCCTCGTGGTAGTTTTCTCTATCTAATTCGCAGCCGCCGCATTTGCTTCTACCCTTGTTCGAGCCAAACACATGTCCACGGCAGCCAGGGCCACTCACGGCTTTAAACCCACACAAGCACATTACAGTGTCACATAAACACACATTAAACGCACAGCAGTTCATCCATTTCTCACAGCCACCATCCCGGCCCTTTTCACGGCTTCCTCAAACAATGCGTTACACTCCACACAGCCGCATAGACACACCTCCCTTCACAGCTACCACAATATGAATGAAGATGTATGCAATAAAAGAAATTCACCAAGCACGAGAGCCCGCCAAGTAAATGAATCACAGAACACTAATATGAATGAAGATGTATGCAATACAGTATGCAATCATCTAGAAAATTGAGTATTCAAGTAATAGTCACCACATTATATGTGCTAATTGTTCTGACTTTCTTAAAACTTGAAGGAAACAGCTAGAGCTTACTAGCAAATAACAATAGTACTACTTGTGCTCACCATCTGTGTATCACTATGTGGTAGATTGCTCCCTCCGTACAATGAACAGTACCATTGAAATTGAAATTCAAGTAGGGAACCAAGTTCCTTAGATTTAAAGCTAATTAAGGAGCACTCAAGGCATATTCTCTCGATTCAAGTTTACTTGGAACGGTATCCTGAATCTAAAGCTTTTTCTAGATACCAATTTATGGGCTTATGGCTGACGCCTAAACTGCTGAACAACTTGATGTAAGACACTTAAGTGGGTACTTTCAATATCAAGCACATAATGGGGTAGATCTGTAGTCCCTTAGGCTTAACTTTTCAAAGCCAGAAGCAGACACAGAAAGACCCATCTTTTCGACGGAGAAGAGAGAAGATTGATCAACAGAGAAAGAGATGGAGAGAACGACCGGAGAAGAAGCTTACCTGTCGGTAAAGGTCGGCGGCGGTTGTGATGACGGTGAAATTCCCTCGTGTGTCGACGGCGAGAGTTGGTGGCGGCGTCGACGGTGAATGACTGTGGGTGAAGGTCGTGTGTCGTGGATGAAGGAAGAGAGAAGAATAGACAGATTGATTAATGGGTAATGGGCACCCATTTGTAACCCATATAAATTAATGGGTTAATGGGTTACAAGATTTTTGACCCATTTGACCCATTTATCTAAATGGGTGATTTTGGGTCATTTTTAAATGGGCGGGTTAATGGGTTTGGGTTACAATTGTCACCCCTAATAAAATCCCTTGTTTTGATACTAATAAAATGAATTTACCAAATTCTAGGAGAGATTTGGAAATAAGATTCGGTGTAAAATTCCCTCTAGAAATAACTAGTACATGCTAGTTATTTGTCAAATTTCTTTCACAAAAAGAGTTTTCATTATTTTAGGTAACTTCTTCCATAAAAAAAAGATATGATCTCTCTCATTAGTTTGTACCTATATAATATTAAATTATAGTTATGTGTCAAATCCCTTTCACAAAAAGAGTTTCCATTATTTTAGGTAATTTCTTCCATAAAAAAAAGGAGATGCTCTCTCACATTAGTTTGTACCTATATAATATGAACAAACTTTGGCTCTACCCAGGTTGTAGGAATCTTCCTCCAACCCCGCGTATTGTGACAATTAATAGTCGTTAAATATTTCTAGTGACTTTTCTTCTAACACGAGCCGAACACGAGCTGAGTCTTATAAAAGAACATCGGTTCATTTACTCTTTACAGTATATTAAGACCTACACAAAAAATATCTACGTATCTGGAAGTGTGTTGGGACGTGGAAGCCCGTGGTCCAAGTGCTTCCTCTCTCTATCACTAGATGTGGATTTTCCTTCTCAGCAGAGAGACACTCAACAGTTCACACCCGTGCCCCCTCTCTCATCAGTCATCAGTATATAACACACCGCTGGCAAGACCATACTCCACGGCGCCGGCCAGACCACCGCCCACACCGCGGTCCAGATCACCGCCTACGCCGCGGCCAGACCACCGCCCACACCGCCTCGTTCTCTCAGATACTCGAACAGTCAAATATTGTCTCCCTCACTCTCACACACAGATCGCACAACAACCCCCCTTCTCTCAATCTCTCACACACAGCCCCCCATTCTCTCTCTTCACAGACGGTCATCGTCGTCATCTCCGCGTCGCCGGATTCAACCTACGTCGGTGGATTCAACCTGTGTCGCCTGATTCAAGCTACAAAGCCGCAAAGCCATGTTTCTGAACTGCAAAGCCAAGGGCTTGAAGAGGGAGCTAATTCGTAAAGGGCATGCATCAACCGTTGTATATGTCTTCATCGTCGATCGATCGAGATTTCTTTTTACAGTGTTTTTATTTTGCATCCCTCATTGTTTATCCTATATAAGACTTAATTATATTTCGTTAACAGGTTGTTATTTATTATTTATTATTGGATTATAGATTGATTGCTTGAACGATTTGAGGATTATGAGTAAATTTAGGGATTTGATTGAGGTTGAACACAAATGCGAGCCGAGTTTTCGAACTTGAGTTCGGCTCGTATTATTAAACGAGTTGAACGAGCCGAGCTTGAGTTTCACCGTCACGAACTCGAGCCGAGTTCGAACATTGATGTTTAGGCTCTTAACGAACTCGAGCCGAACTCAAACATGCCAAAACTTAAACGAACCGAGTTTGAACACACCCATGTTCGGCTCGAACTTGGTTCGTATACAGCCCTACACGCAAGTGGACGCCAAAAGCACTTTCCACAGGATCAAACTCCATCATGAAGACACGATGATGGCTTTCCACTATTTTATAACAGCAAATAACTGCAAAGTACACAACTTAATATCTTGGAATTTTCCTTTGACAGGACACTTCAAAATGAATACGGATGGATGTGCAAGAGGTAATCCAGGACAAGGGGGTTTTGGAGGAGTCCTAAGAGATGAATGTGGGATTTGGCAATGGGGTTTCTGCGGCAACCTAGGAATGACAACCAGCCTTGAAGTGGAAATCTGGGGCATACCCCAAGGATTGAAGATGGCAAGGGAACTCAACATCCAAAAAATAATATTGGGAAATCGACTTAATGGTGGCAATACAACTGTTAACAGAAGAAGAAAATCAAAGCCATCAATTAATTAGAGGACTGATTGCAGACTGTAGATTCATCATGCAAAGATATAAATTTCGGATAAGCCACACCCTTCGTGAAGGGAAAAAATGCGCTGATTTTCTCACCAACCTTGGAGCAGACCAATCACGGACCTTCGTGCGACTGGATGAACCTAGTGTCGAACTAAAAGGCTCTTATTAGCAGATTTTAGTTGAGTAGCCTTTGAAAGGCATAGTTAACTGTATTTCTTTCCTTCTAACAAAAAAAAAATGGACAGGGCTGGGTATCAATGATAGACAGAATAACTAAAAATATGGGGCACGAGAAGCTTCTGTTTCTACAGTATTATCATTATCCACCTAGTTTCAATGGATACCGACCTAGGCTTGAGTCGCTTGACATGCAAAAACAGTTGATGATCTTGCTTCCTTAATTTATGGGCTGAGGTATAGTGCATACTATTGCAGTAAAGACAGATAATATGTAGCAAAAGTCATATAATATTGGTGTCAACAAGTTCGGAATATCTTCCTTACCAAATGTATGTGATATCATAAAATTTGAGTTAGGGCGTGTTTTATAACACAATTAGATCTATTAAGTGTATTTGATAATGCTTAATGTTGTGTAGCTCAAAGAATTAATTCCTACTAAAAATAGATTAAAATTTTAAATTAGGACGGACGTACTTAATGCTTATTACTTAATTCGTAGTGAAATGGTTAAAAGTTATTAAACATAATTTTACATAAAAATAATAATTGCTATCCTGATACAGCCTCAATTAATATGCTGGCAATATTGCCTCTACCAGACTACAACCTCCACCACCACCATTATTCTCTTTTGCAATTACCACCATAATTACGACAACCTAGCCACTACCACCACCACCACCATAAGGACACCACAACCTCAACCACACCATCGCCACTATCACCACGTCCATGTCCATCAATTTTTTTTAAAAATATCCACCACATTACAACAACTGTCATGACCGCCATGTCGCCGCCTATCGCTACCACCACAATTATCAACACTACATGTTCATACACCACTATCGCCACCATCGACACCTTTCTGCTGCAGCCACCACCATTATTATTCTATCGTCACTGCCACCACCAACGCGAATTACGCCAAAAAAAGGTATAAACTACAAAAATAAATGCATTCTTTTGGTAAATTGAATAAATTTGTAAATGAAATAATTTTTAGACATTTACTTTTGGTTTACCAAACATGTTTACTTATTTTTCAGTAAAAATTCAATCGTTTAAAGTTTCAAGTTTTATGAATTTAGTACTTAACTTTTCGGCACTTAAATTTCATTTTTATCAACCAGCCTCTTAGTTAAAACCGAAAGATGTAAAAAAATAATAAGTAAATAAAAATATAGTGCCCATTTAGAGGTGAGTAAAAGATTGCGAGTGATGGCAGTGTAAGGATCTGAAGCCAAGCTAGAAAAAGATGTTCGATCCACATCTCAATCACGATTGGTTTAGGCAAGTTAATTCACTTCCCGGCCACCCTTAGTAGATTCCACTTGAATGGGTTAAATACGAAACTGTATCATGTGATTTACACTTTTTTGTAACTTTTACAATAATATCCTTTATATTTGACAAAATCATTGTAAACGAATCCAAAATTAGATGTCCGTTCAAAATGGGGCGTTAACTCTGCATATCCTTGTCACATGCAATTTTGGCATTGGCATATCTCTTGCAGTTTTGGCATTGGCGTATTTGTCAAATTACCAAACCCTCTTAAAACCCTAAACCCCCGTGCATTCCTTTCCTATCTCGCTTCTATCTCTTCCTCTCATAAAACCCTAAACTCCTCGTTCTCACTTTCACACAAACCATTTTACCTCAAATAGGTCACCTTCATTTTGCCTTATTGTCGGCATGTTTCCTCAATCTCCAATTTTACTAGTTGTAATGAATGACCATTTTATGGTACCGGGTTGCCTAGACCTAGTTATCTCTTTAAATGGTTTTCTGTAAGATGTTCGTCTGACAACACTGTGGATTTTGATGATAAAAATGGGTTTGGGGAATTGGGTGTTGAATGTTTTGATGAATCTGGGTGTAAGGAGAAAAAAATTGACAGTCTTGTCAACTCACGTTTAACTTTGAAACAAATTTCCGAAATCATTGAGATTATTAGGAGTGATGAAAGTAAGCTAAATTCTAAGTTGGATTTGGTGGGTTTCAATCTTTTTGGTAGATCCATTGGTGGGGTGTTTCAACTTTTCAATTACAAAAGAATACATGCATTTCGTTCCTTTGAATGGGTACGAGGCGTTTATCCAAAGTTGTATTTCGACTATGATGTCTGTAGTATGATGATTGATAACTGTGGGCGGGTAGACAAATACGCCTTGATAAGGCTGTTATTGAAAAAGTTCACAACTAAGCATGTCTGCTTATCTAAGAAGGCATTTGGGTTTTTGCCTGTGTTGGGTTTGAGCAAGAGTTCACTCGTGGATTCTATCGGGGTGATGACACAGCCGTTGAATGAAGTTGGGGGTCACCACATTGACAATATACATGAGCCATGAGAGGGGATTATTTCTCTCTCTCCTCTCCCGAATTCTCTCTCTCCCCTTCTCTCTTGACAGAGGCGGATCAAGAAAATCTAGTCGAGGGGGCCAAAAAGGCATAAAAATTGATTGCTAACATAAAAAAAATGTTCAATTTGACTACTAATCATTTAATTTTGCTTATCATAGTGATTCACTTAACTTTGTAAGGTTAGTCAATAACGAATTATTAATCTTGCATGAAAAAACTTAACTCTTACTCTATAGATGTATTAGTAATGTGATTATTAACTGTACAAGTACAATAGTTACATATAAATGAACATATACTATTAGAATTTAAACATCAAAAGAAGAAAAAAAAAACTAAGCTTGATCTGTTCGTGTTTTTCGTAATCTGGAGATTTGAAATATAGAGTTTGAAAGAACGAAGAAGGAGCAAAAGAATGAGAAATAAGAAGATTATGACGACCGGTGGCATAAAGAGTAAAAAACACAACAAAACAAAACTCTAACTAATTAATTTTATGAGAAAATGGCATTGGTGTAAATATAAAAAAAATTTAAAAAGTTGGGGGGTGTCGTGCCCCCCCCCCCCCCCAACCCCAAGAGATCCGCCCATGTCTCTTGAAACCCCTAGATCTGAATATATATATATATATATATACACACACTCACACACACACACACACCCCGAAGAAGTTTTAATTTGGACGGAAATATGTGTGAGGTAGTTGGAGGGAAGATAGGTAACAAAATTGACAGATTTGTCCATGTCAAAATTGTATGTGACAGGCACATGCATACTTAACGCCGGACAAGCACATGCAGACTTAACGCCAGATTTTGAACAAACGTCCAATTTCGGAGTCGTTTGCAATAATTGTCAAGGATATGTGACATCATTGCAAAAGTTGCAATTACGGGGAGCAAACTGCAAAAACTTGAAAACCACATGGAACAATTTTATAGTTAACCCTAGTCTAATACAACTTCTCTTTTCTGCTGAATTAAAATTCCACGAACCAAGAAAAAAAGTACAATACAATAGCATAACTGAGCAATTAGCCCTTGAGACAACATGACCTCGACTGAACATTTACAAAAATCTTGAACAATTAGCTAATACGGCTTGTATCCAGACACCGAGTTGGCTTGGTATCTATATGTTGTAGACGTTTACCAATTCAATGAGTCATAATAGTCCATTTGCCACACTATTTATTAATGGAACTCTTTAATGCTCCTCGTTAGAGGAGTGATATTTCCGTGACAAATTTTGCCGACGCTTAGGGTGTGTTTGGATATAGGATTTGAAATGGGGATTTGACTTTGGTAGGGTATTTGTAAATCCTTTGGACAAAATATCTTGTTTGGATAGTTCACAAGGAATTTTTTGAAATTTCGAAGTGATTTGAACTGTGGATTTGATGTCACCAAATCCACAGTTCAAATCACTAGTCTAAACTAGTTATTTGTCAAATCCACACCAATCAGTTACAAACCCACAATAACTAGTTCCCTATTTTTTAGGAATTTTGCCTCCCACCTTTTTTAACAATCTTTTGCTTTCTTTCTTCCGAACAAGATATTTCAAAATGATAGAATTTATAAATCAAGGAATTTTGAAATGAGGGTATTTAGAAATGCCCAGTATTTCAAAATCACATATCCAAACACACCCTTATTTACCGTCACTAACTTTTTACCGTCAGCTGCCAATTCTTGCCCTGGGTTTGGTGGGGGGAAATTTTCCAACCCCACCCACTCCCTCCCCATTTCAACAAAGGCAAAGAAAAAAAAAGTAACAGTAGCCAGATCATTTCTACTTTTTATTACAGAAGATTCTATATAAATTTCACACTCGCTGCAAACATGTAAACTTATTGAACTCCTACATAGTGATATTACACGGTTCTTTTGGATAATTTGACCATCAAACCATCTTTCACTTGAAGTATGATAGAATCACTTGGAGAGACAAGACGATTACCTTCACCTACCACTTGAACATGGTAGTTATATATAATTATAATGGCAACTATCTTCATTTGAATGAAAGCCATCTCCTTACCTAAACAAGTCCTTGGTCCTGCATTAAACGCCGTGAACTTGAAAGACGGTTCATGTTTGATCCCTCCCCGCTCAGAAATCCATCTCTCCGGCTTGAATTCTAGGCAATCTTCGCCCCAGATCGTCTCCATCCTCCCCATGGAATAGAAGGATAGCACAATTTTTGTGTTTTGTTCGACCTGATGTCCGCTTGGGAGGATGTCATCTTCTATTGGAGCTTTGTGCTCTAAGGCAACAGGAGGAAATAGCCTAAGAGACTCGCACAAAGCCCCATGGAGGTAAACCAATTTTCGCAACTCTAGCGCATCAAAAGAGCTCCATTTTCCATCCTCTTTTGGCTGCAGCTTTGTTTTGATCTCTTCCAGGATCTTGGCTTCCACTAAAGGGTTCTTTGAAAGTAGATAGAAAAACCATGTGAGGCCTGTGCTGGTGGTATCTCTCCCAGCAATCATCAAACTTAAGAAAGTGTCCCTCAGAAACTTACTGGGATCACCAGAAGAGCCACTTTTGTCCTTGTATGCTTTCATGTAAGCTGTTAATAAGTTCAAGTCTTCATCTTGCTTCTGTAGGACTTCCAGTTTACTCAGCTCCTCGCGCTTCGCTGAGATACATGAATAGATGAACTGATCAAAAACATCTGAGGCTTTGGTTAGCTTTTTCTCCTTGCCAACTTGAAGCCACTTTTGCAACTTCCATACGTTTTCTGGCAGTATGTGCCTATACAGCAGAGCCTCCTCCGTGTCCGTAAACGCCTTTTCGCATGGAATATAGGGCAGATCAATGGAGAGGCTTCTCGGGTCGTAGTCTAATACCAAAGCACAGATGCTATCAAAAGTGAACCTCTGAAAGATCTCTTGCAAATCCAGTTCCTTCACTTGTTTCGAGAAATACTCAAGAACTGGTATTAGCCCATTTTCCACCTTGTGCCAAATAGCTCTCTCTAGCAAACTTGGGAACTTGGCATGATTCATGAGTGACATGGTAGTTTTCCTATGAACTTCCCACAATCCATAATCCGCGTTGAAAATCCCATCTCCAAGAATATCAAAAATCTTTCTGAACTCGGGGCCCTTTGGATAATTCGAGAAGTTCTTGCTCAAGATGTGGTGGATATTGGCAGGATCAGCAGTGACCAACATGTCCATGTTGGCAAACCAAGGACCTTTTAGCATAAATGTTCCACCGGATACTTTGAGAATATCAGTGGCAAAATCATGGACACGGTGAGCATTTCGAAAAAGCGCCGGAATCATGCCAACCAAAGGCCAATTTGTCGGTGCCGAGCTTGCGTAACCTCCTCCATTCCTACGGAAAAGAAGAAAAACTAAGCAGAAAAATACTAGTAACAGTATCTCAGGGAAGTCTACGAGAAACATTGGAGTGAGATGGGTGAGAGAGGGAGAGTTGAGATGTGTGTGTGTCTATTTTTTGTGGTTTTCCAAGTCACCGAACTGAGCTTTTTGTAGTGTTGTGCACGGTTCTCCATCACTGTCCTTATCCTTGCGAATGGCCCAAAATCAAGCTATTCATGGCTGTGACTCTTGATAAATATCCGTTGTAGGTTTTGAAGTAAATGTTTTTACACAGTATCAGAATTGGTCGCCCATAGACAATTCAATTAGATACTTACCATCATTCAGTCAATTTCTCCACATGCTAAGCCCACTCAAAAATTAGTCGGGCACTCGGGCCACACGAGGGGACATTTTGAGATATATAAATCTCACATCGAATAAATAACCAATACTCAAATATATAAGGCTTGATAGGCATTTCCTCTCATAGCCAATTAGTTATGAGATGGATACTTTCACAGCGACTACTTCCAAAATTTCAACTTACACAAAGGGTACTTGGCAGTGTACTGTAACCAGCACCAGCTCTATACAAAGAATTCCTTTTCAATTAGATGCATACGTAGGGTAGATACAATTCAATCTACCCCAATGCAGCAGACTGTCGTCCTATGTTTAGCATGCCGAAGGTAAATTTTAATCAGCAATCTTGCCGACCTAAAATGGAAAAGATTAAACTTGTACGTTATGTCCAAATGAAGAGGAGGGATAACTTTCCAGTCAGCCAGTGATGGAACCAAAGTTCATCTGCAAGGTGGTCATTTCTTAGCAAATTCCCCAACATATAGAGAAGCAGAACAAGTCCAACGGTCCCGATTACTTATGTCCATAAGACACTTCTAAGAAGAATTTCAGAATGACTTTTTCTCTCACCCATCTCCATGAACGACCAATCTTAGAGACTAAGCTCAAAATGAAGATGATCTCGTTGAGTCCAGAGGCTATCACTAATTGGGGTGGCTGAAAAGGAGATTGATACATGTCACTACCACAAAACAAAGGTTCATAACATGCCAAACCCGGGATAGAAATCTAAGGCGTCACTACAAGAAAACCAGCTTATGCCTACGGTACAGTACCGTAGGTATAGGTGCCATGTCCCGTAGGCATAGCCTATCCCTACGGTACTATACCGTAGCCAGAAGTGGCGATGCCCTAGATCTATGCCTACGGGGGTTGAAGGTTATGCCTACGGTTATACCGTAGCCCACTTATTCCCAGCTATGCCTACGGTAGGCATAGCTGTATTATTATTTTTATAGCTATGCCTACGGTACTACCGTAGGCATAGCTGTATTCTTATTTTTATTCCCAACCTATGCCTACGGTACATACCGTAGGCATAGCTCCTTATTTGTCAAAAAAAATATTTACAAAATCATTTCCATGCTATCACTACACCTCTGCCAAGCACCAACTTATAGAACCGCTACTGCAAGATCAATAGATGCACCAGTAAGGGAACCATAATCATGCCAATCAAATTAACTAAAATCACAATGCTTTAGGGACTTAACTCTATAGTTTAGCCAAATGCATAACAATCTCGTCGAAGAAGGTTAAGATAGGTAATAACAAAAAGCATGCGATACAAGTATTAAACTTCAATAGCGTACCATTCTGTAAAGCCTCTTTCACTAGCTAAAAGGGTTGACGTGCCTGATGCACCGACGTAAATGCCGTCAGATTTCAGACCAAATAGTTGCCGGAACTGCCCCATGAAAACTTCGAAAACCTTCTAAAGGTCCTGTTTCAGAATTTGCATGCATCAATCCTGAGAAACATAAATTAGAAGCCATCTGCATTAATACAACATGGACCTCTAGTTATTTCAAGAAAAAAAAATGCAGAAGCATAAAGCTGTCCTAATCTATAGACGATGCCATATACATATATATTTTGTGCTTATATTTCTGCAGAACCCCAAGTGTCAGTAAACAACTTTACAATGTGGTCCAACGAATATATAGATAGATTAAGTGTAGGTGTGAGTAAGTGTGCGCGCGCGTGAGAGAAGGTGTGTTTTAACACTCCCTCATTCAACCATTTAGCCACCCATCAAACCTCAAGCACACACTCACATCAAGCCTGAACTACCCAGGTAAAACTCACTCACTGTATATTCCACATATGTACACATCTCACACCTTCAAGAATTAAACCCATTAAGCACCCTACACTACACCAGTTCACCATACCAAAGACACACAGAAATTCACTCACGCAACACACGCAAATACACCACACATGCACAGCTCACCACAATTCATACATGAGCATAAACACGGCTGTGCCTAGCAGCCCACACACCACGGCATGCGTACACTCCCAGTCGCTCAGCCCAGATCAGAAGTGGAAGTTTCCATACAGTCCCTTTCTTTTGCACCACTTCCACGCACAATGAACACCAACACCTCACAGCTTCCCCTTTCCATGCACTTTGCCACATTTTCCAACCACAACACAGTCACATGTACACACCAAACACAGTCATCGCACTCTCAAACGCCCGCACACTTAGACATAGATTCACACAGCTACCTACATATATATACCCACGCAACCCGCACACTTACGCAATACACAGAAATACATTACGGCTACAATATTACCGAACCCACAAACCCGTATACGATCAATTCCCTGAACCAACTATATGTACATGTATATACACTGGAATTATTCCTAAGAGCACGAATAGACAGCTACACCGGCCCAAATTCCCAGCACGAACAAGAAGAAAGTGTAAATTGAAATTGGAAATTGAATGAGAATTGTTACCTGTGGAGTGGCTTAATTAGGCTGAAGAGGAGATCGGAAGTGCACTGTTGCCGCAGACATGGGAAATGAGAGAAACCAGAAAACTTTCGACTGACAGGGGAAGGTGCACTATTGCCGCACCAGTCGTCAACGACTCGCCGCCGCCGGAGTCCTCGCCTCGCCGTCGACACTCGTTGATCAGTCTGCCCGTCACTGCTTCTTCTAAGGTCACCGTTCATCAACGCGTCGTCACCGGGGAGGGTCATTGGCCGGTGGAGTTCTCGCCTTCACCGGTCACTGCTTCTTCTTCGATTGTTGTTCCAGATCTGAATTTGAAGACGGCGTCGGACCTCGGTAGTCGAGTCCACCGGTGAAGTCCTCCCCTCGTTGTCTTGTTCGTTCCAGATCTGAGCTGAGCTCTGCCAAAAAGAGTCAACTCGAGGAGCCCTTGCCGTGTCCGTGTCTGTGTGGCTCCGTCGCCCGTCGCCCGTCGCCCGTGAGTGCTGCCGTCTGCCTGTCTGGGAGTGGGTGAGAGTATTTGGCAACTGGGCAAGTCTCAGAGAGAGAGAGAGAGATAGACCATGTGACTGCTCTTCCAAGCTGAAGCAGCACGAATAGCCACGGTGCAAAATGAACCGTAGGCATACATAACTTGTACCTACGGTTCCTTTTATACCGTAGGCCTTCTTGTCACCATAGGCCAGTTTTGGTGTAGTGCGTAATGAATGATGAAGTCCGATCCTTCGGTAGATAAGAGTGTACTCTGCATGTGTCCAACAATATGGTTGGCCTCGTCGTCGCCGTCAAGTTGATGGTCCACCCACCATTTATTCGCCACGCAATTAGACTGCAACCCTGAAACGTGTGCGGCAAAGTTTGTATGGATGTTTTAATTGTTTTCTTTCTTTGATTTTCATGCATGAAAACTTCTACTGCAACTCAACATCTGCAAGCCGGCTAAAGAATCCTTCGGGCTATGCAGCCTGCCAAAAAGGCATGCATGGCCAGTCAGTTAACCAGATCCCTGCATACTGGTATACGGCCAAGGAACCAAACAAAATGATACATCATGAAAGGTGTGACCAGCTCAGTAAGTTAGGATCAAGGTGTGATACACGTTTGCATGGCATAAGTGTTTCCTTATACTTTCAACAAAGGAAAATGATAATGTGAGGAGAGAGTAATAAGTTTCCTTTGAAATGGTCACTACTGGATCACCCATGCTAATTTCAAAAGAAAAAGCTCACTTTCAATATTAAAAGGTATATTAATATATGTGCGTCTAAATACAAATCAGCAAATTTATTGCTGATTTACTCTAGTAGATCTTTTTTTGACGAAACAAGGTGACAATCAGTTAAGAAACTTCAAACTTGCTCTAATAGTCCTTGCAGAATGGTTTAGAAAGTCAAGAGGATGGTCACAGCCAGGGGCCGGTTAACTACAATGGGAGATCCCCAAGTGATCAACTGAATTAGGATCTCTATTCTGCAGTAGATTAGTTGATCAAGGCTTTGCCTTTTAGCTAGCATGTTTCTGAAATTGTTGCGTTGCGCGTCCCTAATTGTATATTTTCTGTACGGATAACAAGAACAATGCACCCTATTGTACGTACGAGACTTTACATGGACGTTCAACCACGTTAACATCTACACACGTAGTTACAAGCTCACGCTTCTGAAATGTGACATGAGCTAGTAATCGTACTTCAAACATATTATAACGCCTATGATGAAAGCATATGCTGCGTTGGTTTTCCATGATCGGCAATGTCCTGCGTCTCCTCACTGGAGTGGCCAATTCGTATGACATGAATGATATTGGGCTCCAGCCTCCATGTTTAGCTCTCAGCCTCTCATACATTCAGGCCAGGCCAGGCTTTGGAAGTGGTAAGGGTGACGCACGGGTCGCTCAACATCTTAATTATTCTGGTTGGTTTTATGTGGCAGATAATTAAATAAAGTGGGACAAGGGCACTCTATACCATTTGAAGGGATAGAAGAACTAGACCTCCTACATTCTTGCATGAATGGTAGAAAAACCATCAGAACTCAACAATCTAGGCATACTATATGGTTTCAAGTCTCCTGCTCGTCGTTTCTTGTTGAGAGTAATATAATCATATATTCTCGCCCTGCATGTACTATACACGCGAGTTTCTCGTGCGCTTCTGCCCCAATATAGGTGCATAAATTAGGGACTCAGATGTATGTGGTGGCCTTGTAGGTCTCCAAGACGAATACTTCCTGCCCGTTAGTTCAAATCCTTGTAATCCCGTCATTTTGTTAACCACAAAAAAAAAAAAAATATATCAAATTCATGGGCGAGTTGTAGCGCTATCTGTACTGTAGTAGGACCTAAATATGGTTGTGCCTCTGGTGCAGACAGAGGGGACCTATACGTTAAATGCATGTAGTTGGTTACACACTTACACACACCTTATACTAGTAAAAAAATAAAGACAGCCTATGAAGCAATGCCAGCGTTATTACCTACCTCAGCGAAATGGCTTTATTTATTTATTTATTTATTTGGTTACAGAAATGGCTTTACTTTAGAAGCAACGAGAACCTCTAAAATGCGCAATAAAATAAGAGGAAACTGCTACTGTGCTCCCGGTAAGTCACTATGGTTCTATTGCTCCCTTTTGTCAAAATCTTCTCATCAGTGGGCCCCGTGACAGGGGCAAAAGACTTATTTAATCAAGAAGAAATTATCTTATGTTGTTTGGTAACATTGGCGTCCAACTTAAGAGAAATGCCAGGGACAACCTTTGTCCGATCAGCAGAATGGATTTGAAAATGGCGGCATAAAATTGACATGGTTATTGTCAAGATTCGGAGGATTGCCAGAAGATTTTATGGACGGGGACGTGTGGTTGCACACAAAGGCTTATTTGCTCTATATGCTCTATATGATAGGGGCAGTTCGATCTATTTCCATGAACGACTATGAGCGTAGTTCATGTAAAGCATTTGACTCTCGTGGGAAACATGAACGATGCTTTGGGTGCAGCCGCTATAGCATACCCGTATCACGCTTTGCACAAAACAACGAGGACAAATTGTAAACATATATGTGCTTCTCTCGTTGTTGCAAAATATATATATATATATATATATTTCAAAGTTTTTCTTTTTAAGTCATTTCACAATCTATTTTGACCTTGATTCACTTTATTGTCTTTGTTATCGGGAATAGTCTTATTAACACCTAAGTGTCAGACGCACTGAACCTAAGCGGAAAGCCAAAAAATGTGGCCTCTAGTGCATTCGTGGCAATACAGTTGAAAGGAAACGCATTACTCCAGAAGAGACGACCCCCCATCATAACTTGATCTTTTGTCGGGGAAAGTTTGACATCTCGACTGCGAGTTAAATGCATTGACAGCGATATGAAAAACTGAAGGAAATGTTCTACTATTCACTCCCCATTGCTTGCGTCTTTGGTTGGGTTTCCCTCGGGGTTGCAACGTACTCTTCTGGTTCATGGAGAGATTGCGGAGGGGCACTTACTGGATAGTAAAATCAAATAAAAGGTCGTCGCAGGTTCCGTCTGTTGGTGCAATGATTCATGATAACTCGACGGATCGCATGGCCTTCGTGCCGGCAACGCATTATTTAAATTTATGCCCTATCATCTTTCGATGGTAGGATAGTGGCCTACTATGGTGGTGACGAGTGACGGGTGACGGAGAATTAGGGTTCGATACCAAAGAGGGAGCCTGAGAAAAAGCTACCATATCCAAAGAAGGCAGCATGTGTGCAAATTAACTAATCCTGACAATGAATGGAACCGATCATTGTCTTGCAATGAGTAGTACTCAACGAGTTTTTCCTACCTCTTTTCAAATTCATTAATAGTTAATGAATTGTTAATACACTTGTAATCCTTTTTAAAGTTGGGGTACTTTGCATGCAAGTGATGTATACATTTAGGGTATTTGTTTCTTATTTGTCAAGTGCACAAGTTGTGTCGAGTCTTTAGGAAAACGGTAGCAATAGCATTCTTCATTGTCAAGTCTTGATCGTTGCTTATAACTTTTGGTGCTTTGTAGTTCATTGCTTCCAGCCACGTATGGAACAACCATACAAAAGAACTTTTGCTTTCGTCCTTCAACTGTACAAACCCAAACATTTTGACACTGATAATGATGACTAAGACTTGAGAAATGAGCCAAAGGCATAAAATATTTGTTAGTACGGTAGGTGGTGTCAAAAGCCACAACATTCCCAAACTTTTAGTAAGTATGTCTAGAAATTCGGTGATCGTCGTCTAGACTAAAGTTGTATGTAAACTTCTTATCTTCCATTTGCATCATCTTCAATAGGTTTATTGTGGCTTTAGCATCATTAAAGTCAAACGCTTCTCATCTTTGGCTTTGGATCGTGTTACGAATGTATGTCGTATCAAAATTCAAATTCCCGATTTTACCAGGTTGCTCAGCAAGAACATTAATAATGCCGGTTGGTCCCATCTGTGCTGCACTCATTGCATGAATCAGACTCCTTGCAACAGAGGCAATCTTCTTATGGTGAGGCATTTGACTCACCTTTGAAGGTGTTATTAACGGATGATTGTGCGCCAACTTCAAACTAGTAATAACCCAACGATCTTCTTTGCTTTTATATCTTGACCTTGCTACCCACAAAGCAGTATTTCCTTCTCTTGCTTATTCCTTTATCCCTATGACCCTCAAATAATTGTGCACATGGTTTCCTTGTCATCATACTTGTTATACTTGTCTTGATTCTAATGTCAAAATCAATTATCAACAAATACAATCAGAAACACTCTTCGACTTCTTCCAATATTCTTAATGTTCGCCCTAGATAATAGGACACTAGCATCTAGTGGTTGGTTCGAGCTTGCTCTAAAATCAAACATAGTGAAACAAGACCTAAACAAAAAATCATATGTTTTTATTTTCCAAATTATAAAATTTTTATGATGCCAAAAATAAATAATATGCTTTAATTTCCAAATTATAACATTTTTAATACATAATAACAAAAAAGAAAGTTTAATATTTTGTATACAACAAACATAATCTCGCAATAATCAAAATCCACAACAAAGCACAATCTCAAATTCAGACTTAAACATGATAACCATGCTCCCGATAATTTTCTTAAATCAAGACATGGATACAAATAAACAATTGAAATCACAATACCTCAATTGAGTGGAGCTTGGATCTTTAGGGCTGAAGTAGAGCTGAATAGGGAGGTGAGTTGACTTGAACTTCAAGGGCTTGAGTGAAGTTGAATAGGGTGGCAAGTTGAACTGAATGAGGAGGCAAATGAGATGTTGAAGAAGGAAGAAGAGTGGCAGATTAGGCTTTAGGGGCTTATATACCCCGTTGTCTACTACATAATGTAACAAACGAGTTTGGTTTGGGAAATGGAAAGTTGCCACGTTATTCGCTACATAATGTAGCGGATGAGCACTCTTCCATTTAATTTGGGGACTTCATGGGCAATTTAGTCAAAAAGCATGTCCGTTACATTATGTAACGAACAACGAGTTTTTTTTTTAAAAAAAAATAAAAAGTTAGATTTAATCTGTCCATTCGCGATAGATGGAGAACCACGTCGCGGTGATAACTTATCTTAAGTTGGCAAGAGTGGAACATTATCAACTCCTATATACGTGTATATATATATATTTTCAAAAAGTTAGATTTTGGTCTATTCATTCGCGATGGATGGACGACTACATCGCGGTGACAACTTATCTTAAGTTGGCACGAGTGGAACATTATCAACTCCCATATACGCGTGCGCGCGTGTGCTATGATTAAGGGCTTTGTGGGTTCGAGTTTTTTAAAAGTATGTTTGATAACGCAATTAAGCACTTCAAACTTAAACTTACAACTTAAAGTTTTCAATAAATTTTAATTAAGTGCATTTGATAACGTTAAACCTTGTATCACGTAAAAAAATTAATTCTTACCAAAAATAGACTAAATTTTAAGTCATGGTGGACTTACTTAATGCTGATCACTTAATTCTAAATGAGATGGTTAAAATTTATTTAACATATTTTTACATAAAAAAATTTATCACCACGATGCCGCCTCAATTAATTTGCTGACAACACCACCTGTACTACAATATAACCACCACAACTATTTTATTTTGCTACCACCACTACAATTACATTGACCTAGTCACTATCACCACCACTACCACAAGGACACCGCCACCTCCACCATACCGTCATTATTGTCATCACGTCTATTTCCGTCAAAATCATCTAAAGATCCACCACACTACAACCACTGTTATGACCGCTATGTCGCCGTCTATCGCTATCATCACAATTACTAACACCACTTCTTCACGCAACATTACCGCCACCAGTGACACCTTTTTACCACCGCCGCCACCACCACTATTACTCCATCATCGCTGCCACTACAACCTCTAACACGATTTTAACCCCCCAAAAAATTTTATAAAGTACATAAACAAATGCATAATTTTGGTAAAATGAATAAATTTGTAAATAAATAATTTTCAGACATCTGCTTTTGATTTATCAAACAATTTAACTTATTTTTCAATAAAAAATAAGTCGGTTAAAGTTTTCAGTTTTACGAATTCAGTGCTTAACTTTTTCAGCACTTAAATTTTAATTTTATTAAACAGCCCCTAAGGCTTAATTGCACTATAAAGCCTAACCTTAACTATAATTTCAATATTTATAATTAGGCAGCCAAAAATTCAAGATTTGCCATCTATTTAATTTTTTTGTTCAAAAAGAAAGTTAAAATTTCAAAAATTCAAAGAAAATTTTCTCGATGCTTGTGCCACATTATGATTAGCAAAACTCCCATCAATAGTAGGTTGGAATTTTGAACTGCTCACCAGGAGTTTCGTTTCACTCAACAAACATTCTAGTCCAAATTTCAAAATTAAAATTTTTTTTTTTTACAACTTTTAAATTTCGTTTTTGACAATTAATCCACTAATTATTTACATACAAATGTGTTATTTAGTAAGATACAAATGTTTTTAAATTTTACAACTATTTTTTATGAAGCATCTAACGATTTAAACGTGCATCCCTCCAAATAATTAATCAAATATGAATAAATTCTATCCGGAATATACCCTATGACTTACCCAAACAATTTTGTTGAATGGCTATCAAAGCAAGAATTTTTGTGTTTACCCAAACATTATTCCCAAATTGTAGCCGTGGGTTTTTTAAAACTTTTTCAATAGAGAAATTTGTTAAAACTGTAATTCATATATATAATCCGTATGTACGGGGAATCGAACTCGGACCTCCTCGATCACTCTCGAGGCCCCCTCGCCGTCTCCATACCCCCCTTAGATTTGTCCGCGTCAGTTTGAAAGAAGAAATCACGTTACCCCCCCCAAGTGGAACCCCCTATAATTGCTCCCGCTCGAGACCCCAAACTCCAGCACCTCCGCAAACTCGCCTGATTCCCACCCTCTTTCTCCCTCAAAATCAAATCTTGAACCTGCCCATTTCTTCCCCCCAGATGTTCGCCTCGTAATTATCTCCTAATTTCCTTCTGCCGTTATACTACATACAATTGTGTCCTACGTTGTCTGTTCTCTCTTTGATCTACTATTCCATTGTCTCATTCTTTATTCAGTTCAACAAAACTTTCTTGGAGTTTTAATTGATCGGAGCTTGTGATTTGGTGCCGGAAGTATTAAGTCGAGATATGGCGTCAGCGCCGGCGAACAAGATAGAGAGGGCTCACCAGATGTACCGGGACGGTCACTACGAGGAAGCGCTAGGCTATTACACAGAAGCGCTTGCCGTGGCCAAGACCAAGTCCCAGAAGATCGCCCTCCACAGTAACAGAGCCGCTTGTTTCCTCAAACTCCACAACTTCAAGAAGGTTCGCCTTTTTACCCTCAACCCCCATATCCGTAAATTGACACTCCTTACCCACACGCACACACAAATCTCATTATGGTGCCAATACAAATATCCAATTTATTGTAATATCTAATTTAGTTATTGTATCACAACCGTGCTTGCACTACAGGGCAATAGGATAGGCTAAATTGATCATCATCAAGTTAAACGTGTACTCTTCTTTAATATTTGCAAGATACGAAGTAAGTGTGTTACCTAACAAACTTTGTACCTGGAATTAAGATATGGGTAAGAAAAGTGAACCTGGAACTTAGCAGCCCATGTCTGATGTGTTTGTCAGGATAGATTAGGCATATTTAAGTGACTACTGAAAGCACGTTTGAGCTCAGAAAGAAGGGAGATTAGTCTGCTACTCAAATCAAGTGGTCAGTCGATTGATTTGGCGACTCAGATCAATGGCGTCTGCTGATAACCAGCTTGTCTTAAGGCCATGCTAGTAGATGATGCGGTTTATTAATCTATAGACTTGTGGGGCAATCTCATGGATGTTTCAGCGGAGTCATTGATATTTATATACCAATCATGGTCCCGAGATTAGTATCCCTCAAATAAGTGTGGTTATATAAATAAATATGATGTAATGCCTTATTGATCGTTCTTAGTTAACTATAAGACATTCTTTCCAGGCCCTAGCATGTTCTTTATATCTTTTGGATGAATAAATTAAATATTGATAAGTTGGAGCATTTATGCTGGCTCACTTTCAAAAGGAATTAAGCGTAAATGCTTTTTCCTAGGTTTTGAAAGTGTAGTTATTTGAACACTTTCCTTTGTTGAATTCAAATATTTTATTTTCTCTCAATTCTACTTTTGGGAATAGACATATATGGTTTTCCTTGGATGATATGATTTGATCTGTCACTGTAAACAAGGGGAAAGCGTATTTTCTCTAGAGCAATCAAAACATGTTCGGACTTCCATTCATTAGATCTTCTTGGTGCCGCATCAACTTCAAGAGGAACAAGACATCAATCCATTCTCTAAATTGTTTAATAAATTTGTACAACTGACCTGCCCTGCTCTATAATAATATATAATACGCATCTGTTCACGTTTGTCAAATGGTACAGGTACCCTTTTCAGAGCCGGTGAGCTAATTATGTAAATTACAATAATAGTTCACGGACACATGACATGCCTCTGTGAGATGAAGTGATTGTGTTAAGGACTTGGTTGCTAGATGTTTGTTGAAAAAGATTTGCTAAGATAGGGAACAATGGAAGAAATTCATATATGTACCTGACTCCAATTAGTTTAGGACAAAGGCTTTGATGATGATGAAGAAGTTAATTTCACCCTCACCAAGTAAAATATTGATGCTTTCATTTGTCGACGATACTTATGAGTGCCAACTAATTAACTTTGGTCCTGTATAGACATTCAACATTTTCTGAACGATCTGATTTCTGTAAAATCAAGAATGGAGTGGGGCTAGAAAGATAGACTACAATTTTCCTGTAATCTTGTTATTTTGGATTGATACATAGGTGTTTTCCTATTTTCTAGTGTTGCCATATGCATCTCTATCTTATCATCGTGATAAAGTGCTTAAAGGCGACAATGTGGGAGAACATGTGAGATTTACAGAAAGACGTGAAGCCTTATCATTTGGAAATCATCGTACGTGCTTGGTGACTTCACTCAGTTCACCCCTTTCATTTCTTTTTGTTGCTGATATGTAAACAGCAATGTACATGTATATCTTCTTTTGCACATTGGATATTATACTTGTCATTTTATATTTACCTCGGCATCTGTATTTGGAGATGACTATATAATGTTCTTACTCAGTTTCTGGAAACTTATGAGATATCTTTGACTGACATTCTTCTAGCATCTTAGGCAGCAGAGGAATGCACCTCAGTGCTCGAGTTTGATCACAAGCATACGGGAGCCTTGATGTTGCGGGCTCAGACTCTAGTCACTCTCAAGGAGTACAACTCAGCACTTTTTGATGTCAATAGGCTCCTTGAGTTAAATCCATCATCAGAAGTGTATCAAAACCTTCATGGTCGTTTAAAGACGCAATTGGTAGTCTCTCTCTCTCTTTCTTTCACTTCTCATATTTTACATTTAATCTATCATCTCTTGATGGAATTGACAGTCCCCCTCTTGTTTAGCCTGCTATTTTCCTTATTACGTCTTGAGCTCAGTGTTAACACGGAGAAAATTCCATTTCTTGGTGTGATAATAGTAGCTGGGAGTGCCAAGCAGGACAATGTTCAAGTCTTAGGGTAGGCAATAACACTAAAGACTAGGTTTGTGCTAGGGCCATTTTTTTAGCATCCAACGTTGTAAGGGCACTGGTAGTGCGGCCTTTTTTAGTATACTGACGAGGGATAGCTTGAATATGGAATCTGTGCAATCCCGCGGCTGAGGATTTCTTGTTGTGGATGTCGTTTAATTTACTGGGTTTAGTATGGGACAACAATAATGCTGCTCACTGTCCCGTTTCTCAGAAATGCTTGTATTTGCGTCAATGCTATCTGAATGGATGTGTGATCAGCGACTGTAGTTGTCACATGTGGGGCTCTTACTATGCTTTTTTTGGTGCTGATCATTGTGTTTAGAGAATCTCACTCCCCCCTCTGATCCATCCTGTGCTAGAATCAACTTATAGCATTATTTTATGCATGTATCCACAAAGTAAGAGACAGGTCAGCTATTTTGTTAACTTCTCCAGACAGATTGAATATCAAATGTGCCGATTAAAAATCCCTGTTCAGAATATAGATAGGAAAAAACGGCGTTCTTATCATCGATGTCCAGCTTATACTTCTCTTTTGTGGTCATTACTCTTGCACTACCAATAATAGATTGTATTCTTGTTGAAGGAAAGTCACTTGCTCCAATTCCTGAAGCTGAAGCGGAGCTAGAAGAAGATGAAGAAGACACAGATGAGGCAGAAACAAAAGAAGACGAGAAAGAAGTTAGCGAAAAAGTTGCTGCAGTAGGAAGTAATCGAAGTGTTAAGTTTGAAGGGGACACTCCAAAAGCTGAAGTCAGTATTTCTCAAACTCTTCATTTTAGTCAAAAGGCCAAGAATGGAAGTGAACCACAGAGTCTCAATGAATCATCCGAGCAACAATCATTGCGGCAAGAGATTCCAAAACCGAAAGGACACTCGCGTCTTGATTACTCCCGGTGGGACAAAGTTGAAGATGACTCTAGTGAAGATGAAGATGATGAAGATGAAGAAGAGTCTCGGCCCCAGTATCGGTTCCGAGTACGAACTGTTGGCGTACGTCCAGTTAAGTAAAGTAGAAAAAAGAAAAAATGAAAATGTACAATTGGACACTGTGGTCCTTACATAGCCCATACCAATCATATGAAGAGGTTCGAAGCCTCGCGTATGCAGACAGCTCTGAGGGCCCCCCCCTGTAAGTATCACCCAAAGCTTGGAGAGCTGCAAACCAGCTTCAGTGCGCAGGAGTGTGAAAACAGTAATGGTGGATGATTATTTGTAGCCCAGAAAACGGCTTCGTGGATCTCTGGCTTGAGCAAGTTTCAGGGTGGTCCTTCCTATGGGGATGCCATGAACTTCATCCTCTCAAACCAAGCGGAGAAACTTTATCACATACCAATTACTGTAAATGATATCTGCACTAGTGTTTATAAGAACAAAATTGTAAGCTCAGAATTAGTAGGATTTGTTTAGGTCAATGTGGCCGCTGAACAGGTTATTCTGTGTTCTTATGAACTTTTTCTGGCACTGAAAGGGAGGCCAAGCCTTCTGTACGGTCATCTGTAATCTTTAGTGTACCTCTTTCTTAGCGTTCCTCTCATCCAGTCATCTGTCTATCTCTTTGTTGGGTCTGGATATATATGGAATTGAGAAGTTCCAACTTCCAACTCCCGAAGTGTAGAATGTGTTTGGTCTCTTGGCACAATATTTGCCTACATCCGAATTCTACCTCCATATTTTTACCTAGTAACATAGCACATCAGCATAACAAAGAGGATGTTATGCAACAAAACACTTGTCTTATCCAGTTCCATTGCGGAAAAAGTTGGGCTTGAATAACCTAAATTGAACCAAACAAAGAGGATTCTTGTTCTTTTTTCTTTTTTGAAAGAAAAAATCGGCTTCACTTGTGGTTCATCATTTTTTCAATCTGTCTATTTCTTTTTCGAGCGAGCTCGAATTCCAACAGGTTCATCGTTTCCTCGTAGCTCAAACATTTCCTCGTCTGCTGTTGCTTTCATGTAATCCTAATTTGTCACTTATTTCTAACGTTATGCGGTTGTATTGTACTCGGACCAAAAGTTACACTTTGACATGAGCCTCTTGAGAGTGAAATCTGTTCAGTTGGAGGGAAGCCAAAAAATTCAAACTCAGACAGACAACCGCAAAACACGCTGCTATTCCTCAACAAGA
Organism: Escallonia rubra; assembly: GCA_033065855.1. Classification (NCBI taxonomy): domain Eukaryota; kingdom Viridiplantae; phylum Streptophyta; class Magnoliopsida; order Escalloniales; family Escalloniaceae; genus Escallonia; species Escallonia rubra. The sequence continues at coordinate 771,381 of JAVXUO010002540.1, read as the reverse complement.
AAGTTAGGAGAAAGAGAGAGAAAATATATTTGTAGTAAATTCAAGTTTGCGCCTTTTCTCTGAAAACAATTTGAATTCATTACCTTAAATCTCATTTCTCCATCGTTTTGTCCGAAGCCGTCAGGTGACAGGTCCCTATCCTCCGCAAACCTAGATTCTCACACACAAGTGCTCAGCGAGGATAGATTAGGGTTTCAATTAGAAAATGTCGCAAAGCAGCACGCAGAGCAGTGGAAGCGGGCCGGACTTCCACCTGCCGGACGAGATATTGTCGGTGATCCCCACGGATCCGTACGACCAGCTCGATCTCGCCCGGAAGATCACGTCCATGGCGATCGCGTCGCGCGTGTCGAAGCTGGAGACCGAGGTTGCGAGGCTCCGGCTCAAGTCTCATGACAAGGACCGCGCAATCGCCCAGCTCGAAGAGAAGGTCTCGCAGCTCCAACAGGCGCACCAGGACACCGAGCTGCGCTTGAAGATCACGCGCGAAGATAATGTACGCTTCTTTTTCCGTCTTTGAACTTAATTACTACCTCCGTTGCATTAAATTTGTTCATTTGGCTTCTTGCTAATTCCTAAGACACGCCAGATAAACATCAAAATTGATTTCAAAATAGCAATCATCATTCGAAGAAGTATCTTCTGCCAAGTCAAGCTTGGTTACAATCTATGAGTGAAGTCAATGTTTACGGTAGTAAATGTATCATAGAATTTCGTAAGAAGTCAAATGAGGAACAGAGGAAGATGCAGTGGAATAGCGGGAGTATTAGGAATTTCTGATTTAAATTTTGTTCATTTAATGTGATTGTTTTCCAATTTGATTGAAGATGAAGCTTTCGAAGGAGCGAGACTCGTTGAGCATGGTGACGAAGAAGCTAGGCCGTGATTTGTCAAAGGTAGGGATTTCTTCCTATCATTTACCCGTTGCAACTTCAATTATAGCAAATTGCCTGTAATTCTAGAATTTCTTTGCAACTCGTCAGTTCAGTTATTGAGGGTGGTTTACTTGCAAAAGATTAAACATGAGCATTTCGTCGTGTGTCACCTTGAATCTAAATCTCAGCCAGTATTACTAGCAATTTTATGGTTAAGAGATTGGAAAATGGTTGAAAAGCAACTTCATATGGGAGTTTGGCAACTGGCCCGCGATGTCCAAGATTATGCGTAAGGCTCTGTTTGATTAGGTTAAATGTGATGGAAGGTGAAGGGAAGGGATAAGTTGGAAACTTTTCAAGAGTTTGGTTAGCATGAAATATAAAATGATGGAAAAAAGTAGTTTTCTCGCATCTCATAAGCCTTCCCCAATGTAACCCATTCATTTTTTTACAAAGAACACCAGGAGATACAGTATTTTTGGGTAATTCTGTGTATTTTCGGTAGATTCTCATAACCTTTTTTCTGAGTTTATCCATTTTACCAAATTGCATGTGAGATGTTTTTTGTTCGTCTGATCTACTAATTTTCATAGATTCGTTCCTTCTGATCAAACGAGCCTAAAGTGCTGTATTGAGGAATTATTTGCAGCCTCGATCATGATTTTGTGGACTTTTTAGGGGAATTGTCTTTATAAATGAAACCTTTCAAAATGTTTCTGATTTAGTGGACTCTTTAAGATCTTAATACAATCAAGTAAAGCTACCAAGAATCAAATCTCAGTTTGGAGGTCTTAGCTACGTAGCTTTTAATTGTGATCCAAGATACTTTTAATTATCTTTTTCTGGTTATATAGAGTTTGATTTTTCTAGCGGCATACATCTTGCAGAAATCATGCTCGAGTTATTCTTCTTCTTCTAGAGTGCAAGACTTCTCATGAAGCGTTGTAGCAACATAGATGTTTGGGGGACAATTGAGGTACACCATATAGGCATTAGTACTGAGTCTAGCGATAAGCAACATCGTCATTGTAACGACCTGGTCCACGGCCCCACCATAGGGCAATGCCTAGCCAAGTAGGTACTTTTGAGTTCATGGGAAGGGGTCTTGTGAGGCCAATCTCATGCTATCCCACATTCGAGGTGGGATATCACAGTCATCACTATCTTTAATGCGTTCAAACTTAGAATTGCTTCACTATGAGTGTTGCATATTTAAGCCAATGATGAGAAGGGGGCATCAAAAGTAAGGAAGGAAAGAGTTTATGGAAGTTGAAAGCCCATAGATTTCGTTTCATAATAGAGCTGTTAAAGTGGTTTCTTTTTTAGCAAGTCCCCACATGTTCAAGTTGTGTCTTGATTTTGAAAGGTGGTAATTAGTTTGTGATATTTAACGTTAACACCAATTAACCACTAACCCATTGGGAGCCTGATATTTGGACGTGTTTTTGTCTGCAACACCAATAACAATGTGTGGCTGAGACATCAGGATTTATTTTGTATTTCATTTCTAGCTTATTTTTCTTTTTTCGTCCATGGTTCCACTTGCACCCGTCTCCCCATTGACTATGTGACAATCTTTGAAGTTGATTGTTAAATTCATCGTGAAAACCTGCAAATTTGGTGCCGATGAAGACAGATCTTTAATCATAATCTGATAAGGCAGCAATGAAATCAGATCTTATGGACTATAGGACCCATGAACAATTCCCTTTAACTCGCATGAAATGGGATCTTGCCAATGTGTCACTTCAGCTGTTCTCTTCAAACACTGTTAAAGAGAGGAAGAAGACAAAGCTAATTACTTGTACTCCTCAGCCAGAGGATTTTTAATATATGGTTTAATAGCAAAGTTGCTTGAAGCTTCAAATTGGATGTGCGACGTCTTGTTATAGAAATGTATCTCTTCTGGATTTTTTTTTTTTTAAACTTTTCTTCTTTCGTTTTGGTTTTCTATCCATGTTTACTTTTATTTCTCCACCCTTCAATTTCCTTCACTACGGACTTTTTTCTTCTTACTGGCTTATCACTATATTTAACCCCTCCACCTCACTCTCATAGACACGAACATAGACACACAAAAATTCATTTTGTTTCTAAGAAGCAGAAAGTCAGGGGGGTCTTAGTTAGTTCTGCTGCACTTTAATATCTGATTTCCTGGCCTTAAATTTGTTTTAGATTTGGCATTCCTCTTTCTTGCCTAAAGTGTAGAGCTGATTTTAGATGTTTTTGACAGTTGGAGACGTTCAAGAGACAACTGATGCAGTCGTTGAATGACGATGATTCATCTGTAAGATTGCTGTCAACGTTTTCTTATGATGAAAAAGTATACTCCTTGGATACTTAGTTAATATGTTCTTTTATCCTACAGCAAGCTGAAACAGTTGATATAGGGACCTGTGACCAATCAGTTCCAAAATCCTATCTTGCAAAAGGTATTTTTAGCCTGACATGGCCGAGAATGTACAAATTACTCTTATTTGTAAATATAATACGAGAGTGCTTACTAAGTGCTGCTATCTTTCTGTTGTCACAAAATTATGTTGGTTTCAATAATTCGATCTGTTAATAATGTGCTATTAATTCCGTGCTACTTATCGTTCAGAGGTGGGGGCTAACAGCTACACCACACAATATTCCTTGAGTGGCCCTGCAGAAAGTAGAATTACGTATGATGATGGTACTTCTTCCAGTTGGTTCTTTTGTTTTTGGTTCAGTATCTCTTACTGCATATGCTTGCTTGTGAGTTTTCATAATGTGATTTTTGCTCTTTCTTGGACAGGTTCTAAACCGACTGGGCATCGATTTTCAATAACACCCTATATCACACCCCGGCTTACTCCAACTGGAACTCCGAAAATAATCTCCACCAATGTGTCACCTGGAAGGTATTCTGCTGCTGGATCCCCTCAGAAAACCTCTGGCATGACATCTCCAATGAAAGCTCAATATGAAGGGCGCACGGCACTGTCTTCTTGGTACTCGTCAAGCCAGCAGTCATCAGCAGCAAGCTCTCCTCCTCATGGACGCCCGTTCCCAGGTATGACTGTGCGTGAGAGGTATCAAGTCCTTCGATTTTTTTTTCCTTTTGGTTGCAATCTATCCTACATGAGTTAAATATTTGGCGTTTCACATTCCATTTTTGAAACTGACATTTTAGCGATTGGATTTTCAGTCCTGCTGTTCTCTGGCTAAAGAAAAGTTGTATAAGCATCTTATTTCTATTTTTAGTTTATCTGCTTTCACAGGACTGAATAGTTCATGTGTATCGATTTCAGTATTTGATATCGTGCCTTCTCTTTCTGATTTATCTTTGTATTATATATGGTTACGTCTCTCTGACATATCTATCCTCTTTTCGGCTTAACGTCTAAAGCGCGTACTCCTCGAATTGATGGGAAGGAATTCTTCCGATTAGCTAGGTAAGTTTCTTTCTTTCCAGCTTTTGTTCCCTTTGGAAGTCACCAAAAGTGGTTCAGGTCTCATACAACTTGAATTTACTATCTAAGTTTTAACAACACATCTTGTCATATCAGTCTAAAAGCTCTTCAAAAGCAAGTTGAATTGGTAGGATTTAAATTGGCTTTGATTTATACAGTGATTGGCCTTTCTTAGTTTCATGGGCTAAGTGACATTTCCTAATGCATATCTTGTCCAGGAGTCAGCTATCGTTTGAACAGTTTAGTGCATTCCTGGCGAATATAAAGGAACTTAATGCGCAAAAGCAATCTCGTGAGGTGATCAACAAAGTTCCTCTACTATGCAGTCAAATCTGCCATCATCAGCTTATTCACAAGGCAAACAAATTTGCACTTTCTTTCCTTTCAGGAAACTTTGAGAAAAGCCGAGGAAATCTTTGGGACGGACAACAAAGATCTGTACTTATCATTTCAAGGATTGCTTAATCGCAACATACACTAGGGAGCTCTGTTGCGTGAGTGGGTTTCACAATACTAGGTATTTCTGTTCTGCTGCCACGTTCTCTTATTGGAAAAATCTATGCTGCTATGTCTCTAAGCGTGAAATTCCGGGTTGTTTTTCTGTTATACTTCTCATATAACAAATCAAAAATATGCTGCAGGAGTCAACTGATAGCCTTTTTCAAATAGTCAGATTCTAGGTCAAATCCCCTTAATTGTTGCTAGAGAGCATAACCCTGGAGTGGACTATCCATGGCAAAAAAGTTGTTGAAATCCAATCAACATAGGTTTGACCAGATAATGCTACAAAGTTACAGCATTGGTGTATGTACATTGTTCACCATATTCTGCATCGATGCAATGTAAGTATTCGCATTATTTTCGAGACCCCTTACTGTGCTCTTTGAAGAAAAGACAATTGGCACTACCATAAGATAGTGAATTATGATCAATTTCATGGTGAATGCATGTGACTAAATGTGCCTCTTGTGTTTGGAATACTGTAAATGGTGCGTATAGGTGTCTCGTAATTTTCCATCTCACTACATTTTCGCCATGTTTTATTAGATTGCCGTCTAGTGTTCAACCAGTGTGCATTGAGTCTGAGCTTCAAACCTCATCTCTGATCCTTGGTTGATGTCCCTACTTCATCAACAGTGTTACTGATACATTTGTTGTAAGATGATGCTCTACAGACTACATTGAAGCAATACTATTCTTACAGTTTTAACATTGTTACAGAGGTTCAAAATGTGAACACTACAAACTGGGGAACCCTGGTTTGTTTCGAATTCTCCCGATTTCTTAATAAAAATTTTCATCTCTCGAGTGCTCATCCTGCCACTGGAGCCCATCCGATTTTTTAGCTATCTATGCCCTCATGATGCAGGTGTTATTTCTTTTATTTTTTCTTGATAAAGAAATTGCCAAGTCTCAAATTCTCTCTAGCTATCTTTAAGTGCCAAGTAGGGAAGGAAGAGAAACATGCTGGGCTAACTAAGTCCCTACATTGAGTTTTGACTCTCAAAGTCTAAGAGAACCACCACTTTGCCTTTTTTTGGATGCCTTTTTTCAACTTTATATACACAACTCTGAAGCCATAAGCTCTACATTCTGAAAACAAACCACCACTTTGCATCACACAAGTGTATTTTAGGCAACAAGATTTCTTATTTATATTGCCATTCGTATTAAGTTCAGCCTTTGGGTGCTTAGTACAATAAACTATCACTTGTTTAGTGTCTAAACACGGCTTTACAGTCCGATTGCTAAGTTCGTGCAGTACGATATAAGTATTGTTGAATATTGGCAATTGCAAGTACCTCAATTGGTGTAAATGAGGCTGTGTGCTTCCCCTATATACTCCTAGAATGACTGTCACTTAAAACAAGTGATGTGACGTGAAATAACTCTGTTGTCTAATTTTTGTTGAAGGAATCAGCAAGCCGACCTGATATCATGTAGGAATATTGATCTTGTCTATATAATGTTTGACAAAATCTATGACCAAGGATCTTAGCTTTGTTTATAGAAACGACGGAAGTGTACTATGTAGTAGAACAAGAATGTTTCTAGAATACGAGATGTAGAAAAAGAAAAGTAAGATAATTTTGCAGTGATCTTATGCCCCAAATCAAATATCGGCTGTAGATTCACTTCCAGGCAACATGCACCAGCATGAGCTCTTTGTCACATGAAACCACTAGGAAAGGACGCTAAAGATAATAAAGAGGGAACTATGTGTGATTGTGGGGTAGTTACTTGGTCTTCCTCAGTTCCCTTCTTTCAAATGTATCTTGCTTTCAAATTACGTGCTTGCGAAAGAGAGAGCATCAGTTCTTGACATATAACCATTTTATCATGTTCTACATTTGACTCGAGTGCAGCGAAGCTCTAGTCTTTGCCAGTTGTGAGAGTGAACTACTCTTTCTTCCTTTAGATTGGAGATGTGCTAATATTGACTTGGAATTTCTACAGCAAAGTGGGTTTGGTTTGAAGCCCATGTATGTGAAGTAAATGGATTGTTTCTGTTGATTTTTGTTAGCGACTTGGCATGTAATTTTGGGGCGCAAGTGGGTAGTGAGACTAAAAGGTTAGCTGGCTAGGCTTACTTGATGGGATAAAAAGAGGAAAACCACAGGCACCTGATACTAACTGGAGGTGATGTACATATCTTCGCAATCTCTTTATGACTGATCTTTTGCTTGCTTTTTGAGGCAAAGAGATCAGGCTTGAGGTTAAAACGCAGTCAAGAGGAATCCTGGAAATCTCCTCCACTTTAAGTTCAAGATACATAACATGCCAAGTTTCTCCTTCTATAGATCTAGTATACACACACACACACTCTCTCTCTCTCTCTCCTTGTCTCCATGCCTGCCTAGAAAGTATTTTCTTTCTTTCGTAACATTTGTTCAAACGAGAAAATACGTACCGGTTGTATGTGTTGTTACTAATAAAATGGTCATTTAACTCAAATTCAATCGTGAGACACATTTCAGCAAAAAATGATTAGCAGATATATGCATTGGTTGTCATGTATGTGTCGTTACGAATAGACGTCTTAATATATGTAGATAAGAGGTACCGAAAAAAATGTCTAACAATGTAAAGATCAGTGATACACAAGGAAGGAGAGACCCGTTAGTAGTGGAGGTTCGCTTCTATGAGTATATCTTTCAAGTAGAATTTTTTTTTTTTATAAGACAATAGTGAAGCCAACAAACTATATCGATCGAAATAAAATACTATACACACAGAGATGAGTGTAGTTGAAATAATAATGCTTGTGGAGGAATAATCGCCAGACAGAGAGATGAATGAATTTGGAGTACAGCGGACGGTACATGCAGTTAAAGGTTACGGTAAATTTCATGGAGCTTGAGAGGTATATATGTTGTACTTTGATGCCCATGTGGTAGATTCTTGGCCTATGAGTAGCTCATATCTCAACTTGTGGAGTACAGCTTTAGGCAGTATAAGAATAGTAATCACATGAGGCCCTCTATTCACCTTTATCATTGGGAGGCTCTTCATTTTTCTTTTTTCCTTGTGTAATTATTAATGGATTGCTCAAAGCTTAGCATTTATCAAATGGGCAAACAAGGATTGATATGGCATAATTGCAACGACTATTTTTTAATATATGCAAAAAGAAATTAAATGTGAAAAATTACTTATAATAAAGTGGGAATAATTTTAGTAAGACTCATCCAATGCAAGTGTTTGCTCTATGTTGACACCTTGGTTTTTGCTTCTTTTCTTTTCGTAATACTTCAAACTTGGAATCAATTACCTCAGAGTTCTTTTCCAGCTGCTAGCTAGGAGTTAAACCCCATTGAATTTGCTCATAGAGAACTGCGATTTATCAAAACCATCCATTGAAATTGCAGTACGAAAATACTATTTCTTTAAATTGCACTTTAAAACCGCAGATTTTGTTGAGAAAATTGCAGCTTTGATATAGCGATTTCGTATTTAAGAAATAACTAAAGAGATATATGCGTTTAAATTCCGGTAATGAAAAAATAAAAGAACTCCATTAGTGCCTGTTATTGTATATGGAACTTCCAAATTGATTATGATCCCACCAAATATGCAATTTTGTTTAGTATATATCGTGCTCATCCTCTACACAAGCGCTATGTTGCGTTTTCCACTCGAAGAGTGAGGGTAAGACTAAGAAGAATTTTCTTTGCGAGCGATGAATTCTGTGTATTAGCGTGCGGCTCTTATTAGGTGCATTTGAGGACCGATCACTTTTCGTACTTTGATTGTCAGGCACTAGAGAAGATGAGATACCACTCATAATATAGATGTCATAAATATCTTTCGCCCCTTGTTGCAAGGCCAAACGTATGCTTAAGTAAACTTTTTGTCCTTTTAACGCTCCAAAATATTGATACGACGATCAATATTAGCAAAATCACACCCCTTTAGAAGCGCTGAAAAAAAAAAAAAAAAAAAAACAATTGGTAAAACAGTACGGATTGGCACCAAATGCTAAATTCATGCATGAGGCGCAAGTGGTCCGGTCAGCTGCCCGAGCACTTCGTGCAGCACAATTTGCAAAAGCCGTATTGCATGCTACTATAAATACAAGTTCTAAACCCTGGAGCTTACTATAACTAATTATCTCTTCTTCTTGCACTGCTTCTTCTAACTAATGGCCTTCACTCCACAAAATTTCTCCGGCTACAACAGCGTCTCCAACGAATTCTGCGAGTTCCCGACACCGGTTCCCCACGGAGACACCGGAGATGGCGATGGCTTAGCAATGTGGTTCTGTGGAGATAGATTAGTACCTTGTTTCGATAATAACGTTGAGTTGCTCAATTATATGGTGCAACCGGAGTATCCTAACGTGATCACGTCGCCCTCGCTCTCAATGCTGTCGTTTCCGGAGCGACTTGGGGTTTCCGACATGGCTGTCCCCGCTTCACCGGAGTATACTGTGGGTTTACGCGGCATTGGTGCTGGGGCTGATCGTGAAGGCTTTTCACCCGGGTGCCAGCGGGAGGTACGTGATCTTGGGGAGGAATACTGCAATGGGTTCAGGCCAAATTTCTGGCCGGCTTATCCCGCCCCTAGCAAGAATCAGGTATGTGGCGGCATGCTTTGTGTTACCGAGTAGTGAGATACTGTAATTTATATCTTGGAGTTGTCGCTCAACGTAAATTATGACTAATATATTAAAATACTAAGGCCTAAGGTTTTAAAATACTCGGCTATTAGTGTACGTAATTTTAACTTAAACGTATTGAAGAAGAGACGTGTACATGACTTAGGAGAAAAAGCGTACCATTCTTAGTGACATTTTTCTGCAATTTGCTTTTGCTTGTAAGCATATATTACAAAAATTTTATACACAAATAGGGAAATCCAGGTAAGCCACTGCTGCAGGAGATGGAAGAGCCCGCAATGAAGGTTGGGAGGTACTCTGTAGAAGAAAGGAAGGACAGAATCCTCAGATATTTGAAGAAGAGAAATCAAAGAAATTTCAACAAAACTATCAAGGTCTCTCTCTCTCTCTCTCTCTCATTATTTAGTTTGCACTTCTAGTTTTGCATCTTATATATAAGTTATTATGTTTGTTAGCTTAATTTTCTTAATGTGACATTCATCAGGAGGTCATATATACAAGTTACCTTTGAAAAGAAAGAAAAACATGAAAAAACTATATAGAGGCCGGTCTCTTTAGAAGGGACGTAGAGAGAGAATGAGTTTTAAGTGCATTCTTAAGGTTTAATTTCTTTTAAACCACCATTTTTTAACAGTATGCATGCCGCAAGACCCTAGCTGACAAGCGAGTTCGAGTTCGTGGAAGATTTGCAAAGAACAACGAACCATGTGAGCATAGCGAGGGGGGGATGAAGAACAACATTAATAGTCACGAAGAGCGAGAATTATACTACGGTGATGATATAGAGGTATCTATTTCTTTCTCTTCTTTTATCTCATGGCCGATTATCATGATATTTGATACTAAGGTCGTTCTGCCTCGACGCATATTATGTTTTTACGATACTTTTCCTCTGTATTTTTGCAGATCAAACATGACGAGGAGGATTGGTTACAAGAGGCTATGGCGAGTCTGATGTATGTACCGTATATTTCTGGGTGATGCAGACACCATGCACGTTCTCTTATGTCTCAACCTTCTGTAGCTCAATGTGTAACTGGATATTAGAAGCAAGATTTCCATTTATGATCAGTACTTCACTGCCGATTTGGTGTAGTCTCTTGAAAGGCATCAGTTGAAGGTTATGCACATAAACTGTAGTACATAATTCAACCTAAGTTGATGTTCTAAAATAGAGGTGCACGGGTGGTCAATACTAACGAATTGTGTTCCTCGTGTACGTACATACACTCGATGAAGTCTGAAAATGGTCGAAGAGACAACGTAACGGTCATTAGGAAGAAGATTTGTTTTCTGTTTCCAGTTTCAGTTACTGACTTGGTCTAAACAAAAATTCAACGAGGGCAAAAGTTGTTAGAATTTTAAACGATAAAAAAAAAATAAAAATCTGTTTGGTCGAAGATCAATACTGGATTGAAGAAACTAGACAATGAAAGCTTAAAGTGAAAATGCAATACAATGGAACTAATGCACGAGGGTCAAAACAAAGGTGGTCCTCATGTTCATTATCTTCTCAAGTTTGAGATTCATGTGTTTGCATGAGTAGTCGAGGCAAATGCATGGAGTTCTTGAAGGAGTGGGAAATTAAAGATGAAATTGTTGGGGCCTGACAGGTTTCGTAGTTTCAATCTTAGCCTTGTCTTTCATTGCAGTGCGCTCAAAACACACACTTTACTACCTTAGCCTCTTCATTTGAAGCCAACGTCTCCACCTAGTTAATTAATGTAGAGAATTCAGAAGAAAGTGGATTAGAAGGAATGAACTATCTGGAAGAGAAGTATAGCTCCATGAAAGTTCCCTATCTCCTTCAACAAGTCAATCTAATATTTCTCATCATTTGTCCGGGTTCTGAAAAACATAACCCAAACCTTCTTTAGTTTCAACAAGATTTTACGCAAGTTATGTACAGAATCGATCTCATTGATGGTATTTATTCCTGGTACTGATGTGAAGCAAGGCATATCTGTACTCTTAAACAATACTTGCACCTTTAATGTACAATCCTTCTACCGTCCCTACAAAAATCTCCTTTGTATCTTTTCTTTTCCGGTTATGAGTTAGTGCATTCTATCTTTTCAAGAAAAGGATAGACTCAGTTCTATCATAAAACCAAAGAAACAGAAGGATAGACTCGTTGAGTTTCTCTACACTCGGATTGACACTTCATTTATCCCAAAAGTTTGAGTAATATTTCTGACTTTTCCTCCATTTTTTAGTGCATACATCTTGCTCAGTTGCTATAAATACATGAATATAAGAACTATAGAGTTGGCACTTATATGCATTCAGAAGTAATTGAAAGGATACTCAATAGCTTTACCTTAAACTTGAATTGCTAAAGATTGTGGAAACAATAAGTACCTTTGTGATCAATCCCAAGGAATATTGTTTGATGCCTTTTAGGCACACTTCATTTTTGCTGGTAAGAAAAGCGCTTATTCGTTGCTTTTATACTGTGATTGTCGTGCTAAAGTGTAGATGGGATTCAAGTTCGACATCCTTAAACCATGAGTTTGACTAGTTTTAAGCCAAAGGAACTGAATTTATGATAGTTACAAGTGACTTATCTTTTACTGCGACTTGAAATGGTATGCAGTATACAACTTAGATTATGCTAGTAGCGCTAATTCTCAATGGCAGCTGCACTTTCTAAGTACGGTAAAGTATGGCGGAATGTCCAACTATTCATGGCATAGCCTAAGTAAAATATGTCTTCCAAAAAAATCACATTTTTGCTTTCTGTTTGCCAAAATGAGATGCATCCCCATTTGGGCCATGCTCGGGGCCAAGATTTGCCACAAAGCTGCAACTTAGTTCATGCGTGTTTACAGGACTGTTGTGGTGGTTTTGAACCTTTACCTTTGCAACCCGAAAAAAGTCAACATGAACATGCTATGGCGACCTTCTTTATTGACATTTTTGTCTCTAGGAAAGAACTCGGATGGAAAAGCAAATGGGTGTTACAAGCACCCATTCTTCCAATCGTAAGATAGCACTGAGCCGAATTGCCCTCAAAGTCTACAACATCCTTAAGTTCATGAAGCTGTCCCCGTCAAAATACAACTAACAAAAAGCTCAAGTCATTAGATCATGTGCAAGTCTATATCAAGCTTTCAATCCAACTTCTCCCGAACATCGCGGGATTGTTTATTGCGCACCTTAGTAGAGATTGCGACAAGTTACTTGTCTCCCAAATTAAAATTGACATAACTACTCTCTGAAGAACGCGTTTTTACTTGTATAGTGCGTTGGTGCAACCGGTTACATAGAAAACTATTCGTCTTTGTGCTACAGACAAGTTGTGGGATCGCAGAACTTGTGCTGCGCTGGGTGATCTTTTTCTTTCATGTAACATTACATTCTTATTGCATGCATGGAACTCGATTTCCTTAAAAAAAATGGAGGAATATTGTTGCTATATATGCACTTCCATCTTCAAGAAATGTTGTTCCTCTACAGCTTAACAAGAGAATTATATATATTGAATATGTCCTTCGGTCTTTCTAATAATCAAATAATTCAGAACACTGGGGAGGTCGATTCATTCAATCATACATGACAATGACTAGAGACAGAGGCACCTAGTTATGTGAGAATCTGAAAACCAGTGTGTCCTTTTGAAGTGAGGGAGGGTCAGGTCAGGTCTCAGTGGGATCAAAGAGTTATGCATTTGATCATTGCAACTGTTGCATTGAATTTCAACTCCAAGTCCTCAGCCCTGATCATCAATATTCACATGCAGCAAGATCATCCGAAAAGATTTGTCGGTCCAGTCAGGGAAGAAGCAGCCATTGCCACAACCATGAGCTGGGGTCCCATCCCCCCCATGGCATCCCCAAGGAATCTATGTTGATCTACAATGGTTGACCTTTTAAGTAATTTTCAACTTCATATCAAGCATCTGAGGACAATACCAAATGATGACAGTGTTCTTGCTGGGGCTTTGGGTCCTCCTATGGTGGGGCTTAAGCTCAGTAAGAGTGTAAGACCCGCTTAGGCCCCTCATGTAATCTCTTAACCGGATTGGATGCTACTGTGTATGATTACGCTTGAGCAGGAATGCTAAGAAAATGAAATGTACGATGACAGTGATCTGTTTGAGCAAATTTTGCTGCTTTTTTCTGAGAGAGAAATTAAGCAATGGAACTCAGATAGATAATCAAGGGCACGAGTTTGTTCCTCTTATACGTCCAACCCCCCAACTGATGGCACTTTTGATTACAGTCGCCACTAATACAACATTTTTAAGCGACGTAAAATGAAAAGAGCGGCGTGCTAACGTGCCTGACGTTGTGCCTATCGTGCACAGTTTCAATTATTGACAAGGACAATTTTTTGGCGCATGGTGGCATAAAACACTTGGTTGCAAATAAGAAAGACCGTAGAATAAACTCTGAGTAATGCGCTTTAGCGATAACTTTTTTTGTCGCTAGATGGGAGTTGGAGGACCTGGTCGAAGCAAAATTAGCTGCTCTTTATTCGCCCAATTGGGTCTGGGTCCAGATCAAACTTTTTGCCAGCCTATAATTAACAAGCCCAAGAGGCGGGCAACATGGTTACGACCAAGATTTTCGGCTTATAATACGGTAAGATTACCGTTTCTCTAACCTAATGGGCTGCTAGTGGAATCTAGAAGTAATTTGCTTTTAGGTTACAATACACAGAAGTTGGGCCAAGCCCAATTACCGACTGGGCTCGGGTTAGGCCCGTGAGGGGGTGGATGAAGCCCATGGTTGACCTAGCCCTTTGGATTTACTAATTTACCAAATTGCCATTCTTGTTCATGAACCAACAGATGTTTACTCAATGATGTTTTGCATGATTGTACCTCCGTGTGTCAAATTATATATATACGAAAGTCGAAACTGAGAGAATGTTGTCCAGTCATCGCTTACTTGAATACTCTCTTAATTTGCCATATAAACTTTTCTATTTTAAATTGTTAGAATATTTTAAATTTATTACTTACCTTTGTAATAATGATTTGGATTCATTCTCTCTCTCTCTGATTTGGATTCCTTCTTTTCATTTGAAATTCAATCAATTAAATAGATTTTAACTTCTATGTCAACATGCCCCACTCAAAAATTTTATTTATATATTTACAATTCCATTAATTCCTAAATTTTGACAAAAGTAATTCTCTATATATTCCTTTTTAATCTTAAATATTTTCTATTGTTTAGGGAAACACAATATTCTCCATCGGTTTTTCTCTTAAACTACCCTAATTTCTTTCCTTTTGTTTAATTGCAAGTTTTCTATATAGTTTATGGCATGCTCCCATTTTTTTTTTTCAATCATTTATTATGTATTGTTATTCTTTTTTTGGTGGTCTTAAGTAATACAACCTCAACACTTGGGTTATTATTGTTAGTATTATCACTGCAATTGCTATTAGCTAGGAGAGACTATTTCTATTATTTCATACACTATTTTTCATCTTCATTTGTCACTAAAAACGAATAATTATTACTCAAGTTTGTTTATAACGATAAAAATTGGTATGAGAACCCCTTTAAAAAAGTAAAAATAATATTTTGATTATCTTATTGTCACTACCAATTTTGTAATTGTTATTAAGCATACAAATACGAGATCTCTTTACAAGTATTTTGATAGTTGTTCCCGTGTGCAACGCACGGGATCAAAACTAGTTGTATAGGCTAAAACAAGAAATGATTATTCGTGTTTTTTTTAACCATGTTTGTACTCTTAGGGATTAAGACAATTAATGGAAGATAAATCACGTTGAAGTTCATCAAAGGGTTAACAAATTTAATGCTTAAAAGTAAGAAAAACAAAATTAAGTTTCAACAGTGTCTTATTTATATGCGTATACCTTAGCCAAAAAGGACGCAAAGGCGTGAAAGGGCATACGCCTTGTGGGCGAAAGCCTTTCTGATAGCCCGCCTTTTTTTAAACGCCCACATCCTAAGGCAATATAGGTGTGTGCGCCCTGCCCTAGTGGGGTGCACCCCAACGCCTTTCAAAACACTGCTAACTATCTTATCAAAGTAATGTTTATTTTGGAGTAATGATGCCGCTTACTTTTGAAACGGTGAACTACTTATATATTGACCAAAATCATATATACCGTGTATCACGGTACGCGGCATTGAAGCGGACCTCGTTTCTAAGTCATGGACACTGTATTAAAATGTATGGTAATTATGTCACCTCCCTTGAGTCTTTATCACTAACTACCCTAAAGCATCCCAAGCGTCTGAATGATTGCTAACACCTTGTTTAGTTAGGTTTAGTGGTTACGGGGTTATTGTCACCCTTTTGCAAGAAAGTTTTGAGTAGTGGGGCTTATGAAGTAGCTGTTTCAACTACCTTCTCTTTGGGAAACCGCTTAGCCCTCTTATTGAAGTTGCAAATTCACAACCAAGATTACATATCCAAAAGAAAAGGAAAATATTTTGGCTGCTACTCGGATTGAGGGAATCTTCTTCCTACTACCATATAGTAACAATTAATAGTTGCTAAATATTTATAGTGACTTTTATTTATTGAGGCTAAAAAAATAATATTTTTAAAATTAGCGCTAAAGTGTTAGCAGAAAAGATACTAGAAATATTTAGCAACTATAAATTATCACTATATACAGGATTAGAGAAATATTTCTATAACCTGGAGAGCAGCCAAAAGTTGTTCCAAAAAAAAAAATAAAATAGTACTACAAAAACTTGTCTCAGCGAAAAAGTGTGTACATTAATATATAAAGAAGTCACTGTGGTTGACAGGTTCCCTTGCCCCTGGTTCATGGCTAAAACAGTCAACTTCAGTACAAAAGTTACCAATACATTAGGAACTAGTAATTATATGTTTGAACATTTACAATATGGTTAATGATTCTCGTCACCATTCCTGGGTCAGATAGAGAGAGGTGCTGTGTAACCAAAAGAAGCAAAGAAAGTGGGAGATAATTAAGAAAGAGAGACAATAAAGAAAGCCACCATAATGGTAAATAGTAAAAAGAGAAGGCAGGCATGCAAAGCTAGCATGACCACAAGGACTCCCCCATGTTAGCCTGGTCTACCACCATGTCCATTGAAAAAAGGGACCTCGTGGCATGAGACGGCGTGTGCCGTGATGATGGCGAGGCATTTTCCGGTGAGTTTGTGGCCGGACTGGACATCGAAGACAACTGGCGCATCCGCATGTGCACCACCTCAGCCTGTGCAATAGCTAGTTGTGCCTGAAGCACGTCAATTTGTTGTTGCAGTGACGATATCGCTCCCACACAACCATATACCGGGTCCCTAACCCTAGCGTTTGCCTCATAAACCATGGAACTGACTGCATCGCCTCGTTGGTGCTCCGGCAATTCCTGCATGCCAACCAAGGAAGATCAATTCGAAGTCTCAATACAAGCAAGTTGTTTGTGCCATGCGCAAATGACAAGAATTCCGTTGGTATATTGGCTTAAACACTTACCAATAATAAGTAAGTATCATCGATACATTTATTAGAAAAAAAAATCGTAGATAATGTTGTTTTATAACGGATTAAATAAAACTCATGTTTGGCTTATGTCAAGGTAGAATTCATGTGGCGGACGGCATAGAGAATCGAGCCACTTCACAAACTATGCGTGGTCAACCCTCAACCGGAAACTTTGATTGGTTACAAACATCGTCACGATTACACTACTTTACTTAGTCATGATCGAGAAGGTAAGTGTGATCTTGAAAGCTGATATATGTTTTTTAATAAGTGGTGTGAAGTGATCCTCTTAAAGGCTCAAGTGCGTGTTCAAATAAAGGAAGGATACGCGACACCTCCGGGCCGAAGTGTTGCAGATTGCTTCATTAATGCCAATAGTAGTTGCTCCCCACCTAAATAAAGCTAAACACTTTGTTAGATGCCCTTTAATTCTCAAAACTCGCATGTATAGTTTCAGCTTTCAAGTCTTAAAGCTGAATTGGAGTTCTTTATTCCCTTTTTTGGGCCGAGGAATCATGTAATCAAATTGCAAGTTGCTTTCGGAAACTAAATGTAGAAGCTGGTGTAACATGACAAAGAATATTACTTGAAAGAGTATCATCTAACTCTCAAGAATAAGAAAATTTATGATCCATTTCTAGTAGTTTGGAATATATTTTATCATTTGATGAGCAAAAAATTAGTGCTAATGACCAAATTGTACTAGCAAATGATCAGTGATGTGTCATATTAATGGACTCAGAGAACTACCCATTGTTTTGCAAAAACATTGGAACAGAAGTTACTTTGAAATCATCAACAATTACTACAAAATGACTCAAACCTTAGTGATTTTTGTCAAAAGTGTACGAGATATTTCAAACCATCGGCATGCACCGTTACCACCGATCCCCTACGATGTCATTTCACCCTCCCTTTTTGAGACTGGTCGTCGCGTTTGGTTTGGTATTGCTACTGAAGTCATGATGGTAGTACGGAGGAGCATCTTGTTTTCGCATTTGGTTTGGTATTGTTTCACACCTTAGGAGATTGGTTTTTTGGATGACACTCTGCCTCTAGCAACCTCAAGATATTCATGTAGCTGACCTACCAACGCTTTTCAAATTTTGTATTGAAAGGTTCAAGTAGAAATAATGCATCCCTAAACACCACCAGTCCAGTTTGGGCCCCAAAACCTTGACTAATACTAGTAGCAAGAACCATCATGATTACACCTTAAGTTTTAAAAATCGAGCCAAAGCCGCTAAACGTAAGCTTTAATGTTACATGTTTACATGGCATCAAGAGCCCATGGGCGTTTACCATCACCATCATTGTAAAACATTTTCTTAAAGCTAAAGGCACATTTGGTAAGTGCACATGCTTTCCTGCCATAACATACAATAGAACATTCTTTGACCCAAAGACTCCATCTTATGTTCCAAAGCTAAAGGCATGAGTAAATCATTTTTTCCTTTTTTTTGTTGTTGGTATAGTTGGGCTTAAAGTTATCACTCTTCACTTCCCTATATGAATCACTAATTGTTAGATATTGATTTTGAGATAAGTCCAAATTTGAACAATTATTGATAAAGCGCCGGTTCATGTTCGTTTGGAATCAGTTTAGAAAATATTATAAGCAAGTTAAACTTGAATGCGATGTAAAGGTCGATACGATGAAAGAGCTAGCTTAAACACGCCTAGGCTCGGCTTGACTCGACTTTACTAATAATAAGCAGCTCAGTTTCAAGAGGCTAATATTCGTTTGTTCTGTTTGGTGTCATTTGGTAAAACAGGACGTGTCTAGAGCCTGGCTTGAAATGTCAAAGGCCATCCATATTCTCAAAGATAGTTGGTAATTCTTTCAACAAAGGGCCAATACATGTTACTTAAAGTATAGCATGTGGGGTCTACAATGATATTTAGCCGTTATAACCGAAAAAACGGTGGAAATATTTCATCACTTTACTACTTTTATTGTGATGCATTCTTTTCTCGCAAAATTTAGTAATTACATTGACCAGTCATTGCGACTATACACTGATATATAATTTTAATTGAAAAGTGAATACACGGTCTATCAAAGTTACACAGATCCCGGCGTTATTTAACATATATAAAATGGATGAATCTCAACAATTGAAAAAAAAGTTGTAAGGCACTAAAATTATGTTTCGACGAGGGCGCTAAGATTATGCTGCAATCAGGGCAAATTAGACCTACATCTCCATATAGGAAATGTAAGACATCTCAAATGAACCCTTGGGTTGTATACCTCTAATTTCCTTTTCCCCTGCAAATTGACATGATTAACAGTGTAAAGTAGCATTTTAGACTACATTAGTTTAACTTAGAATAAAGATGTGGTGCTCTAAAAGATCGGTCATTTTCATAAATTGGTGGACTGTCAATGTCTTCTTTACATTATGTTGAGTATACATTGTTCTCTACCTGTTTGAAACACAAAAGGTAATTTGTTCTGCATTCTCATGCACATGTGTTGAGAAGTGTCTCGAAAGTCGTATGTATTTGGAATGCACTAAGAAGTGGCATTTTGTGCACTAGAGACAGAGAGAGAGGGAGGACATGAGGTACCTGTAACATCTTGTTAACATTGCTGGCACCAAACACCTTATGGACACTGGCAAACTTCTGGGGCTCGTCGGCCGGAAAGTAAGGAGCAAACACGCAGTCCTGAGCACACCTCCTCCGAAGAAGCTTGCACGCTGCGCATGGCGACGCCATCCCTTGCTTCCTGCCATTCTCCTTCATTGTAATGTTGTGTAGATCTTCAAGCCTTAGCAATATATTATGTGCAGTAGCTGATCCGCAACTTTGGGTGATTTTGAAGAACTAGCAATACTGCTGTGCTTATTATGCTGCAGAACAAAAAGAAAGGAGAAAAATGCAAGCTTGAACAAGCAGATAAGATGGGAGGAGGGGACTTTGGAGGGAAACGGGGTTGGGTGTTATATAGAAAAGGAGACATGACAAAGGATCTTTAACGGGGCCTACCAAAGAAGAACCCATAGATTTTGCTGGACAAAACCATCCTTGTCTATAAGATCTTTGTCCAGCTTCTCATTGTATATTTGGTCACTCTCCGTATGCTTGATTATTCTACAAAAATGTTAAAGTAAACATACTGCAGTACATGCTTATGAGCATATGAGGCAATAAATTAAGCTTGCGGTTTGACAAAGTATAGCGTGCAATCTAGTTCAATCAGGGTTAAGAGGCTTAAGACGCACTACTTTTAGTTTGCTTTTACTTTTTTTCCTAAACAAATATCGTCAAGTAACGAAAACCATTGCAAGCTTCAGACTATATCTGAATAGAAACGTCTGGAAGAACAAAGAGATAACGGATCCAAACGGGCGGTCCCCGAAAATGGCCAACATAGCCTTGTTGGAAAGCGAAGTGAACATAGGGGCTGCTCATATGGTACCAAACTAAGGGCCAGACAACCGGCCGACGGTATGATGTATGAAATATATGCAATAAATTCCCAACTCCCACTAGTACACTTCAGAGGGCCATAAACCGCATAAGATAGCAGTTTAAGACATACTGCTTAACACTCACAGGTAGGGGACCTCCCACTGCTAGATCCGAAGGAACCGAAGTTCGAAGGGAGTTGTCACTATGTTTACTTCTCTTTTTAATTTTTTTTAGGCATTTGTGGATCAGAATTGTGCTCAGAGTTGGGCAATTTCCATGTTTTACTCCGATCGACCACATCAATATGCTGGAAGTTCGTTCTTCTCTTTTTTTCCTTTTAATTTTACGTTACAGTTTCTTCAATAAACAACTATTGCTTACGACCAAAAGAAAAAACAACTATTGCACAATAGTGTCAGCATTACTCTGATTCAATTCGGTAGGTATATGGGTTCCAAAATCTTAAATGGTTACAGAACCCTAATAAAGAAACAGAAGTGCTTTAAAATAAAGTGGTCACCCTATCAAGTACTCCTGCTTTTTGTTCCATAATCTCCATAATTGTCCTGCCTCAGATTAGAATAAACTTGAGAAGACACACACACACACACACACACAGAGGAGCTGCTGGGTTGGGTGGGGTGTTTGTAACATGTTAAATATACCAAGAGCAAGTGAAAATACCTGACCAGGCTACACTACTTTTTGTTTCAACTAGTGTTGACCCGGAAATTGGTTTGTGAATTAACCGTATTAACTGGCAAGACAGTTGGAATAAGAACCAAATTCCTTCAAACTGCTGCTTTTTGGTTCCACAACTCCATTGCCACTAATTATCCTGCTTCATAAAATACACGCACGCGTGCATGCACACACACTTGTATAT
This sequence comes from Escallonia rubra, assembly GCA_033065855.1. NCBI lineage: Eukaryota > Viridiplantae > Streptophyta > Magnoliopsida > Escalloniales > Escalloniaceae > Escallonia > Escallonia rubra. The sequence goes on along the minus strand of JAVXUO010002540.1, from coordinate 750,192 downwards.
ACAAGCATAATTGAAGTGGGGGCTGTTGGGTACATTTTGATTAAGCTTACAACTTGCGTAGTTAATTAATTATCTCTTAGCTCGCCTTCTCTCATATTTGGTTCAAAAATAATTCAGTATATTTTTCTACGCCGCTCGGACAAATATGGAAGCGACACACAGGCTAGGCTATTGTTTTCGTTATCTGCAAACTTCAGCTATTTTTATTAGTACTTTTTAATCGATCTGCGCTTCCTTTTTGCTGGTCATGGTGTTAGATCTTGCCTTAGATTTGACAAACAGGCAGGGACAGAAATTGTACATATGCAGGCAGAGACAAGATGATACGTGCAGTGCAATTCAAAAGGCTTAGAAAACCCTAGAAAAAATATTGTGGAACCAAATATAAGCTACTAGCTAGTAAGTAAACAAATGGTGGGAGATTTAGACAAAAGAGATCTCATGTTTGGTGATCTCACTAAGTTGAATGATTTGCAGGCAGGTAACATCATTTGACAGTGATCAGTGCTTTTGATGATCGAGTATAATTATATACCCCCCATTAGCTTTGTTCACCACTATTGGTTTGTTTAGTACTAATTGTCTAAGTCAAAGACGCGTTGTGGGCTTAAGCTAGCTTGAAAGTCGATCAATTTTTTTCTTAACTATGGATTTGATATAAGCTTTTGGTTATTAAATTTACTGCTAATCTTGCGTTTCGTTGATGGCCAAACCATTATCCCACCGACCATGCATGCAGGGATATTCATCGGCGTGTGCCCGAGTATGCGTAGATTAATATATTGGTGTGCATGCAGATGCGCGTGTGTTGGTGCTTCATTTGAGAATATTAGTGAGAATTACGCGGTAAAATAATGAGGTAACGAGAAAAGAGGTGAAAAGCGTGCGATGTCTCGTAGTTTCAAATCACTACTGAAGAATAGGCTCTAAAGATCAATGTTACGCATCTAATTATTTATATTTTCAGTTTACAACAACGGTGCTCCTATCACAAAGTTCAAGTTAGTGCCCATGCCTCCACCGGCAATTCCCTCATCGACATCGTTTGTTACGTAGCGTGGAACTAGATATGGATCGCTATGTTCATGTTCCTTTGACTTTTTTCACCTTTCAACTGTATCATGAGATGGGTTTTTCTTGAATTGCCTTTGCTTGGTTCTATTGTTGATTTGTTGGTTCATTTGTGATACATCTATTTTTCATCTGACCTTTGGATTTTTATGTCAAGCTGCTACGTACGCTACTTGTGGTTTGATACTTGGAAACTCATGGATGTTATTTTAATTCAAGTGACTTAAGATGTTTGCTCTTGTATGTAAAAATAAAAAATCTAACAGTTTAATTTCAGAACAAACTTTCTCTCATATCCGGATTGCAGGAATTTTCCTCCAACCCCGTATATAGTGACAATTAATAGTCACTAAATACTTCTAGTGACTTTTCTTCTAATACATTCGGCGACAATTATTAACAGGGAGGCGTTCCAAGTTTAATTTACCCACGGTTGCAGGCTGCAGCATAAAGTTTGTTTTAGCTATCCTACATCATAAGCTTGTGTAGTTGTGACATCTAACACCCACCAGCCATTTTCAGGGCAAAGAACTCGCTGGAGAGTAACGTGGCTCAACTTTGTGGGCATTTTTAGCAATACATCTTCATCTTCCATCTTTCGTTTTCAGTCAGGGCATCACCCGCACAGCTCCCTCCATGGCACCACCTCTTTCCTGACCACTCACCTATTCCAGCGACCAATTTACCCACAACCACGACGATCGACAATTGCCAGGAAACACACCACCAGTATTCGTGAGCCACCACCGATCCGTAGTCCGAACCCACCCGTTATCTCCTGCACCACCTCAAAACCACCCACAACATGCCACACGCTGCCGCACGAACCGCCACACCACACGATTTTTAATTGCCATTCACCCGCTATGCCACACGCTAACCAATTTATTAACCCATATGCCATTCACAGCGGCGCTGAAGAGGGCAGACCAGTCCCGGGGCTTGGGGTTACATCTGAGATCAAGGGCGGCCAGTTCATGTTAGGGGCGGCTAGATCATGTCAGGGCCAGATTTGATATCGAGGGCGGCCAATTGGGGCGAGTTTTTTTGCCCGAAACATGGTTGGTGGTGTTTGATGACATATACTCAATGTTCAAAATAGCTAAAATAAACTTTTTGGTGCAGCTCGTTGTCGTGGTAAATTTGGAACGCTTGACGGAAGTAACCGAAATCTAAATCATTTAATATGAGATTGTCCTTAGTTTCTATGGTTTTCTTACTTACGACGCATGTATTCGACAAAAAGGTGGGACACGATCTAGGAGACCATTTAAGTATTTGTTGACAAAAGAATTTCTCGGTAAGTAGCAAATGTACACGGTCATACAGATTTCACTAATGCCCATTCCACATATGCTTGGTCGGGTTACCTTTTTTTGATAAAGATCGAGAATAGTATTGATAAAGAGCTTTTGTAGCAATTACAACCGCCAAACGGCATAAAAGGTCACGACAAACCCGTAACTCTGTGTACATAGAAATTTATAATAACTAACTTCGTAAACTTATACACATTACAATTGAACTAAAGTAGAGCAAATCCTACACTTTAACTCAACTTAAAGTAACATGCCAAATTTACAAATTAGCAAACCAAAACAAACGAAACATAAAAATAAAAAAGGCACAAGAACAACGTGGTAACAATAGAGCAGACAACGAGAACCGCACGAACCAAATGTGAGCAAACCGTTAAATACGGTGCAGCACACCACCAAGATCATCAACACCGCAAATTTAATCCTTCTACTATCCTTTTCTCAAATCTGAACCAACTTTCACCGGACATGGCGGAGAACAACACTATTCACCCACAACAGATCACGGTAGACACAGGACGCTAAATCACCGAAAAGACCCCCCCCCCCAACCCAAGAACAGATTGTTTGAACCCCAGACAGAGCTCCCACCACCCAAAGCCTCGAATCCCCCTTTTTTTCCCCAAAAGAGCGCACCCCACCCCACCCCCGAGACCTTATCTCCCAACCCCACCCGCCCAAGACCCCAGGATCCACCGAACAATCCAAAACCTATGGCTAAGCCCCTTCAAAACCAAAGCCATCCTGCAACTACCAAAGATCACACAACCAACCACAAACCCCGGGTTTTGTACATTTTGACGACATTTAAGTTTAGGATTTTTTTTCCGGTTAATTTACAAATTTTCTAGTTCAGCCACTGATCGATTTTTCGAATTATGCCCCTCTATTAACGACATATAAATGCAATTATTTCTGAATTTGGTATCTACAAGCAAACTAAGCGATGTCATCGTTCATGTTCGAATTTTCTTTTCGATGATCAATAGGCTCTGACAGTACTTTTTTTTTGTTTTCAGTTTTCAAAGAAAAATAAATTAAAGAGCAGTTTAATATTTTTTTTTTACAAAACAAGTGGGTGTTTGTTAACCCATTTTTTATTTTGAGTTTTTTTTTGGAGTGTTTGATAACCCAGTTTTTATTTTTGTGATGGTTTGCGGTGGCGATGGCTGGTGGCTGGCGTCGGCCGGTGGTGGTCGCGGGCAGTCGCCGAAGGTGGCTGTCGGCCGGCGGTGATCGCTTGAAGTTGCTGCCAACGGCCAGCGGTGGGAGGGTGGTAGTGGTCTCAAAAAAGAAAAACCAAAACTAAAAAAAAAAAAAAAAACTTATTTTTGGACTTTTTTCTTCTTCTTCAATTTAAAAACTAATTTTTTAAACTGAAAAAAAAATGATTACCAAACACAACTTTTTTTTTCACTTTTTAAAACTGAAAAAAAAAAAAGGAGTATCAAACAGGGCCTAAGTCTTATGTATATCTCACAATTTTCACCTTTCATTTCCCCGGTTCCTTCTCTACGGTTGGTGTACATGATTTCTAATTTAGTCAAACTTCCAAACAGCAAACAAGCACTAAAGTACTTCGCATCTACACACACAGTACGTAGAGGTTGTCCATTCCCTCTCTTAATTATTTGCTTTTTAGCCTTTGACTAGTCTCTTGGAAAAAAACATACGAACAGCAGTAAACATATTATGGCTTCTTTTGAAAGATTGTCTCCTATTTTGACGAGCTAAGGGCCAAACCCTTCTTTAATACAGTAGTATATATAAAATGGTAGTGTAAAGATTGACATAGTTATACTGAACTATTGCTCCCAAAAAAAAAAAAAGTTTTAATAATCTTGTCTTTTGCCTAAAAAAAGATACAAAATGGCAGCGACATGAAAGCAGGGAGGAACTGATGAGGCCCCCCAGGAGATCCTGCATGCCCATCATTGTCCTATAAATAATGCCTTGAAAATTCCTTTCTTATCCACCTAAAGTTATTATTAAATGAGTAAGCATGGCAAACAACCGCATCAGGGTAACTCATCATAACATGGAAAAGTTGTCCCTGGGGTGGTTTGCTATGAAAATGACATGGACTCCTATTCATATTTTTCATCTACTTTTATCCGAATGAATTCTATTTCTTGAAGGGTAGCTATAATGCCGGATCAATAAATTTGGAGTGAGAGCAATACACTCGTCCAAGCAATATGTACTGTAAAATTTTGAGCAATAATTCGATACGCATGTATCTGTGAATCTATTAAAACTTGTAGGGCTCGATTAAAACTTGGAGGATACTCAAAGGGAATGCACAATCTCAATTGTCGTTTGAAGACCTCGTACGAAGATTAGACTCAGCGATTTGTTGCTGGCTTGAGTTGGATTAATACTTCCAGAGCAATTGAGACCTAATGGTGAGTGTTAAAGCATGATATGCATTCTTCTGATTCTCTGACAGCTTAAATTTTTAGACTAAGGTAACTTACTATGGTATCAGAACTTGCGCTAAAATTATTCTATAGAAGGCACTGAATTGGATTTTGATATTACGTATATCTTGAATGAATTGAGAGTGAATCTAGTTATAATCTATAAGATGTCTAACAATTTGTTATTGGCACCATAGAATTTTCTCATATGTATGTACTTCGTGCTGGATATGTCAGATATTGATCTTTTCTTTCTTTCTCTTTGGCAAAAAAAAGGAAATGAGATTACAATTAGCTGGAAGGCCTTTCGAATGCAACTCTGCACAAATCAACTAACATAAGGTTGTTCATTTCTCTAGGTGCCTTTCTAAGGTGAACATACAGCTCTCTGCTTGGCCTGCTCCCGAGTTGGCTAAATAATCGGTACATTTATTTCCTTCTCTCATGGTGTGGGTTAGCACACATCTCATTTGGTTGATGATCTCGCGGCAGTCTTCCACTAGTGCGCGTAGTGGGTTGTTTTTGGATCCCTTGTTCCTTGATCAAGAGGAGAGCAGCTATAGAATTAGATTCTACTGCGGTCACCAGTCAGTTTCTTTCGCACACGGTTGTTAATCCCTGATGTTTTGCCCCAAACTTCGGCATTCAGGCTTAAGTTTCTTTCAATACAGCCTAAGAATCCTTTTATCCATTGTCCTCTGTCACAATTATTTTTTTATCTGGGATATGAAGAAAGGCATTTCACATTTTGATGTGGATCTTTTCGATGTACAGTATCTATAGCTACAAATCTACTTATTTCAAGTAAAATCATGGCGCTTTTCTTCATTGCAAATTTACTAATTAGTTGGCACTGCTACCCAACCTCATAATTAAACTACTCTTGGTGTAAGATGGTGATAATTATAGATCCACGTTGACCTAGCCATTGCAACACAACCTAATCATCAGCAAGTGTCGGAAGGTCTGACCTAGAATATATGAGGTGCGGCAAACAAGTTAGGTGCCATTGTCAACAAAATAGCTACTCAAACTACAGAGACATCATTGAAGGCACTTTATAGGACGATAGCATTATTAATTAGTGACACTAAGCGTAACTGCCACTTATATTATAGCCACCAATTGTACTTAAATGTTGGCCAAAACACTTTAGGTGACGGTAGCTTTACCATATAGTGACATATATTGCAATGGTTCTTTTAATTTTCCTATTTTAGCAACACAATTCCTTTTTTGTGGAACTTGCAGTGACACTTGGAGCATTGCTAGTGGTCCTTGTCGCCAAGCAACTTTTTTCCCCCCCAATCAAACTCTATTAATTAAAAATAACATTTAAAAGGCGATACCGAGACAAACAAGAAGAGAGCACGTTCAAGTGTTAGATTTATAAACATGAAAAAGCTAAACGTAACCTTGTGTTTTAAGGGGACACCAAGATCGTTACATTCACATATTAAAATTCTAGTTTGTTGCTAAAGGTCAACAATATCATCATTAAAGTATACTTTTAATGATAAATAAGACGTGAAAAAGTATGTAAGATAACACAAATCTCATTTTCAGAGTTTGATTTCTATGTACTGTTTAAAGTCTTTGTAGTATATAATTGGCCACAATATATATATACCTCTATATTGTTTGCACGAAATTCTTTCTTTGACCAATAGTATTAGGGTTAGTCTTTGACAGCAGAAAGATTAGGTAAGATTCTTGCGAGCAGATACCCGTAAAGCTAGAAAAGGAGAGGTAGCCACATTCATTGGTGCAGAAGAATTGCATGCGTGGGAAGTCACATTCATTGGTGCAAATTTTCTTCAAAGATTTCGTTTTTGTTGGTGAAATGGACAACGAAAGCAGAACCGGAGAGGTCCCATTGTCGTTTTTACAAGTTAGAACTCAGTAAAACATGCCAAAGGCAAATCAAGTTAAGGTTGCTCTTTGCAAGTTTTCTTCTGGTTCAAGTCATATGCATGTTGTCACGAAGATTGAGAACAAGATCTTGTCTGGAGCATGACATTTACAAATAACAAGGATTGATGTGATGTAAGTTGACACCGAAAGGAGAAAAAGTTATGCAATGAAGAATTTAAAGCAAACCTATCCATGGTGATTCTAATTAGTTCGTAGAAGTAGTATTACAGTATGGCCTCACCACAACGTCATGCTTCTTCAAAACAACTAATTCAGTAGCTACTTATAACTTCTGTTCACAACATCTTTTAAACTAAATTCCATAATCTAACAATTGTTTGTGGAACTAGTTTTTTTGTTACAGTAGTTTGACATGGAACGAGCCTAGAGAATACACTTGGCAACTGAAATCTAATATATGGTCTGCAATCTAAATAAAGATAGAAGCAGTGCAATAGATCTTACGAGATGGAGGCCGGAATCTCCACAATAGAGAGTCAGAGTTCTGTTAATTTTTGTTTATAAGTACTATTTTTAGCAAAAAACCGCCAATCAAGGGGCGAGCCCTATTTAAAAAAAAGTACGAATTCAGTGTTGGAAGCATTTTATATCTTTTCTTCCCTTCAATCTTCATCACTAACACCTATCATTCAAGAACACCAAACTACACTAACATTGTCAACCACTATACCCATTGACCGCCATTACTACCACCCACCACCACCACTGACCAATACCCGCGAACACCAAACTACAAACACTATCAACCACCACAACCCTTGACCGCCTATTTGCCACCACGACTAACCAATACACCCGAACACCAGACTTGCCAACATCGCCAACTACCATAGCTACTGACGTCGCCACAACTATCAGTGGCCAACACCCATGAACACCGCCAACAACCATAGCAACTGATAACCATAACCACCACCACAGACCAATACTACCAAACACCAAACCCTCTAACATTGGTCACCACCACGACACCACTACTTCTCCAAATCCAAATTACCATCATAGCAACCACCATTGTTTCTATAACAAAGAGCACAAAAAGATTTCATCCATCTATTAGCACTAACATCTTCGATTTGCACAGGTAAATTCCAAACCAATCAAACTATTTACCCAATCAAACCAATGAAGCCTTAATTTGCAAGCTAGCATGTTACTAACATAGTTGGACGATGGAAGAGGAGATGTGTTGGTCATGGTGGGAACGCTTCTGGTTGTTGAATATAGGAGATCAGAAGAAACTCTCAAGAATTGGAAAATGAAAGAAAAGAAAAGAGAGGAAACATAGAAAAGAGAAGAGAGGGAAAAAAAATCAATTATGCAAAACTGTATCAAACAACTCATCAGTTTTGTAAAAAAAATGAAAATTTAAAGAGATTTTAATTTTGGTTTGCTTGAAAATAAAAACTGAAATGAATTACAAACACATCCCAAGTCTGCCAATTTCAGGACTTCTTACTTTTTCCACAGGAGACTTAACCTTTTTCTTTCGATGTGATCGGAGGATACTGAAGTGTAAAAAAGGGTGGTTAAGTCAAGAATCTCTCAATCACCATTTTTTCCGCGGAAAAATGTCCCTGCATCATTATCCTTTCACTTCATCGGTAAGTAGTAGCAGAATATGATGTCCACCTTGAAAAGAACAGTCCTTGTCTCTTGAGCAACTTGATCAATTTATCTGAAGAAAAAAAAGATTCCGAATGGAATGAAAGGTGACTGCGTTAGCTATGAAAGCAGTCCCTGGGGGCCTCTTCTGCGGGCCTCTTTGTGTTCTTTGCGAGACGAAAGTCAGTCTAGCTTGTCTCATAGGTTGGTAGTTTCTCAGCTATTACTTTATCCTAAAGTGAAAAGTATATTCGTTTTTAACCACCAAAACACTACCATAATTCATAAGCAAAGTCTAATCGTTCAATGCAACAAGACAAGTGCCCAACGCGTAACCAAAATAGGCAAGGTAAAGTGATCTAGTTCCTGAGAACATACTCTACAAAGTATTTTGAGTATGGCACTGCAAGGTGACATTAAGCAGAATTAACTGAAGTACCTTTGCAATGGTAGAGCTTAGAATAAGCCTTAGATGACAATGGGCCCCGACAAGCTTCAGTTCATTAGTATGTGCCTTCAAAGCATATGGAAACCAATTTAAAAACAGGATTCAAGAATAAAATTGGATTGATGCCAAGATCAACATGAATCTTCCCGTGCCACCAAACACGGTGCAAAGGCCCTTTTGACTTTCAAAAGTACTAGTTCATGCCTCACAAGATATACCACAGCATGCAATGGACCTATTGACTTTTCTTTTGACCTAAATTATTAATTGCAAACAAACTCTAAGATGGCCACAATCTTGCCTTCTGATTGCATACGAAGATTATGACAGTGATCGAGGGAATGAGGGCTAAATCTTTAGAAAATTCTTTGGTCAAAAACTCACCAAATCCCAAAATTCTTTGGCCAATAATCCTATCTTTTTTCCCTCTTGATTAATAAAATTGTTGGCATCTGTTGAATAACTTGACCAACTTAGGCGGCTAGAATCAGGCCTTCTGCTTATAAACCAATTAGTGGTAGTAAATCTGTATTTATCACTGAAGAATGCTAAAGAATGTCTGGATAATCATGTCATCCTGCACTATTTATAGGGAACTATGGTATAGTTTGGCTTCATCATTGGTACATAACGAGAAAATCTTTCTTCACCAACAAATGGCTCCAAGTTTTGATAACGGAAACTCATTGTTCGAGTTTGTGGTCCAAGATGGCAATGGTGTCAAAGGTCTGGTGGACTTGGGTCTAGAGAAGGTGCCCGAGAGGTACATCCAACCACAACACGAGCGAATCGACAAGCTAGACAAGTGCTCAAATGAGCTTCTTCCACCCATTGACTTGTCAAAGCTTGATGGACCTAGCCATGATCAGGTGGTCGAGGCCATAGCCGGAGCCGCCCAGATGGTTGGGTTCTTCCAAGTGGTGAACCACGGTGTGCCCGTGGAGCTGCTAGAGTCACTCAAGGATGCAGCCCACCGGTTCTTCGGCCAACCAGCCGAGAAGAAGGCTGTTTATCTCAAAGGAGTGAGCCCTAGCCCATTGGTGAAGTACGGCACGAGCTTTGTCCCAGAGAAGGAGAAAGCTTTGGAGTGGAAGGACTATGTTAGCATGGTGTATACTAACGATACTGATGCCCTTGAACATTGGCCTATTGAGTGCAAGTAAGCCAGCCCTAGCCGATTGGTCAAGTTAGTTCAATAAACTTATTGAGCTTCAAAATATATGTATATACAGTGCCATGTTTATCTTAAGTGAGCATCAAGCTCAATTGCTTAAAATTTAGAGGTCGTTTGTGATTGATTCTCGGAAGTAAATTTTGACTAAATTAGAATTAGTTTTTAAAATCAGCTTTAATCTATTTTAAGCACAATAAGCTGAAAATTGTTACAGGTGATTGGATAAAAAAGAATGAAAATAAGTGTGACAAAATGACTATATATAATATATTCAAACTTAAAGGGGGCATTTGATGTTTGTTGATATGTGAGGATATTTTAGTAATTCTTTTGTTTAAAATTGATTCTCCAAAACTGAAGGATTCAAAAAAATGAAGATTGTAGATTTAATCAGTTTTGAGCATATTGAAGCATATTTAATTGACTAACTTTTTTTACCAAACACTTCAAACCTTTTTTGGCCAAACACTTGGAACCTATTTAATCTAGATTTAATGAAGTTCGACTAACATATAATAAATTCCAAACACCCTCTTATATTCAAGTCACTAAGGGCATGCACCACTAACGTATATATATATTTTTAACGTATTTGAGTTGTTCGTTAATTGCACAAACATATATTGAAATACTCTCAACGAGTTATAACAAATTGGTCGATCTTTACTACTTTGGTTTTGTGTTATATATGACCATATAGAGTACTTTCTGATGGTGCCATTGTAATATTTCGAATCCTCTTATGATCTCTTTTGGAACTCAAAGCTGAAGTCATGGGCAAGCTATGTATGGGTAACTACAAGGTCATAAAATTTTGCTTAACCAACTTGTTTTCAGGGAAGTGGCACTTGAGTACCTCAAGACATCAACCAAGATGGTGAGGAGGATTACAGAAATACTGATCGCAAACCTTGGAGTGACATTAGAGGACTCCTCAAAGGTGGTGGATGCACTTACCAGTCTAAAAATGGTTAACATGAACTTCTACCCAACATGTCCTAGCCCAGAGCTCACTGTTGGCGTGGGGCGCCACTCGGACATGGGCACATTGACGGTGTTGCTACAGGACGGGATTGGTGGTTTGTACGTAAAACTGGAAGGAAAGCCAGATGCAGAGGAAGAATGGATGGAGATTCAGCCCATCCCCGGTGCTTTGGTTATTAATATTGGTGATACATTGCAGGTATGTAAACTGTCCATGTTCTTTATAAGAGTCGCATGGCTTTTATTACAATATATATATATTCTCTAAATTAACAGCATATTTATTGAAAGTTTATAAATGTAACATTAACCTTCGAAACAATGGCTTTGATGTCCAAAAAATTAAACAATATAATGATATTTCTTTAAAAGAGAGGGAAAACTTTTTTATTTGTAAATAAAAGCACGTCTTTTATTCAATAGAGCGTATTGAAAAAGAAAATATGCTATTTTAAAAGGATTGAGGCTGTATGAATCACATGAAAATAAAAAATAATAATAATATCAATAGTGATGTAATCCTCTGCTAGTGATTATGATTCCATGTGTGGTGGATTTGGTTAGATCCTAAGCAACGGAAGGTACAAAAGCGCTGAACACAGAGTGCGTACCACGAGCACGCAGTCAAGAGTGTCGATACCAATCTTCACAGTGCCACGCCCAACTGAAAAAATAGGTCCGCTGCCCCAGCTGGTGGAGCGGGATGGTGTAGCTCACTACAGAGACTTCATATTCCAGGAGTACATGAACAATTTTTTTGGAAAAGCCCACGAAGGTAAGAAGTCCCTGGATTTTGCCCAAAGCAGCTCCGCTTAATGCATGCATCGTCCGCGCTTGGCAGCTCTCCTTTGAGTTGCCTATCTTTACATTTTCTCCTTGTAATTGAACATCAAGGCTCTAGTGAAAGAGTCGTTGTGGGAATAAATGTGTGTTTTGATCGTTAATCGCAAACTGTTTCTTCTGAGTAGATTTTATTTGGTTGTTTGGACATTTGGATGCTAGAGATTGAATAAAGATATATCATATGAATAACTTGCTACGATAAAATAGCCCGAAGATAAGGAAATTACGGTATATCATTTGAAAAGATATCATCTGCTCGGAGGAAGACCTATTGACCCTCGAATTTGTGGTAAAAAAACTTGAACATATATTTTTTTAACTGCTTGTGCCGTAGATTAAAATTGTATACAATAAATTTTACTTGGTTGACAAATCCTCATTGATCATTCTCATCGATGGCGAAATGAAAACTCTTTATCCAAGATAAAGCAATTGTTGCATTAATTAAGAGCACATTGTCACGGACCCAGGACATTTTCACTCAGATATGATCGGTTATACCTAAATGAGACCTACACAGACCCTTTTCCATTAGTTATTCCCAATATCTGGACAATGTTAGTGTCAGTGTAAAGCTCAGTGCATTTGATTGTGACATTACATGTCAGGTCCGTCGTGTAGCCAATGTCGATATTTCTCCTGCGCACCCTTATGCTACGTGTCAATACAATGAGCCAGTGACAAGCTACCACGCCCATTCCCTTGCGCCCTCGAAATGGGGATGAAAAAAGTTTCCCGGATTTTGTGTTAAACTAGCATACTCGCGTGCTACATCAACTTTTGTGACTTCCTCACGCACCCTCTGGCGATGGCTGTCAAAGAGGTTTCAAACGCACTACCTATAGCCCTCGATGGTCTAACATTCTAGTACGAAAAATGGGTGTGATAACACTTTTCACGGATGCATGAACATTTTCACCTTGATACGACTAGCTATACCTAAATGAGGTTTTCAGACTTTTTTTCCCAATAGATCTTCCCAGTGTATAGACAATGTTAGAGTCAGTGCAAAGTCCAATGCGTTAGGCTGTGACATTACATGTCAGACTCATTGTGTGACCAATGTCTATATTTCTTATGCTCACCCCTGCACTAGGTGCCCACGCAATGAGGCTGCGACATGCAACCATCTCTCTCCAAAGCATTTTTCTCCTCTAAATTGCAAAATGCTAGCAAGAACATGGAGTCTATTTCTTTTAAATGATGGGCATTTTGAGGATATCTATTTTTCTTGAGAAATTTTCTCACCACCCTCGACATTCCGACACCCCGCCCCTCATATATAGCTCTTAATTATCCTTTTCTCTAAGTTTTTCTCTTTGTATTCCATCTATGGGTATTACAAAGTGCTTGTTTTTCAGCAAGAGTCGTTGTTGCCTTTACCTTGACTTTTTAATCCGCGTCGGTTAAGCCAATTATGTTTCCACTTCGACATTGTGGTTGATACCTTTAATCCAACCCGATTAAGTCTTTGCTTGTCAACTTGATTGTGGCTTTACCCACAAACGTTGGACCTTACAGGTGACAACTCATTTCGAGCGTTAGATCTTCATCTTTCGGGCTTGAGAGGTGCCTATCATGTCAAATCTGTCTTCATGTGCCCGATCAGTTACTATTCGACGTGGCTTCCGACTGATTCATTTGCAGAAGGCTGGAAGCTTTAAATTTGATGCACCTTCTGTGCATATATTTCCTGTCATCACTTTGTTTGGTATTTCGAAACTTTACTTATACTCATGTTCTCCTTGCTTTTTGTTATATTACCATATTGTAAAAGATTAAACAATGCCTAACACTTTTTTTCTCTCTCAAGCTCAAGTGGACCTTAAAGCATTTTGACAAAATGGGTGGGTGGATTGAGTTTGGGTGTTGATTAATTGAGTTGGGTATAAATAGGTCATCAACCCATTTTGACCCGTTTAGTAATGGGTTAAATGAGTTGGTTTCACCCATTTACACGCATTAGTATAGAATACGTGCGTTGTACGTGGATATAGTCGAGAGTAATGTTTGATGTGATATTATTATCTTTTTGGGATCAAAATAATGTAATCAATTCAATTATGTTTTTATTTCTTTTGTGACTTGTTTTAGAACAAATGTATATTTGATGTTCACAACTATAATCAGTTCAATGTTTAGAAATATTCTTTGCAGGCTTCTGGATTGAATAAATATTTGATAGTACAACTGAAAATAAAACAAATGGAGAAATTAAAAAAATAAATCTGCGTTTTTATTTTTGTAATTTGTTAAATTAGTTTATGATTAAGATTTGTAATTTTCAAGATCAGATGCTTTGCATTTCATCAATAAGAAATGCAAGACACCCGGTCTTCAACTACAATAACTGAACATATTTTCACAGTTCAAATTGACACCATATTTAAGCCTTGTTTTGTATGCATATTTAAACCATTTTCATTTTTTTTTCTGTTTTTGTTTTTTTAACAATTTTTTGTTTCTTAATTGATTTTTCACGTATTTCAGTTTTCTTTATTTTGTTTTTTAGTTTTTCAATTGGTTAATTGTTTGTTAACCTAAAAATGCAAAGGAAAAAAAATTACAGTTCTCGTTAACCAGTTCAATATCTAATGTTTATTTCATTTTAACCAAATTATAAAGAGAATAACAAAAGAATTTCTTTGTTTTATATTTCTTTCTCATCACATTTTTTATTTTCTAATGTATAGAATAGATTTATTATCCGATGTTCTTTTAATTTCATCAAACTTTAAAAGGGGGTAATAAAAAAAAGGGTAGGAATAATTGACGTAATTAACGGATGACATAATCGTTAAAAAACGATTTACAACATTCATATTTTTATAGGTAGTATACACACACACACACACATTTTTTGCAACCACGCATTTTGTTTCCTAATGTGTAAATGTAGGTGTAGATTAAATTTATGACCTAATGTTCATTAAACGCATTGCAAAAAAACTAATTAGGGAAGGATATGATTGTCATTGGAATAAATAACGGATGTCAAAACCGGAAATGATTACATAATTAGTAATTAATACTAGTATTTATGAAATGGTAGGATTGTTATTGAAGTGATTAATGAAGGGCAAAAACGGAATAAAATGATTTACAAGATTCATACTTTTATAGGTTGTATAGATGTATAGATATAGATTTACCCAAATATGAGCCAGTTATATTACAAAATTTTCATCTTTCTCTTCATCTGAAACCACTGCCACCTAGGGATGGCAATGGGGTGGGGCGGATGCGAATTTTATTAAATCCGTACCCGCCCCGTTAGTCTTGAAACTCCACTCCACTCCACTCCCCCCCCTGCCTCGCCCCGACACAGGGTCAAAAGAGTGCAATACAATCTCCGTTCCTAAGCTAGTTTAGGACACCCGACCTTGCCTCGATGTTTCCCCATTCACAGCCACATCCAAAGTCTGTTCGAAGCTTGATAGAAGAAAAAGGCACAATTATTTTGAGCACCACTGGCACCCCCTACCCACGGCCACTGCCGGCACACAAACACCATTTTCACCCATCACCACCAAATGGTAAGAAAGAATTCAGCCCAAAAAAATAAAAAAGGAAAGAATGAAAAACAAAAGCTTATGTGCCGGTCCAACGCCTCATCGTTGCCAATTCTCCACTCCGATTGCACCACCTCGTCGCAGAGGTTGCAGATCTAGCGCCCCTTATAGCTCTCGCAGATGCACCGCGCCTACGTCGGCGTGTACTCCTCCGTCAATCGTGGCAGTCGCACTTGACGAACTCGACAACACTACCGCTACTTGGACATGAATATGAGGTGGATGTGGACAGACGGTGGAGGTAGTGGTGAGTTTTTTGGTCAAGATGAAGGTGGACGGTGTTTAGTTGATTGTTAGGTGGAGGTGTTTTGTGGCCGTGAGGAGGCGGCGCTGACAGTGTGGGGGGAAAGAAGGCAGCGACAGCGGCGCATAGTCGGCTGAAAGAAAGAAAGAAAGGCTTAGGGTTTTGTCATTTGTGGGCATTTATATATGTAAGATAGACGGCCGAGATTGGGTGATAAGTAATGATTTAGGGTCTGTATACCGGGGCGGGCTGAAAAGAAAACCATACCTGATCCTAACCTGTTGCGGGTTAAAAATTTAAATATCGTACCCCCCCATAACCCGGTCAAAGTCAAAATATTCCGCCCTGCCCTGATAGTTGCGGGTCTAATTGCCATCCCTATCGCCACCAATACACATGCCACAGCGCGTATCCACCTCTACTGTCGCTGCCACCGCCCATACCTACCTCCGCCGCCACTACTCCCTTACCCACCTTAATACCCATAACTACCGCATTACGTCGTAATTACCACCACACCCACAACAAAACCAACAATCGCCTCCACTATAAGATACCCTCCCCCCCAAAAAAAAAAAAATTCTTTTTTATCGACTAATTTTAACTTCTAGCTAAAGAGATTTGTGGCTGAGCTTTTTTCCAGGTTTTGATGATATCCATCCTCTAAAGCAAAAACTAATTCCTTTCAATCACAGAATGCAAATCCATAATCACCATCGTGGCAAAACAACAATGGCCACTGCCGCTACCATCACCCACAGATCCGTTCCAGATATGAGGATCTAGAACTACAGACCTACCACCATAAACCCCAACGACAACCATAGGTATGGAGGATCTAGGACGCCACTGTTGACGACGACAACAGATGGCGATGCAGTTGGCAAGGCGATATCAGATGGTGGCGCCGCAGTCGCAGATGAGGATAGGGACACCGCGGTGGAAGGTGGGGATGTGGACGATGACAGAGGGAGGGGACGACTGATCCAATTGGGTTGAGATCTTGAGTTCTTGGTGGTGTCTATGGAATGAAAATTCCATGGTCGTCATTTGGACACCCATTTACAACCCATTTGTACATGTGGTTTATTGGGTTACTCATAAAGACCCAATTAATCAACGGGTGGGTTTGGTCACTTTTAAATGGACGGACTAATAGGTTTGAGTTATTATTGTCACCCTCTATTTACCCCAACTTAAATTCACCGGAGTTACAAAGATGCAGAATTTTTTTTTCTTAAAAGTGGTAGGCCGTTATGTTCTTGATAAAACCAAGCAGGGCCCAAAAATCCAGTGACAGCCCGCACGCAGGCGACGCCTTTCTTCCCAAAAGGCCTAATATGGCTGTGCAGCCCATGTCGGCGATAGGCCACCAACATTGAAACCAAAGAGGCCCAACTTACCTCTTTTACGTGGTTCAATTCAGACAACAAAACCCACAGTTTTCCCGACACGTAGCTCGTGCACTCACTGAAATTCCCTCCATCCGACTTTTCCTCACAAACAAAATCGCACTTGTCTCTTCTTGATTCTTGCAGAACACACGCCATGATCACCGGCATGGAGAAAGAAGAGTTCTTGAAGGAGTTCGGTGAACATTACGGTTACCCAAACGGTCCGAAAAGCATCGACGAGATTCGAGCAACCGAGTTCAAGCGATTGGACGGTCTGTCACTCTCTCTCTTTCTCGTTTCTTGATTTTTCGCCCTAATTGGCTGTAATTACACGTTCTTGATTGAATTGGGGTTGTGAACAGGTACTGTGTACTTGGACCATGCTGGTGCAACTCTGTATTCCGAGTTGCAGATGGAAGCGATTTTCAAAGATCTCACCGCTAATGTCTATGGCAATCCCCGTATCCTTGCAACTATAAACGAATGCGGTACATTGCATCGCGTACTACTCCCTCTGTCCACAAAAAGAACTGTCATGTTTGACTTAGCGCACAGTTTTGAAGAGCCACGTGACTGCAATCAATGTCGCCTTTAATCATGTTCTTTTGCATGTATGATCCTATATACGGTATGTGGTGCATTTTTTTGTGCAGTAGTGTTATTTAATGCTTACAGTGGATAAATATAATAAACATGCTTTACTTATTTTATTTTAAGTGGAAAACTATTTGTGGACAGTTAGAAGTAGAACGGATTGCAGTTTGTGGAAGGAGGGAGTAGTTACTTAAAGTGCGACGGCTGTTATATTTGAACTATGGTAATAGCTTCAAAACAAGCGAGATTATCTTGTTCAAAACTTCTTTGAACCGTTTTCTAAATCTTAGGAAACATGGGGAATGAAGACAGCAACTGTAGTTACACTTCCCCGTTTCATACTTTTGTCCCTGCCTTTGACATGTTATGAATTCCTAGAATAAGAATTGGACATATAAATATTGACTTTATTCATTGCTTTTGCCTACTTTGACTCGTCAAAGAATACTTATCTGATCAGTGGTTATTATTTGAGTTCAATTTGGTGTCTAGATTTCCAAAATTGCATCCTAGAAATTTGCAAAAAGTCAATGTTGGCAAAATTACGGAGCCAAGGGAGTAGCCATGGAAGCTATTAAAAGTCAAGGGGAAGAAGGGGATCACAGTACTGTGTTTGTTGATTGAGACACGTGGAATCTGAATATGCCATGGGAATGTATGTTTTCTTACGCTTGGAGGTTACAACTCAGGTGCATTCCAATTCTCACCTAACAGATCCAAAACCAGTGAGGACGGTCAAGTTTGTTATACCATTAGGGCCTTTGAGCCTTTTGATAGCCGATCAGAGTCTATTAGATGGGACGCTGGTTAGCCCTTGTGAGTAGCTTGCAGTCTTTAATGAACTCTTCTGAATACTTGAAGTACCCGTGTCGGACACTCGACATTTGAACATGGATATGCAATATGTGTCCAAGACACCTCATACGATATGACACTATGAACACTATCTTTTAGTGTTTCGTGTGGTTTGTTATTGCTTTGAGATGAGACAAGTTCTTTACCTTGGAAATACCTTAAACACACAGATTTAGTCTCCACCCTCCAACCCTTTTCAGCTTCTTTGACGCACGCGCTTGTTGGTTACTAGAATCCCAGTGAGGATCTCTGCCACATAGGAATCTTACCCTTAAAGTTGTTTGATGTTAATCTTACCTTAATAGAATGTATGGAAGTTGTTTGATGTCAATGTTACCCTAATGGAGCCTGTTCTTGACCCTTCTGTGTGGTATTCATTCTCGTTCAGCTCTTGGAATTACATCCAGCAGTGGTTGGAACTCGGAACAGATCGCAAAATCCAACCACTTCACCTATTTCATTGCCCGCAACCGTTTCTCGTACCTCTATTGAAACATAATGGTTTCATGTTCTTTGACCGGTTGGTTATTCCTCTCCGTTATATCTCTTTTTCCAATTTCGGTCTCGACTATTGAATGGCCAATTCTCCCCTGGACCCTCAACTCGATTGTTTTCCAGATGGGTGTGTAAGCCATGTATTCGGGCGGCACTTCAAATAAGTGCTTTCGGGTTTTTGCACCCTGTTTGGTCTTGCAGGTATTTAAAAAAGATATATATAAGCATTTTAGGAAAAAAGATTATAGATGTCCAATCTCTAGTGGTGGTGGGACCAACCAAGATGTATGTTGTCCGACCCAACCTCAGATTTGTTCTTCGCCAAGAAAAGTTGAAAGAGAGGATATGATTAGTGCGCCTTCTCCCTATCCTTTCCTTACATTGTCGATAATATGCCTGAAATGGCAGTCTTTCTCCTTTGCTTGTACTCGAATTGCCTTTTAGTTCAAAATCGTAGCCATGAAGACAGTGAAAAACCTCCGTAATCCCCCCTATGTTTAAAATGGTCGAATATAGGCCACAGATAACCATGAGGGTTCAGGAGCCTATTCCCCATTTAGCCCTTTAAGAGCCTTCAAATCTCAAGAGTCTTCAAATACCTCTTTAACCACAGCCTTCGCCTCCATCTCCGTTGCTGCAAACTCAAAGTTATCCTACCAAAGTCTAGCAATGATCTCCTGATTGTATAGTAAACAGAACAAGGCCATCATCACCTCATTGGCCTACTGATGTTACCTCCGATGTTGCCTCGTTCAACCACAAAGCTTTAGTTTTTGCTTGCTATCCCTTTTCACAAGAGTACCTCGCTCGCGTTAGGAAATTTTCTTCCTCAGCATACGCATTCCTTTCAAGCAAGATTTCTCTTTTGAACCCAAGTTTAGCCTTTGTACACCCCCCTGGTTCCCCTTTCTCGTTCTCCTTTTCAAGAACTTGAGCTCAATTCTAAAAAGCAGAGGTTGCTTTTCAACCATTCGCCAGACCTTATGTCATGTCTCAGTTGGTTGCTAGTTAGCCATTATTTAAAGTATCAGTTTTTTCGCTTTGCACTTAGTATGATGGCATGATGGGGGGTATTTGTATTCAACTCTCTCTCTCTCTCTCGTTTTGGGTATGCTGTCGCCAGATTTATATTCTACTGTCCTGCCTGAAGCATTAAATGGGATGCCTTAATTCTGAAGTTTTTCAGATAGCCAAAGCGACTCAAGCTCAGCCACATGCAACATTGTAGAAGAAGCTCGCCAGCAGGTTATATTCTTTGCTAATTTGACGACTTTTATTTTGGTTAGAGGATTTTATTTTGGTTTGTATCAACAAATTATTGAGCCGAAGGTACAATTTGATGGTCTGTTGGTATAATTTTGAAGAACTTTGAAAGGTTTTAAATCCTTGATTCTACGTTGCTAGTCAAAACAAAAAATTGCGATTGAGTTGCATATGAAGATATCGGAGAGTTTCTTCATTTTATCTTGTGCTGGATAGGTTTTTTGTGTGGATTATATTCATTTTTATGTTTTAATGTGCTTACTGATATCCTTTCCATTTTGTCTTCTCGACTTTTTCATGAATGTGGTGCAGGTTCTCAATTTCTGCAATGCTTCCCCAGAAGAATACAAATGCATATTCACTTCTGGGGCAACAGCAGCACTAAAACTTGTCGGCGAGGCCTTTCCTTGGAGCAGTCAGAGCAGTTTTATGTATACTATGGAGAATCACAACAGTGTTCTTGGGATAAGAGAGTATCCTTCCACCATGTCAATCGCCTGTGTCTTGACTCTAAATGACTGTGATGAGGCGTGATTTTTTGAGCGTAGGTTTTGTCTTTATTTTTCTTATATGTGCTCCTTTATTTAGCCCTCTATGTCTCTGCCTTGGCCATCAATTTTCTTTTAGACTCGTCTTATCAAATTAATATTGACCACATGGCACCTGAAGATTCTCTCTGACTTGGGCCATTGTTTTAATAAGCGGAGCTTGTTGTCCTGGATGGTACTTGAAGAATATAAGAGGCATGGAGCTGTCTAATATATTATCCCTTCAAACCTTGTGGTTGTCTCTTTTTTGGGCACTGAGCCTTCTCAGCACATCTCTCTCTCTCTCTCTCTCTATATATATATATATATCTGTCTGTCTGTCTGTCTGTATTTACATATATTGTTGCGTATGTCTCGAGTTTTTGGTTTCTCGGATACACATGTAATTTTTTTCTGAATATTGTTTCTCGGATATGTCTTTCCTTAACGAATCTAAGATATGCACTCAGTAAAGGGGCTGCAGCCTTTGCAGTAGATATTAAGGAGGCACGTCGTGATGGATCAAGGACTGGATCTTGTATGAAGGTATCACAGCGCCACGTACAAATTAGAAGTGAGGCTAGACTTCTAGAAGAAGAGCCTACAGGTAGCTCACTGGGTACTTAGTATCATCCCTGCAACCTCCACGAGGACTTATACGTATCATTTTTTATCTGAAAGTGGCTAATCTGATTTATGGGGACGTCACATAGTGTATGTACTATGTAGCATTGGTGGTCAGCCGTTAGCACATTAATGAAACCAGTCTATATGAGTCTTCCTTCTATTCATAGTCTTCTAGTAAGTAATCACCGCGCTGCAGAAACCAGTCTATATTTGGCGGCGGGTTTTAGCATAACCCGCCACCTGGCCCGCCCTCGGGGATCCATGGACCCGCAGGCCATGTGATTCCTAACCCCTCCTGTCCCTGACGTTAGCAAGTGGAAGAAGCAACAGCAAGGGTAATCAGAGAGGAAAAGACCAAATTACTGGGTAAGAATATACCAAATGTTGCTTGTTCACTGGTAAAATGGCGAAAAAAAACCCTTCCCTTTGTAGATCTGAAAGTGAAAAGGAGAATTTGGTCTTTGATGGAAATTGCTGATTTACAAAAATGGAAATCACAACTTTTGCGTTGAGAAAATTTGACAGAAGAGAAAGAAAAAGAAAACTCGCCTTTGAGATAAAACCTGGAGGTTTACGGTGGTGTAGCCATTGAGCCGTAATCCAGTGAAAGAATCCAAGTGTTCCTTTCCCTTGAATGGGCTGTGGTAATTTATTGATAAGTTAGCCAAGGGGGCAAACCCAAAAGTACAAGAGAAAGCTAGCAGCTGCCCAAGCAACTACAGAATTACTAAAAGCTGTCCGAAATCCTGAAACGGATATCCTTCGAACCTCTACTCTTGTACACGGACCACAAAAATAAGGTGTTTGAAACAGTAGATTTAATCGCAGACCGTTGTGACTCCTTTTTTCCCTCTCATTAAAAACTTCAGAAAATGCACAAATGAGTCGCATCCCAAAGAACAGTCTTCCTTCTTTTCCTTTTGTAAAAGGGTCAGCACAACAATTTAGATCCTGTTTTAACACCTCAACAATGCAGATCTTGTTAAACACTCCTCACATGTGATTTCTGCACACTAGCGGGGAGAAAGTAGAGACATTCAGTGTGCAAACTGCTCTAGTACTAAGGGGGACAAATGCAACCATAGCATTGTTACCTAATTGACCTTTTTCTCTACAATCGTAAGTTGTTAGATATTGGGGTCAACAGTAGGTGGTCTACAATCTTAAGCTGTTAGATGATGGGGTCACCAGTAGGTGGTCTACCTTTTGTTTCTCTCTTTTTCAATTTTTTTTTTTGGCGATGTGCACATGGATCCCCTACCTTATGCGTTTCGTAGTGTTTTCCTTCTTTTTTTGCATAAATACCCTATTGTGGTCACAGTTGCAGTATCAGTATGATGACATAAAACCTGAGCTTGTCATACTTTGTTTCTCCTAATGCTTTGATTGTTACAGGTAATGCTTTCAACTTATTTGCCTTTCCCTCGGAGTGCAACTTCTCAGGTGTGCGATTCAACCTTGATTTGGTGAAGACCATGAAGGAAGAGAGGGAGAAAATTTTGGAAGGCTCTTCGCATTGCAAGTACATAAGTTTGCACCAGTCTTTTGGACCATCTTTTTTTGTAACTGGATTTTATAAGAAGTAAATGCGTATTCTACCCATCCATATTAAGGGAGACCAGATATTTTGAAAGTAAAGCAACTTAAACTGCAGATAAAACATGCATACGGCATAAAGAAAGCTCTGATATCTTTCTTATTTTGAGGGTTTTATCATATATGGAGCATTTGAAATGATATGGTAAATGCATTTTGCTCCCTGTAATATAACTCAGGAGTCAGATGCCCCAGTTTTGAGTTTTGATAACGATATGGTAAATGCATTTTGATCCCTGTACTCTTACTCAGGAGTCAGACTCAATAGAATGGCATTTGCTCTCCCATGTTAACTCTTTATTTTTCTCATAGTATTACAAGCAAATGTTGCAATCACATAGTATCTACATATGGCAAGGTTATGTTTTATGTGACAAAAACACCCCTGTTTTGTTTACTAGAACCATATGTCACTATAAAATGCATTACTCGCAAATCATGACTTTTGGGCGACAAACTGGGCAACACCCCTTGCTTTTTTTTTTTTGGTGTGTTAGGTTGCGCTACTTACGGATTCTGCTTTTCTGTAAACCTAAAGGCTAAAGCGTAATCTGCTCCCCTAATTTCATTGGTGGCGGCTTGGCCAGCTATTTCGTGGCGATGGTGACGACGAAAATGATGAGTGGGATGTACAGAAATTGTTGTGGAAGTAGCGGTGATGCTGTCTCTCCAAGGAAGGTGGAGACGGTTAATTCAAGATCAAAGCTCGAATGGAATTTGGCTTGATTATAGCATCTTGTCCTCCGCCAGTACTACCACGAACCTGACGCACCACCACTGCCATGACCACTCTCAACTTTACCTCTTAACTTATTCTGATGAACCTAAAGGCCCTAGATAGATATGCTGTAGTTCTTGCTTGTCGTTCTTTTCGCATAGCCCTGAAAATTTTCTGAGCTTCTGACCAAGGTCAAAAAGAAGAAAGGTGTAGTGAAACTGAATGATAGAAGTAATACATGATTACATTGAAAGCAAGAAGGGCAAGAAGAAGAGGGAAGTGCAACATTTTTTTGTGTTTGGTGGGGGTGGGGGGTGTGGGGTGTGGGGGTGAGGTAAATTATTTACTAATTTAGTGATAAGACAAAATAGTGTCTTGTAATCATTAAAATAGACACTGATTCGTACTGAGTTCCAATTTCCTTACTCTTCTGAATGCGTTAAAAAGAATGGAAACGTTGATTGTAATGAAAACTAAAGGTAGAGATGATAATATAAAGGCTTAAGGAAGTAGTTATAGCTACAACTTATCTGATCCCTTGGTCGTAATAATGATCCAAGTTTAAGATTCATCAATTTTTTTCAATTTTATGGTCATTAGACACTATATGCTGGATAAGCATCTTACGACAAATATCATATTTTAGTTGGTCCTTTAGGTGATGAAGAAGATGTTTTGTTGGTTCATTCAAGAGTAGTGTTGTTTTCAATATTTTTCTCATCTAATGATTGTAACCAGGGGGTGCTGGATGGTTTTGATTGATGCTGCAAAAGGAAGTACAACAGCACCGCCTGATTTATCAAAGTATAAGGCAGATTTTGTTGTCATCTCATTCTACAAGGTATTTTTGTAGTTTGTTCCGATTCTGGAGTAGTTCAAGCTTAGTTTTCACACACTCTTCTGGTACTCCTTGCGAATTTGGGGGTTTAATCCGTGCTTATTCTATTTGTGATGTAGCTATTTGGCTATCCAACTGGACTTGGAGCTCTTATTGTCCATAACGGTAAGCACAGAAGGTTTTATACATTATAGTGTATCATGTGAAGGATGTAGGCACATCTCCATTGCGAGTGTCATGAGATTTTTACTCTCTATGCGACCAAGATTTGGCTTATTTTTCCTCAGGAATACTAATGCTCAACCCCCAGTTCAGATGTGGGATCGTGGGGGCTTCTCATTCTCCGCTACTTATGCCTCAGCTTCCTTGCTGAGGTTAAATCATAACCTTCATGCACACAGCCCAACAACTTCCTTTCTAGCTACCACACTTCCCTGCGCTTTCCTAGCATTCCTCTTGATGTTGGGGCATCACATGATATTTCCTGAAGTTCGATATGTGGTGTAACATCTGCAATTAGTTCTTTCAAAGCAACCAAATTTTTTTGAACTTTTGATTACTTTTCTTGCTTATTTGAGGAATTCTGTTTCGACTGGAACTGATCTTTATGTTATTGTCCTTGATTTTTTCTAATTACGTTATCTACAGAAGCTGCAAAATTGCTGAAGAAGACCTATTTTAGTGGAGGTTTGTGCTCTTATCTCTTTGTTCCAATATTTTTTATTTGATGGCGACATAAGTTCACTTCAGGATAAAATGTGTCAGGCACCGTCGCCGCGTCCATCGCAGACATTGACTTTGTCAAAAGAAGAGAACGCACTGAGGAGTTTTTGGAGGATGGTACCATATCATTCTTGAGCATAGCATCCATTCACCATGGGTTCAAAATACTCAATACTTTAAACATTTCTGCCATATCATGGTACGTTGAGACTTAGTTCCTGTAACAAGTAGATAAGTTTTCATAGTTCTAATGGATTTCGAAGTATTTTTTGTTAATTTAAACTAGCAGTTTCCAAGCTGGCTGACACCAACACGGCAACTTGTATGTTTGCAAATTATATTGAACAATTACATGAAAGAACTAGCATTTTTTTTCTCGTTGAATAAGTTTTATCGCGTTTAGCATGTAATATCGTGATTTGAGCTGTATCTTGTTACTTTCAAGGCATACAGCATCACTTGCCACATATGTGAGGAATATGCTTTTGGCCTTGAGGCATGATAATGGGACGCATGTATGCACAATTTATGGAGTGCACCAGTCAGAGGTCAGTTTTTCCCTTGATAGAGAAGTTTTTATATATTTGCAGTTCCTAGGAGTAACCTGGATCTAGAAGAGGTTCTAAGCTATTCTATGTGCTTTTGCCTGTTATGGAGACATGCATCTTCTTTTCCCTCTTTCAATTAGTCTAGTATCTGACTGTTTTAATTAAATACATAAAATTCAAGCTGCAATTTGCAATTTTGCGTCTTTAACCTGCCTACATCAAGGGGGGAATGGAGATTAGAGACCTTTCTTTATGCATTTTAACCAGAACTTTGTCAAATCTGATTGCTGCATGAGATTGCAGTTATGATTCATGCAAGAAACCTAATTTTGTGCAAAATAGAGCAACCCTTAATTTGTTTTTGTAATTTGAAACCCGATATTCTTTGTTAGTGTATTCAATGAATTAACCTAAGCTAGGAAGCATGGACTTCAGTGCGGGTGCGGATGCATCATTTTAGAAAAAGAGAGGATATACGTGTATATATATGTACATATATGTTCTTTACATGTATAACAAAGATATTAATTCTTCCAACCAAATTAGTGAGAAACCTTTTTAAATTCGTGGGCTGTTTTGGAATTATTGAATTTTGGTGGCTGAATATTTTAATGTTTGTGTGAGTTTGAGTATTACTAGTATCTCTATAATTTTATGGGGTTAGTTTGGATAATAAGTTAATAAGTGGGTACCAAATAAAGGCATAGAAAGTTAAAAGGTCGTGTATAAAGAAGAGAGAGTAGTCTTCTTCTTCCAAGACAGCATCCTTCTTCTTTTCCAGGACGAGCCCATCCAGGTACCTCCCTTTTCTTCTTTATTCTTCTTCTTTCTTTTTATTCTTCAGTAATCACAGACTGCTGGACGTCGTTGCTACAGCCAGACACGGTCGTCGCCGACTTCTAGCCGCTGCCGCTTTCTTCTTCTTCTTTCTCTCTCTTCTCTCTGTCCAGATTGTTAGGAACCTAGGTCGTCTATTCAACTTTGAGCCCTCAAGAACCCAGTGCGTGTCCAAGCCGTGTCGGAGCCACACCCCAAGCCGCACTAGCACCCGATCCGCACCCAGTGCTGGTGCGTCGGCCAAACTGCCGCACTTGTGCTTCAGAGAACCTAAGCATCCGAGGATTTGAGTTCAGAATGCCCATTAACCGTAGTGAATGACTGATGAAGTAGGATTGACGAGTAAATCTACTCACATCAAGTGCCTCAACTGAATTTGGCTAATGTTCCATGAGAGGTGGTTTGAACTTACATGTAGGCGCCACAGGCAGTGTGTAGTGTGATTGTGTGAGTAGGATGTCAAGTAGGATTGGTTTGAATAGAGCATGGGTGAACAAGGGTCGGAGCCAAGGCAACCTGGGCAGAGCCTGAGGGATTGGCACTGCTGAAGCAGGGGGAAGTCAAGTGCTCCAAGTCTTAACTCCCAAGAATACCTCCTCTCTCTAGTGACAACTTGCCGTGGGCCCACTGTACGACGATGCACTACCGTACTAACTTGCCTTGCCAGGTTCCTAGGACGTTCGGCACGCGATCTACTACAATAGTCCCTATGACGAAGTAGCCATAGAGTAGCCCCTGGCTCAGCCTTTAGTATATAGTGCTTCTTTGCAATGTCTCACAAAGCACTAAGAGGCGAGTAACTCAGCGTCGAGTGTCAGAGCTCTCACCGGCCACCCGGCGAGCTAGACACGATGCCCTCTGAGTATCTATTCTATTCTTGTAGTGACTCAGAGGTCATTCCTCGTAGAGTTGCCGGTAGTCATCGGTAATGTTGGTATGAATGTCTTAGTGCTCTAATGTCCTCAGCATCAGGCAATTCACCTGAGTATAGCGTCCGAGGGAGCTTGTGTGACTACCTTTGTGGCCAAGAGTTTGTCGTTTGCTTCGGCACATAGTTGATCAGTTTGCGGGTGCGTGGCACGTGGTCGTAGGCTATCTGGGATCGTTTTTGATTAGCTTGAGTAATATGATTCGGGTCGTGGGTATCAGTACTTGGGATGCTAAAGGGGCAGGGGATCTAGGTAATTTTAGTCCTTGCTTCATAGCATTTTCGGGACTCCTTGTGTCGTAGCATTTTCAGAATTCCTTGCGATGTTGCTCCCCCAGAGATTGGATCGACGAATACGACGACCAAGGCAAGATTACTTGCTCTTGTTTTTTATTTGATAATAAGTGGCAAGATGCACGGTGCGCGTCAGTGAAGGTGCCCCGATAGAGGATAAATTGATAACTACTAGAGCATGCATTAGTGCCGGTGCATGGATACAACGTCGGGTTGCGACACACGAGGTTTCTTTCAAAGTGCGCGGAGCATGGAGTGGAGGACGGACTTGATGGAGGAGCGTGCAATGCCAGACAGAGTTGCCTGGGTGGTCCATCCCCGGCAGTCTAGCGCGGGCCGCTTTTGCCTTTGTCCATTTGTTATGAAGACCAGTGGACCACATTTTGACTTTGTTGACCACTTTGACTGTGGAATTTATTGACGTGTTGTTGAAAGTAGGTCCCGAGCTCGGCCACGTGTAAGAGACTAGATTTTGGAATGATAGATGGAGCCAAAAGATTTTAGGCATGTAGAAATTTTCATAGTTTATGAGTAGCTGGGTGGTGCGTGACCATTTAGGTATAACCCTGTCAAACCACATATGACACTTCCAAGTAGACTAGTTTGGTGCATGTGTGATACAGGTGGCCCTCAACAAGACCTGATTTTCGAACAGATTCCACTTGTCAATTGTGCGTGTTACTTCTACGCCATTAAGTGTATCTCTTTCCTATGAAATAAAAATGTATATGTTAAACTAGAATATGATTTGTCTATGACTAAAAATTCAGAAAATAATCGAATTAAAAGTTTAATTGTCTATTTCAAATTGATGAACTTATGTGGTTTGCTTGAGCGTAAAATACGAAGAATCTTCGGGTTTGGAATTAAAGTCTATTAGTTGGCTGAATTCTACTAATACGGTAGGTAGTTTATAACGGTGGCAAATCTAGGTTTGCCACTAGTAGCACATGCATACATATATACACATGCAGATATATGTTCGTATACATCACATACATGCGCAGGACATCAAAATATCAAGAGTAAAACACATATAGAGCTTGAGTTTGTAGACTTACATTGTTAATGGCAAGATTTAGGGCTTATTTGAGAATTTAGGTCTCGAATGTCGCAGAATCAGGGTTGGAAAGGTTGCTAGCGGCATTGGGAGATGATACGAAAGAAGAAGTGTTAGTAAATTAGGGTTTAGGGGCCTTATATACCCCCCTTTGTCCACCCTATAATGTGACAAACAAGTACTATAGGCTACAGTAGCCCCCTCGATAACGGGTCCTAGGGGGCATTTTTGTCAAATGGATCATCCGCCCCATAATGGGACAAACGAGTACTTCAG
This sequence comes from Escallonia rubra, assembly GCA_033065855.1. Taxonomy (NCBI): domain Eukaryota; kingdom Viridiplantae; phylum Streptophyta; class Magnoliopsida; order Escalloniales; family Escalloniaceae; genus Escallonia; species Escallonia rubra. Next base: position 721,004 of record JAVXUO010002540.1, on the reverse strand, counting down.
CGGCTACAGTAGCCCCCTTGATGGCGGGGTTGAGGGGCAGTGAAGTCAAATGGACCGTTCGGCCCATTAAAGGGCGTATGCCGGGAAGTTTTACTGAAAAAAGTTGATCTGGTCGGTCCTTCCGTAAGTTACCAGCAATGGCAAGGGATCAGCTCCCTCTCCAGCTCTTGGATCTTTACTATTTTCACAGCGCATCTCAGCCGGCCACGTCGTGCAATGGACGGCTGAGATGCTATTTTTTTTTTTACAAAGTTTTGCTTAACCGGCCCAATGGTGGCTAGCAACTTTTGCAAATTATTCCAAAAAAGCCCTTGTCCCCCTTCCCCTTCTCTATCTTCCACTCATCTGTCGGCCTCCTCTCTCTTTCCCTCTTTTATTTATCACCGGCTCAACGCACAACCAGTATCCATTCCCACCACTACCATGTCGCCATCACCAGTTGCCACCATCGAGCCTACCACCACTATGCCGTCAATCACCAGGTGCCACTGTTGAGCCTAGCACCACTCTGCCGCCACCACCTGGTGCCACCACTGAGCCCAACAATGCCAACACCACCGTACCCGTCAGACACCACCACCGCCAATCTGTTCGCACTTCAACGGAGATCACCAGCTTGCCAATTCACTGTGAAACCTCACCAGCTCGCCGCCACCTTGCGAAAGCCGTTATTCAAACCACCTCCCTAATGCATCACCACCTTACCAACACCTTTATTGACTTCTTTCTATTTTTCAGATGATTAATTAAGTTGACGTTCAAAAAACACATATTAAGAATGTGCTGTATTTTGCATGGATTTGTAACATCTCTAATGTTAATTACCTTGGATATGACTCATATTCGCTTTAGGATTTGCTTCTCTTACCATGGGTTATTGAACCATGAGACATGGTTTTTTGGCCTTTGATTTTTTATGGGCTGATGATTGCCGAGGAAAAAGAAATAATGGTATGGGTGTTGGTGTTGGTGTTGGTAAGGTGGTGGTGGAAGCAACGGTGATGGTAGACGGTGGTGAGATTGGTGGCTGATGGTGGTGGTTATGGAGAGTTTGGCGGCGGTCTACAGAAATGGCAATTTTGGCGGCATTGGTCAACAATAGTGGTGGGTTTGTGGTGGTCGATGATGGTTGGTTTGGGGTTGGTTGATGGTGGTGCTGCAGATGATGGTGGTTCTTTAATAGATGATGATGGTCGTTGTGTGAGAGATGATGGTGGCTCTGTGAGAGATCTATATATATGTTTCATATGTATGGAACAATATATATACATAAATACATCTGTGGGTGTATGTGCGTAAGGAAACACGGAAAGAGAGAGGAAACACGAAAAAAGAAGAAGGGAAAAAAGAAGGTTAAAGGGCAAATACGTAATCGACAATAGACTATCGTGGTTAGGCAAGATGAGGGGAAAAAAAGGATCTCGGTCATCCGCGTGGTGACGTGGACGGCCATATTGCAGACGGGAAAATGGGGCTTTTTCTGGTGCTAGATGTGGATCAGCCCTTTATATGTACATAAAGTCATAAACATATGTAAAATGCAGAAATATATATACACTTACATGTGTGTAGATATACATACACATGGAAAACTGAAAAGTTCTACTTTTTACTTTCTGAATGGAGGTTGTCCTTCTAATCATCCTACTTGAGATGAAGGGCAACTGCGTCCCATGCATTTGAGGTCTCTTCTGGGAACTACCATCCTTTAACAGTATAAAAGCGATATGTAGGAAGCAAACTGTACGGTAGTTTGTGACATTGAACAACTAAGCCATAATAATGCATATGACAATTTAGAGGAAAGTGCTGATATTGATTTGAATTTCCTCTACTAGGTATCCTGTAATGAATTGGGTCCTACGGTTGCATTCAACTTGAAAAGGCCTGATGGATCTTGGTTTGGCTACCACGAGGTGGAGAAGTTGGCTTCTTTGTCTGGAATTCAGTTACGGGTAAGACTTGAGAAATTGTACCTGCTTATTAATTTTACTCTTCTTGAAAAAAAAAAAAAAAGGTCCCTCCGTTCCAAAAAAATTGATCATATTTCCTTTTTGAGCTGTTTAAAAAAAATTGATCATTGTCCAAATTAAGAAAGATTTTGTAGGCGTTTTTCCTTGTTTACCCTTCATACACTTTTTTAATTCAATTTCTTTCTCCACATTCAATCCTCCACCAATTCATTTTCTTTCTCCTGGCCCACTTTCTCCCCCCCACCCTTCTTCTTCTTCTCTCAACGGGAAACTCATAATATACGATTCATATCCTAAATAAGCATGCAAGTCAAATCTGATCGGGTAATTTGGGACAGAGGGATTAGCTTTTTATTGATGGAATATGTTGTTAATCTTAGGGTGCATTGACTTTTAAAGTTTTTGCGCCTAGTGTATATCTAATTGTGCTTAATGCCATTATTGCCATCCTTCAACCTCAGTGCTCTTTCTGATAAATGTGAAACCACTTGGTTGTGGAGTACTTTGCTCCTTGTTATGTTGTCTGGTCCACTATTCTGCTCCTTCAGTACGGTAGTAGCGTACTATTGTTAATTCCTGATAAAGCTTATAAGAAACTATGCATCTGCTAATTGTAGTGAAGAATATGTCTTCCTGGCTAACAAATATAAGGTCCCCATAGTTGCAATTGTTGTCTAATGATTGTGGTTTTCCATCATTCGATCGGGAAAATTTTCGGAGGCATCTAAATATTGGTTCACACATATTAATCTAGGTTTCCTTTCATGCCACAGTTAATTTGATAAAAAAAAAATAGAAGTATATGTACTCTAGATATAATGGGCTTGGCGTGCATGAGGTGCCCATCAAGGTCTAGGGATGGTTAGATGTATGGAGCTTTACACCTGCTATTGCAGAATCATTTCCGCGTTTCAAACCCATGATCTTCAGGTCACAAAGCTACCTTATTGGTGATCGAAAGGTTGTTCTCATTTGACTAGGTGAAGAAAACCGTATTTATAATATCGTTCGGGGATGGGGTGGTGGGGGGAAGGGAAAATCATTAATGTAGAGGCTTTTTCTCTCACTATATCACAAGGTTAGGTCTTCAAGTGGCTAAGTTGTGAGTGACATTTAGCATGCAAGTATGCTGCAAAAGGAGAAGTTTACTTTACCGTGACGCCGTGCGAATTCCACCCAAAATCTTTTTGGACTAAAAATTGACCATATTTTTTTTCTCCAAGATTTTTGATGGGTCAATAATCAATATAGAATAATACTTACACTACGTATTACATGTCCAGAATTTAAGTTAGACCAGCTGGCATGAAAGGAGCTATCTGGGCTCCAACCCAAAATGTTCTGTTAAATTTGTGCAACTCAAGCAGCTTTTGAACATGATCACTATTGTGGTTTGCGGTATACAGTTTTTACCCTTTGTTAGATCATGCCAGACATGATCACTATTGTGGTTCGCGGTATACAGTTTTTACCCTTTGTTAGATCATGCCAGTACTAAGTAGGAGATGACATGCATCTCCAGATACTCAACTGATGACATTGACTTGTTACTTTATGGAAAACCAAAAGTACACGGACCTCATAATTTCTTCCTTTGTTCTTAATGCGGTTAGCAAGCTTTTTTGTACGATCAAATGTGGTAACGGCATGTTAGGCTTCGATTACACAATATTTAACGGGATGCTGACTGTTACGTTTTCTATTCCCTCTCTCCCCCCCTCCCCCTCCTTTTTCTGTAGACAGGATGTTTCTGCAATCCTGGTGCGTGTGCAAAGTATCTTGGTTTGTCTCACTTAGATATACTTTCGAACATCGAGGTATTTTCCACCGTTGTTTTTTCAAGTAGTTACTTTTTTTTGTCCGTTACTTTCTTTCTTCTCTTTTCTTTTCTGAGTTAAAGTGTTGATGTGTCCTGTTTGCAATTGTGTTTCTTATACTAGGCTGGGCATGTTTGCTGGGATGATCGTGATATATTAAATGGTAAACCAACTGGAGCTGTCAGGATATCCTTTGGTTATATGTCAACGTTTGAAGATGCAAGGGTAAACATCCTTATCTGTCAAGGAAGTTCATTTTTCTGATTGTTGACTGCCAAGATGCAGTTCTCTGCTTTCGCCTGTCGCCTTCTTGTGATTAGGATGCTGTTCTTCTGTTTCCTGCCAACAAATATGGCGAAACTGCAATAAACAATGGAATTTATGTTCGTTATGTATAAGGATATAAAATGGTGTTTTTATTATATAAAGATAACAGTTCTTATGAAACACAAAGTTTCAGTAAATACAAAAATAAAGAGTAGTTTTTATCAAACATAAATTGTTAGCATTTTAGATATAAACGGATGACTCAAGTTTTCGAGATCCTACAATTACCGAGTTGGTGACCAATGACTTTTCCTAGTAAATTAGCTGTTTGGTTTTGTCAACCTAAATTTCCATATTTTACTCACTTTGTTTTTAACTTAATATGCAGAAATTTATGGGCTTCATTGTTCGTTCCTTTGTGTCACTACCTTCTCTGAATGGACATATGTATCCGTTGACACCAAGGTCCATTCCTGTCCCAACCGAAGGTATCATCTTTTATTCTCTTCACGCCCCTTTTGTTCTACTGCTGCACTTGAAGTTTGAATTTTCTTTCTATATTTTACTTGCTATTAATGTGTAATTCAATTAAAAATTGCAAATAGTGAGGTTTTGTTTATGTTAATTAAAACTCATTGAGATCACTGAATATGTTGTTTTGCCATGCTTGTTAACATCTCTACCATGTTAAACTTTCAGGCCTTGAAAGAGAATCTGCAAGATATTACCTTCGGTCTATAAGTATCTATCCAATAAAGTCATGTGCGGGGTTCAGAGTGGATTCTTGGCCTTTAAGCATTACTGGTAGGTCTTACTATCCGTCACCTGCATGTTACACTATCCGTCTGCTTTAATGTTGATGCACATTAGCTTCTCGGTGACGCTCCAAGATGCTATAGCAGACCTCTTACGGCATCTAGCTTTTGGGTTTGGAATTGTGGATGGCCCCTTAACAAATTTGGGGCGTTGCCATGGCGGATGTCCAATTAATTATAGCAGTAATGAACTTCAATCCTTTTTTTACCTTTTATGAAAGAAAAGGATCAAATGCCAATGTATACGACCAGTGCCTTGCGTGTACGATGGTAACACGAATGGGATGACGTTTGACTGTAACCTGAAAAAGGGATAAGACAAAGGCTTGTCACTCTGGAGCATGGGCAGCTCTATTAGCCTTACTGATGCTCTTCTGTTACCAGCAACCTAGCTTATATAGTGCAAACTATGGGGTGCAGTCCCATGGGACAAAAACGATTACCTAGGGCCTGTAATAATGATGCATCACCATTGTCATGCAAAGTTGTAGCTCATATACTAACACGTGTTATTGACTCATGGGGGCCACATCCAAACAGTTTGAACTTGATTGAAGAAACATTAATGGTTGTAGTACGATGCTGTGATTGCATTAATTTAGCATAGGCCTTTATATGCCCTGTAAGAAGTGATTTATGCCAAGTTGATGGGGTAAGGGGTGAGGAAAGACTTCTACAAATCTATCTGAGAACATGTGCTTTTATAGGGGGAATGAAGAAAAGGATTCATGTCGCCGACCCCAACTAGTTTGGGAAAGACTTAGCGGATTATGATGATGAATACAATGTTATGCAATTTACTAATAGAAAAAACACAATGCGATGCAAATGATATTTGTTGCTATAGATTTTCAAGTGGCCAACATTAAGTGCTTCTTAGCGAGTTAATTCAGAAAGAAATGACGTTTAGTATTCAAATGGAAATATCTTCTTTGGAGTGATTGGCTTAGTGGTTTCTTGCATTGAGGCAGCTTTGCTGATAGGATGGTGAGTAAAATAGCTCTTTACATTTCCAGATCGAAAGGTGGACCCAGAGAGCTATGCACAACTAAGGCTATGTGATCACAATAAGCAGATAAGCTGTCTACAGAGAGCCCATCACTTGACCCTTTGAACTCACAATCTGCTTCATCCACTTGGTGAAAAGGTGTAAAATGAACAAAAGACCTCTGACCTGTTGAACACACCCCCTGTAATTTTGAAAGGTTAGTACACTTACGGGTTCCACCTTGGTGTGCAGTAGATACAATTTTTTGCAAAGAATTTGTGGTGAAAGCCTAATGGTTAACTTTATTGTTGCTACTAATTCCAATAAACTTTTTACTTATTGAAAAAACAAAACTAGTTAAAATAAACCCAGAAAGTTAGCTTTACTCCTTTTTGCACCTTTAATTAAGAAGATTAACTCTTAAGAGGCTTGAGAATTCCCAAAAAGTTTATCCTCAAAAGCAAACTGGAAATAGTTTGATTCAACGACAGTAAGTCCTTGTACTTGGATCAAAAGGATACCTGAAAGTCATTGACTTCCAAAGGGATGAGTAACATATTTATGTTGCTTGACATCTCACTATAATCCTTTAGACCCACTATGTAAATCATATATTAATTTTCATGGTAGGTTGTTTCCAGTTTATTAAGAAACGTATCATTGTCATACATCATCATGTTATATATACTGTCTGTTGCTTTGCATGGTGGTAATTTCTACTACAAATGTTTGAGCAGGATTGCTACATGATCGAGAATGGCTTCTCAAAAGCACAAGTGGGGAAATTCTTACCCAAAAGAAGGTGAACTAGTTGTTTGCACAATACATGGTCCCTAGCTTTGTAGTTTAATCTTTAACACACTTACAGGAAGGCCCCAACTCTTGCATTTGTTCACGCCTTATAAAGTTGAACATAGCGTATACTTATTCGCGTAGCTCGTCTTCTAGAAAATGTTTGGCATCCTAATATGATTAAGTTTGATCATGTTTCTGAATTTTTTTATTATTGTGAGGGTGGAGGGCTCTAATTTTTTCGCTTTCCCGAAATCTTATTGAACACTACAAAGTGAAGTTTATTTTTACCTTTTTGAGTCACAGCCTATAACCTCCTATATTTGCAACCCTACTTCTTATATTTGTTAGCCTACCATGAAATATAACCAGTTCTAGTCTAATCTTCTTTCAGCTTTCAAGAGCTGTCCTACAAAGGACATGTTGAAATTATTTTGTCAAATTCATCTTCTGGTGCTTTTCAAGGAATTGTATAGTTCTCAATTATGTTTTTTCAATTAAACTGCATAAATTCTCATTATTTTAAAGAATAAACTTTGGGTCCATTTCTACTTGAATGTGATCAACATTCTCCTTTTTTGTATTAATTGATCGATCTCGTTATTGTTTCTGTTTTTGTTGTATATGCTTCCTTGCATAAGTCATGTTATGAAAATTTTGTTCTTGACCTTTCATTTGAAACATCAAGTTCTTCATCATCTGTATTTTGTAGGTTCCGGAAATGGGCAATATCAGTACATTGATTGATCTCAATTTGGGAATATTACTTGTACAGTCACCCCGTTGCAAAGAGAAACTTCAGATTGAACTGAAATCAAGTTCTTCTTTTGCTGGGAGAGATCAAATGGATATTCATAGTCAGAGGTGTGAGATTAAATACCGTTGTTTCTCTTGTGCATTATATACTTTGTTCACTCTCCACCATCTGGCCCTTTATTTTCAAAACTGTTGTGCACTACAAGAACCTGTTTACGCACGTAAATATCATGGTTGAACTTGGAGCCAACAGCTTGAGCTGTTTAGATGAGGCGTCTGCTAACATAATAATGCTGTACAATTTAGCAACCACCCTTAATAGAGTAATTAGTAACTTGACTATTAGCTAAGTTAGTTCATGCCCATCGCAACTTTCCTTTCCCAAATAACCTAAATGCTTCCTGTATAAACATTAAGTCATCTGTTATTTTAGATGCATTTGTCAAGACAGACTTTTGGTAAAAAATACAAATCTGTCGTACGAAGAGACCAGGGATTGATTCCTCCTACACAAGATGTTGGGCTACCCCCACCCCCACCCAGTTGTGTAGACCAGATCCAATTGGCCTCCGATATACCCAAAAAAAGAAATAGTCAGTAATGCAAACAGCCGACTTTTGACTGTTTTAGGGGCCGTTTGACAGGCTTTTTTTTTGCTCTTTTTTGACCCTCTTCTCTTTTTTTTGCAAAAGCCCATAAAAGTGGGATGTTTGATTGACTTCTCTTTTTTTAAAAAGCCCAAGAGATTAAAAAGAGCTGGCCATTTTTAAAAAGAGCTCAAAGCTCTTTTCTTCTTCTCTTTTCACAGAGCCTTCATGCACATTAATGAGGTCCCCCATTCGAGCCTCACTAGCAACATTTTTCGAGCTGGGTATAAAACCCACTTTTATGGACTTCTTTCATCTCTCTTTCTTCTCTCTATCTCCCCCTCCGTCCGAAAGCCCTACCACCGGCTTGACATCAAACATGGTCGGCGATCGAGGGCGAGCTGGGTTCAACAGATCCCCAATCACGTCATCATCGGCTTGTTTCTCTAGGGTTTCTGGGGTTGGTGGGTTTTGGGTGAGGGTGTGGCGTTCGAGGGCGAGCTGGGTTTCGTCAGCGATGACAGCGGAGAGGGACTGACGGAGCTTCTCGAGCTCGTCGATGGCAGATTCTTTCCGATAATACACATAGCATTCACGCAGACTTGCTCAGGAGTGGGAACTGAAAATATATGAGACGCTCGAGATCGGATTCTTTCCGATAATACACATAGCATTCACGCAGACTTCAATGAAATCTGAAAGGAGTTGACTGTTGACTGGTCATGGGTCACCGGTGAAGTCCAGTGTCCTCATCGTCGTCGCCAGCAGAGGATGTTGGCCAGTGGAGTCGTTGTCGCCGGTCACTCGCCCGCCTTGCCATCGCCGGTCTTTTGTCAGATCTGGAACAAGAAGGTCGGTCGGCGGTCTTCTCTCCAATCTCTTGGCTGTATTGAAGTAAATGAGAGAGAGATTGAGATGAGGCCAGAGAGAGAGCTCTGCTTTTGGGTCGCCGTCCGTTGTTGCCTGTCCCCATCGTCGTCGATGAGTGGTGTCAGGCCGTTTGGGTGAGAGTGAGAGAGTAGCGTAGTGGGAGAGAGAGGAGATGGAAATTGGACACAAAGAGACAGGGCAGGGATAAAAAATTGGACACAGTCAAACGCTTGCTCTTTTCTGTTTTTTGAAAAAATAAACTCTGTCAAACAGCCACCAGTTTTTTAAACTGGTGAAAAAAAAAACCAAAGCTCTTCTATTTTTTTTTTAGAAAAAAAACTAAAAACTGAAAGCCATACCAAACAGACCCTTAGTAAGTAAAGGTTACACATATACATGTATTTCACTGACAGAAGTCCAGTGGCATATAGCATTTAGTTTCTCAAGGGATCTTATCACAACGGACATGAAATACTATATCTGCCTGAAACGAGATCCAAAGTAATGGAAAAGACTTTCCAATCATCTGTACACCCTGCTGTTTACACTTTCTATAGGTAAATTAATTTCCTTGTTATCTGAAATTGGAAAATGTTACCCAAGTTCACTATCTAGTTGTTGTATGAAATGACCTAGAAACTTCACTGCCTCGTGAATTTTCCATACGATTTCTTCTTGTTCTATATGTAAGTTTTCTAACGAAATATCGGTAAAAATTAATTGTTCTTTAGATGGTGTAAACTTTCATTTGAGGTAGATACAAACTTTACTTTCTCTAATTAATTATTTATTTTGTTTTTATTCTCATCAGCTCTTTTCTGAATACTGGCCTTACGATATTCAGTGTTTGACAACCTACTCAGCTCACTAAAGCCTCTTATGATATTCATAGTTGGGACCTTGGAGTCGTTTCTATGAATCTTGTCTTTTATTCTCGCCTGCACAAATGCATGTTATGGGTTTGCACCCATTGGCTCTTGGTGGTGATACCTTTAGCAAAGATTATTTGATGTCCTATCTTCTTAAAATGTATAAATTGCCCCTACATGTATAACGAATCTTCAAATCATAAACCTAGTCTATCTCATAAACCACAAAAACCAAATTCTCAATCCAACAAAACCCCAAATCCATCGATACAACAAAAACCACCGGCCAACCTACAGCCACCGCCGAGTCACCACCACCACCGTTGCTGAATCACCACCACCACAAAACTCACCACCAGCGACCAACAACGAACCCACCACCATAGACTGACCACTGCCACAAACCCACCACCCCCCTAGCTTATCCAACCACTACAAACCAACCACAAACAGTCCAACCACCCCTAAGTTAGGGGCCCTAACGATTCCTCCACTACCAACAAAAACCCAAAGTGCCACCACCACTGCTACCGAATTGCTGCCAACACCACCATAGCCCCTAAGTTGACACCACAACAATCGCGGAGTGGGTGGGAGTGTCTCTGGGGGGTGTTGGGTTGGGGGGGGGGGGGGTGGGGTCCGTGCACGCGTTTGTGTGCCTGTGTTTGTTTGTTGGTTGATGGGGTAGGGGTGGGGTGGGGAGCGCCGGTGGTGGATCTTGTGGGGTGGGGGTGGGGGGATCGTGACACTAGTTTGTGGGTGTCGGTGGAAGTCTTGATTTGGGCTTATTTTGGGGCGTTATTGATGGGTATTTTGGGGGTTCCATTAAATTTTAACAGCTAAATTGACGTGAAGATAATGAGAGGGTGTTTGTGAACACAGAAAAAAATGTCAAGGGGTCTCAATTTAATTCCCTAAATAAGGGGGTTGCGAGTGTATTAAGCCCAACACTCGGGTATTGTTTTCCTTATTTCTTCTTTTAAGAAGAGAGGTCGTTGAGAAAGCTGAGTTTTGCTTAGTGAGAAGTCTGTATATATAAGGCCTGGTTAATGCATAAGAAGTATCACTTTATAAAAAGTTCTCCAGAGTAGCTTAATTGCAAACTTCATGGCTATGCTAAGTTGATATTTTCCTTGGTAGCAACTAAGGATCTTTATTTGGCAGCGTTTGCAATGAGCATCATCAACCTGACTTATAGATCCCCAAGTTGGTGATTTGTAATCCTTTTATGGCACAATGGAAATGCATTCAATCATATGCTTAGTTTTTGGAAGTGGCTAATGTTCTCACTTCAGTTTCAATTTTTTGACTAGCTACTTACTCCATACTTAATAAATTGTATGTGGTGCTGTTTATAGATATGACGTTCATGGTTATGGTAATGAGGTTGACATTTGGTTTGGCCACGCTGTTGGGCGGCCTTGTAACTTAATAAGAAATTCTGGTTCGAAGAGTTACTTGTGCTCAAACAAAAGAACTGGAGGGATCTGTAGGGATGTGGAGACCACTTTAAGTTTTGTAAACGAAGCTCCGTTTTTGCTGATATCCGAGGAGAGTGTATCGGACCTCAACAACAGATTAAGTTCAGGTATGTTCTGATCTATTCCTTTTTGTCTTGTAATCATAGTTTTTGAATCGAGACGTGCATCGTTTATTAACATCTCAGTTTTGAGTATTATGCATCATGTTGAATCCTGTATCATTAGATACGAATCGGTCCTGGGAAAGACAATATTTAAACATGTTAAGAAATCAAGTTGTCCATCAACAAACCATTTTTTTCTTGTAATCATAGTTGTTGAATCGAGACGTGCATCGTTTATTAACATCTCAGTTTTGAGTATTATGCATCGTGTTGTATCCTGTATCATTAGATACGAATCGGTCCTGGGAAAGACAATATTTGAACATGTTAAGAAATCAAGTTGTCCATCAACAAACCATTCAAAATCGTAAAAGTAATGTAATGGCATAGTTACATTTTCTAGTTGGAGAAACATTGCTATTAGTTGTAATTGTAATACTAGAAAATGAAAAGAGAAGTTTGAAAGATGATGGTTTGTTTTTGTTTTTTGTTCTCCCCCCCCCCCCCCCCCCTTCCCTTCCTTCTGGTCAGAGGATGGTTTCTGAAGCTGTTGTGTATTCACGTCTCTCATGGGGTACATATCGTGTAATCAATTCAGTATCATACATTATGCGATGTGAATTTAGATACGCATACTACTTCATACAGGTTTATGTCTTCTCGTAAGATACAACCTTGTATAGTAAGATTTTGTTCCTATGTGCAAACACTGGTACTCTTCTCATTGTTGATTTTCAACCAACCTTCTTATTATTGAGAGAAAAAGTAGTGAAAAACAATTCCTTCGTTTTCAGAGAAGAACTAATGCAAACCTTTCCTGTTTGGTAGCAGATACACAGAAAGGCTCTCATGGTCCTGCAATTCAAGTCAACACAATGAGATTCCGCCCGAACCTTGTCATATCTGGTGGCAAACCATATGCTGAAGATGCATGGAGTAGTCTTAGAATTGGAACTACACATTTTAGAGTAAGTTCTGGCTTGCTAGGACCAATAAATAGATATACCACGTTTCTTTATGATATTAGCGCACATCTGAGCAACAAATATTCTATGATTCTCCCTTGGCTTTACCGATTCCCCTCATGTTGCTTGTGTTCTATTGGTCTTTCTGTCTTTCTTGAGAAAGGAAAGTGCAAAGAAACAAAAAATTTCACAAGATAACTTGGTTGTGATAGGAATCCATTAGTGGTTTCGATTTGTAAACTTCTACAAAGCAAATTCTATGAAACAAAAGATGAGCAAATGCTACTTTTACGAAGAGTAAAAATGCCAAGTAAATTTGTCCCCCTCTTAAACACAAAGAAAAAAGAAAGAAAATAGCTCACAGCTTGTGCGGATTTTACTACTCAGCTATTTGTACTCTTCTTTTCTGCAGTCGTTGGGTGGTTGCAACCGTTGCCAGATGATCAATATGAATCCTCAGGCAGGAGTTGTGCAGCGATCAAATGAACCTCTGGCTACTTTGGCAGCTTATAGGAGAGTGAAGGTCAGCCAGGATAATTTGAACTTGGGACTTTTATTCGTAGTTGGTAGCTCCCATTTCAATTCATAATGTGAACCTTGGTTTCTATGGGAACAGGGGAAGATATTTTTTGGAGTACTTCTGAGATGCGAGAATAGCGATAAACTTGAGCAGGATACTGGTTTATGGCTTGAAGTTGGTCAAGATGTATATCCAAGTTCTGATTAGCTTGAGATTCACACCAATTACAGAGGAAAAACATGTACAGTAAGTTAAATGACCTGAAATTGGTCTTGCACAGAACACACAGCCTCCTTTAGAATTCCAGAGAAGGTTCAGAAACACAAATATAAAAGGAAATATTGTTCAACTTCCCCATAGCATAATCTGTAACTTATCCTGTAATTTTTGTATATGTAGATCTCTTCAGAAACGATATATAAAAGCATATATAGCAATTAGGGCTCTTCTTTCTTAGCAGCTCAAGTTGTAGCAAAGTTTGGGACATTTGTTCCTGTAATCCATTTAGTTAGCAGTACTAGAAGATTCAATTACGATGTCTGACATCTTGTCGTTGGACTGTGCCTGGTTAGATGATTGAATACCAAATTCCTCTTAAGTTTGCCTGGGAAGGACCGCTTGACCCATGACATTCTTGAAATGTGTTTTTGTAAGCTAACCATTGCCACTGTGTACTGTCTTGGACTCGTTGGGTTGCTCTACCTGTTTGTTACTATCCTAGTTATGTTTAACACGGTTTTCGATTCTCATCCTTTCTAAATTATGCACGTCTATGAACTTGCCCACTAGATATCAGTTACAAATTTCTGTGTCATATTCTGCATGGGAAGTGCAGGGACCGTCTGTAAGCCTTGATATATCAGCCTTGATAAATCGATTTCGACGAGACTTTCAGTTTTATGGGTTGGATGAGTAGAAAAAGAGGGCTGCCGAATTATACGCTTGAGTATAATCCAAGCTATCATTAAAAATATGCCTACATATTTCATGTTTCTAGATTGAAGACTTTGACCAGCTCTATTTCTTGATTTCAGGTTTGGCACTTGTACAAAGTCTCGCCACGAGCTTGCGTGCATTCTCCTTAACATATCCTTTTCTCAAAGGTGAAAACTATGTTTGCATTTACGTATCTCCAACCACCTTAGATTTCCTAAATGGTGACAAAGTCTTGTGTTCTGCATATGTTGCTACTGTGTGGGGTTGTTTGGTTCTCCCCTGCTTACTCTTCGAAATTGACTCTGGACTTAGACTTTGTCATCAAGAGGTAGCCGTCTTGAACTAGAAGTCTCTTGGGTTCAAATTCGGGATACCATCACTCATTTGTATCTGCGAGTGGTAAATTTTTTTACACAATCATTGTAAAACAACGGCATCTAGGTATGGATCAGAGTTCATCTCAGCCAGTTTCTGGACTTCTAATGGCATATCTTTTTTGTGTCGAGATCAATGGTCCGAAATCATTTAATATTTCAAAGGGAAAGAGTACTCGACACATTTTGATATTCCTCTAGTAAACCCACCTTTAATCGTTCGATTCGCTAATCTATTTCACTTGTTACGCCACAGGTGGTAACAAATATATACATGTATTGATTTAGGCAAGGTGTATTCTTCTTAGTCTACTAGAAGCAACCAATTGTTCTTAGTTTACTAGAAGCAATCGTAGTCTTGATCAGCTACACTTTATCCGGGATGTTGTTTAAGTCACAGAAGAATACAAGTTTTCAAGGGCCACATAAGAAGACCAGAAAATTTTGTCAACTTGACCACTCCAAAGTGGGAATATAACCAAAAAGCCGTTCGTACTTGGAAATAGTCCATTTTAAACTCTTGTAGTTTTGGTCATTTTAAGAATCACTTCTTTCTTTTCCTTCTACCAGTACAGAGTACGTGGATATAATCGAGAGTAATATTTGATGTAATATTATTATCTTTTTGGGATCAAAATAATGTAATTTAATTATATTCTTATTTCTTTTGTGACTTGTTTTAAAAGAAATGTACATTTGATGTTCGCAATTGTAATCAGTTCAATATTTGAAAATATTCTTTGTAAGCATCTGGATTGAAGAAATGCTTGATGGTACTGCTAAAATTAAAAACAAATAGAAAAAGAATGAATTTATGCCTTTGTTTTTGTAATATGTTAAATTGGTTTACGGTTAAGATTTGTAATTTTTAAGACCCAAGTGCTTTACATTTCATCAATAAAAAATGCAAAAAATCCGGTCTTCAACTGTAATAACCGAACATATTTTCAGTTCAAATTAGCACCATACTTAAGTCTTATTTTTTTATGCATATTTAACCATTTTTCCTTTTGTTTCTTAATTGATTTTTCATGTATTTCAATTTCTTTATTGTGTTTTCCAGTTTTTCAATTGGTTAATTGTTTGCTAACCTAAAAATGCAAGAAAAGGAAAATTACAGTTTTCATTAACCAGTTCATGTTTATTTCATTTTAACCAAATTAAAAAGAGAACAATAAAGGAATTTCTTTGTTCTTATTTTTCTTTCTCATAACACTTTTCATTTTCCAATATATAGATATAGAATAGATTCATTACCCAATGTTTTTTTAATTTCATCAAAATTTAAAAGAGAGTAATAAAAGAAGGATAAGAATGTAATTGATGTAATTAACGGAGAACATAATCATTTAAAAATAAATTACAACATTCATACTTTTATATGTATCGTAAGTGCGCGCGCGCGCGCACACACACACACACACACACGAACGCACGCACAGGGGCGGAACCAGGAATATTTTTTAGGGGGGGCAAAAATTATATGTCCGATACCAATTTTTTTAAAAAATAATATTAAAAACAAAGTGTACTTATAAAACATACAAAAAGTATTATTAAGTTTCACGAGAGTAATTAAAGACTCTTTACAAGTACAAAAAAAAAATACAAATACAAATTATACTCCGTGCATTTACAAGCAAAATTACTAAATTACTATTCGATGAGGCCCTGAAGATTGGTAGTGATTGATAATAGCCTCGTTCCCAACAGTTCTGAAAATTGACAATACAATTACACTCCGTCCAACATTTACCCTTCAATTGAGAACGAAAGCAGATACTCCTGTCCAAGCAAGCTCATGAACATCCAGTTTTGTAAATCTCACATTCTTTACACTCGTGTTACTTGTAAACCTACAATCTCTGTGCAGCGAAAGCGTTCCATTCAGAAACGATAAAAAAGATGTGACATGCTAACAACGAGTTGAGAAGGTTATGCTGGTTTTTCAATTGTTTAAACTCTGTATTGTCTAAATAAGTCGCATTGATGATTGTTCTGAACGAGGTACCCTAATCACAGCGATCTTAGGCCTAACGTTATGCAGACCTGTTTTCAAATCTCCATAGTTGACATTTTCGATCTATAGGTCAGGTTTTCTGCTTCATTCATCCTAACAGTCTCAAGTAGTATTGCAGTATACCAGACTTAAAAATGACGTTCTACATGTTTAATGGCAGAAGTTTTTCCTTTTTGACCAAACTCGGATGAAACCATAAAACCACATTCAAATTCAACAAATCAAGTTCAAATCTGCAAACCATGTTCCTAAATTCTCGTATTTTTCTTATTGCTGAAGTTTTCAAATTACCACATAATGATAAACATTCCGAGTTCCTAGAACTGCGCCTTACTTTATGATTCTTGTTGTTCCACCAGTTTTAATAAACAAAGTGACTTCAAGAGAAATTAAACATTGCAGTCAGACCTGAGTATTAGTAAACATACAGGATATTGCTCCACCGATATTTCGACATGACGCACCAGTCAAGTGAAGATGGATAGAATGACTTAATGCCAAGATAGGCAGGCGGCAGCACCGCAGCAGCCGGCGTCGCGTCGGACTCGCGGCTGCGGGACTGCGGGTCTGCGGGAGGCAGGGGCGAGTCGCTGCGGGAGGCAGGGACTGCGGGTCTTAGTCTCAGATCTGGTTCTTCAAGGGTGTCGCCGGAGTGAAGCCGTGAAGGAGAGTCGCCGGTAGCCGGTGAAGCCGTGAAGGAGAGAGAGAGAGAGAGAGTTGATTGTGTTTGTGGGTCTCTCGGGGAACGGGGAACGGGGTATTGGGGATTGGGCCTCGGGGAACGGGATCTCGGGAACGGCGTCAGTGCGATTCCAAAAAAAAAAAAAATATTCCCTGAAGCCAGGAGGGGCTTCAGCCCCCCTTTGCCCCAACGTGCGTCCGCCCCTGTATATGTATATATATGTATATATATATATGTATGTATATATATATATTGCAACTACACATTTTGTTTCCCAATGTGTAAATGTAGGTTTAGATTAAATTTATGACCTAATGTTCATTAAACGCATTACAAAAACAAAAAAAAAACAATTAGGGAAGGGTATGTTTGTCATTGAAATAACTAGCGGAGGGCAAAATCAGAAATGATAACAAAATTAGTAATTACTAATAGTATTTATGAAAGGGTAGGATTGTTATTGGAGTAAATAACGAAGGAAAAAAACGAAATAAAATGATTTACAAGATTCATACTTTTATCATAATCACATCTTCCATAGCAACAAGTGTTATAGTTTGGGATCAGGTTCATAAACGTACTTATAAGAAGGATCATCTCAATAGGTATAAAAAATAACTCTGTGTGGAACTTGACATATTTTTACATGAAACATGGAATTAGGTGATAACCAAGAGTATTGAAAACTTTGATCCAAACCACAAGATGAAGAAGATAATAAAGAGAGAAGAATACAGAATCTCGATACCATAATACTCAAATGTTCTAATATCATGTGAAAATTATTTGTTTTAAAATATTCTTAATTTCAAATAATAAGAAACAAATCCAACACTTACTTGCAAACAATTTAGAAAAAAAAAAAAAAAAAAAGGGGGCTAACACCACTGATGGAGACCAGTTGTTAATCATAGTATGAAAAATAACCAATTTTCATATTCCAAAATGCAAGTGACGTTTTATTGTCTAGTTGGAGGAGAAACAAAGGTACAATGCTTGAAAAGAGAGAGGTCAGGTAAATGTCAAGGGGCAAGTGGGTAGGCATTCAAATAATGTGGCCTAAGGGTCAAAAGATTTGGATTTTCAAAAGACTTGGGTCCCATCCAATATTTCATATGTCTTCCTTCCAACTTTCTGGAACAGCAGAAGTTATATCTTCAACTGTGGTTCCCCAGCAGCCGAGGGAGAAAGCATTGAACATTCAAGTCCATTGCCTGTTACATCTTGGTGCAGTCTCCGGCCTTCAATCAAACCTTCATCTGGGATTATGACTTCTATTAAATTAAGATTTAAGTTTTCGCAGTTGGTGGAAATTTCCAGGCTAAATCAAAGTGTCGAAAAGTCCCACTCGGTATCTCGAACTTCGCGTTGTGTAAACGGTCATCTAAGACGTGATTTCCATGTCATTTCGTTTCCTCGCCCAGCAGTCGTCGCAGTTGTCGCTGAGCGCTCTAGATGGTGGTGACGGTTGGTGAAGAAACTAAATAATTAGGGTATGTACAATTTAAGTTAAAATTAACTATTTACTCTTAATAAATTGAACATTTAGGTGGATAAAGGGGCGGAATTATCATTTTTGATTCTATGTCATAGAAAAGTTTTCTATGGCACCACAACAACACATCAATTTTTTTTATTATCGTCACTCCCAAGCACATTTATTGTTCATTTAAAAGTGCAAGTGAATTTCATCAAACCAGACTCTTATCATGATATGTGCGGCCAAGAAATTCGTCTTCTTTCTTCTCCACAATTTCGTATATATGGAAAATTTTGGTTACAAAGTAAATATAATCAATGACATTTATTTAGTGATATGGGTATTGCTAAAGATTGATTCTGAAAGTGTTAATAAACTGTTGTAACCATATTAAAATTTTTTATAATTTTTTGTATAAGCCGGATTGCGCTCTTTAATTTTGTTACGACCTAAATCGCAGCCAAAATTTATCAATTTAGGACGTCAATTGAATTAATAGGCTTTTCAACGTGTTTACTCTTCATATGGGACACGGAATCCTCAATTTCTTGAAAGGGAAAACAACATGAAAAAGACATGAGAGTTCTTGTTCCCTGAAAATTAGGTAAACTAATCCACGAGTCAAGCGCAAAGAGACAGGTACGTCAAAGTTGTCGTCCTCGGGTCAATATCATGGCATTGCTGTTTCTGGCGTTTTCTTTGCCTTTGTTCTTGGGACTACAAGCTTACGAGTTGCACTAGTTGTGAAATGTGAAGACCTCTTCAGCCTTCAGGAAGGTCTTCTTAATTAATGTAGAGGCAAGTCTTGACAAAAATACGAAGTTACTTAGCGATAGCCAAATCGAGAGCATGAAGCATCTAAAGTTAAATCATGTTTGATTGTATTGCAGCACACCAGAAATCATGCAAAGAGAACACGAGTACCGGAACGCTCCGATGCTTAAGTCAGAGATAGCTAACAATGTAGAACTCTGAAGAAGCAGTAAGACACAATGTGTATGTGTGTGAGCTTCGTCCTACCTTTATATAGTGGTAGTAAGAGGAGTCCAATTAGAATTGGGCTTCAATTAACTCTAACCAGAATCTTATTAGGATCCTAGAGGTTCTTTAGGTTCCCATATTGATCTCTGCTGATATAGTTAGGGCTTCTTTAGGACTCTGTCTGGTGACTGATATGGTAAGTGCCATATCAGCAATGAGCTGGCATGGACTGCGTGTCACAACTGCCACGTGTCGTCCGTAGATTGGAGAGGTATTTTCAGCTATATCAGATTGTAAATGTAAGATCATATAGCCAAAAAGGAGTAAGAATGAAGTTTTAGAGTAAGCGCGCACTATTCTAAAGAGTTTCCCGACTTACATACGGAGCTGTGTTTCATAAACTTTTGAACAAATGTCGTGGATGCAGTCCCTCGTACCAGTTGTACTAGCTGTTCTTAATGTTGGACCATCAACTTTGCATTAAGACAAAGTTGATGGTCCAACAGTAGAACCTCGTGCCTTGTACTAGCTGTTCTTAATGTTGCGTCAACTCAAACAAAAATGTGAAGTTACTAAGGATGGCATAATGCAAAGCGTAAAGCACGTAAAGTTAAACCAGGTTCAGTTGTAAAATGTAAGATCACATAGCCAAAAAGCAATAAGAATAAAGTTTGACAGCAAGAGCGTACCGTTCGAAAATTTTCAGACTTACGTAAGGAGCTGCATTTTAAAAAAAATTGGAGTCCCTCCTGCACCAAGGCGGCCATTGTGCAACTTTTGTCCTAGTGGACTCGGATGGCCGAAAAAGATGAAGTTTGAGGTGTCTTAACCAAATTATGTACTAGCTAGCATTGAACATTTTGTCCAACTTATGAGCAATTTGTCCGGCTGCCCCTCACTCGCAATAAATCACTAGCAAGGTACGAATTGAGAAGAAATCATCTATGCAAACACGCATAAATTGAAATTGGGTTAACACAACTTGGCCACTAAGGTTTCAATGCACGGACTTCTGTTCTGAAAATGAAGACAAAGTTGATGGTCCAACAGTAGAACCTAAGCCTTGTGGTTACCACCTCATAAGGGATACAGTATTCATAAGGTGGTTACCGCCCTACAAGGAGTAGCACGTACCACTTGAAGATAACCCATCGATGCAACCGTACGTACAAGCCACTTGCAAAAACTGGATGGTCAATGTCTTAGATAATTTGAGTTAAGGATCGTCTACCGTACAATATCATTGTTATAATGTTTTATTGATAAAACATTGGCACTAAAAAGATTTTGTTGTTATTACTAAAATTTACGGTGATAATTTGTTGTCGTTACAATTTATTTAGCTATATTTAAGTTTTGTACAAACAGAGGATCATATTCTGATAATTTGGTGATAAGGTGTAGAAAATATTGAGTGAAAATGGATTAATGATCCCGACTATCTAGAACTATCGAATATCTAACAAAATAACTTCATGCTTCCCTTAACTCTTGTTTCTATCTTATTAGCTTTTTGTAATACAATTGTCCGGAATGCTCAAGACCAATTATTCAGGATCATATAATGTTTAATTATTCATTCAATAAGGTGACATATTGGCACCCAGTCTGCAAGGACCGCAAAAGGTTACTCCTAAAATTTAAGAAGCAAATTTTGGTTTGTATTTGTTAAGTTACCATCTGCCCTAAAAGATTAAACTTCTGAACAATGGGTCCAATAAAATACATAATGCTTTAATACTACCCTTTACGTACGTGTAAGTTCCCGATTGCACGTGTAGAGACAAATCAAGTGCACCACCACCAAGTGCGCAAATGAACATGGTCCAAATTGCACTGTAATAAAGGGATCAAATATGCAAGCGTAAAGAATTGAATTAAGACCTTGACAAACTACCATCTTAAGTTACCATCAGCTCTAAAAGTTAAAACTTTGTCAATATCAAAGTTGAACAAATGTTGTTTACATCTCGCAATGTGCAATTGTTATTTTGAGAGATAAAAAATGATGTAACAATTGTTAGAATGAGGTTGATGCTCCAATCTTGATGCCCGCTCCCATGCCATTTTCTTCTCTAGTGAAGTTCATGCAAGTAGATTTCAAATTGTCACGTACGCTCCTATCCTCCTTCAATCATAAAACAAGTGTACACAAACCTATACAACACATATTTTTTAATGGGAACGTCTATTTTCACAGTATACATTGTTAGGATCAAGCGCTTATCACTGCACCAAAAGAAATTGCTATTAGTAAGAGCGCAACTTTATTTCCTTGTAGTCCTGGCACAGAAGTCAGGGCACACGGTCGAGTACACAAGGGAGTAGAGATGGACATGGCCAACCTCCGATCCGCCAACATTCATACCTCACGTTTTCATCTTTATAGTTATGATAACATTGTTTTGAACCCTCCAATTATCACTTCTCCCACAAGCTCACGCAAACCACTTGCTAGGTATATGCATTCAAGAGGCACTAGCTAAGTCTTATTAGTGGTTAATGCCAAATTTGGGACACAATTGACATTTGGGATTTGTGGGTTGACGGTTCCTTTTCTAGTTCTTTATCATATCTCATAGAGCACTTGAAAAATCGCCTTTGTACAAACTGACAACTTATTGCAAGGTACAAATAAAAAAGAACCAATTACTCGGTTGCCCCAAAAGCAATACTTTTGATTAGGTCACAATTTGACATTGGGGATTAAATTACATGGACTTTCGGACTCTACAATTAATTTTCATGGTTACATTTCAAAGAAATAATTTCCATTTTGGCAACCCATAATAATGCAGAGGTATATTACTTTGTACAAAGGTGTACGTACATAGCTTTGACATTCACGTTATTAATTACGTACTCGTTACAAAAATGATTGTACCTTAAAATAACAAAAATTGTCCATTAGATCTGTAGTAGCACTTATAGTAACACTTTAGAAACAATTACCATATCAGTAATAGCAATATGTCACTAAAATATTTTCTAGAAGTGGCAAATTGAGTTTTAGCGACGACTTTGGTTTCAAAAAGGGGTTAAGTAAGTTTGCTACCGTTAAAAACGGAAAGACGGTGCAAAATTTTGATCCAGATTCCCAGCAAGTGGGGGTTCCATAGCAGAGTGCAGTTGGTCGCTAAAGAAACCTTTTGTTACAAAACACAATCTAATCGCTATGAAACATGATGAATTGCTTTATTGCGACGAGATCTTACCATATATGTAATAAAACTTTTAGCGACCAATTGTACCCCTGTACTCACCCTAATTCAGAAAGTTTATATTCAAAGTTTTTGTTGCTTCAACTCATATGCAAGAAACCGTGCCAAGTTTTACTTCTACCAATCTTTTGCATGACCCACCTCGTAGAACCACATTTTCATTTACAACAGAAATTATACTTCACACTCTCAGTATTTCGACATGCTAACACGAACTTAGATTTTTTCTTCTATGTGATTTATTTAAATATATGTACCTGTGACATGCAAAAAGAAGACTGACGACTCCTTCAAGTTCTAAGAGCTAGGGGCCTACCTAGAATACACCACGGAGTCAAGGGCTCATGACTTGACCAAGCACATTTCTCCAACCATCTATTTTGCGTCCCTATATAACTACTTACATATGGTGAAGAAGGTTCTTCCAAGCTCAAAACATTTCAAAACTGTACCCAGAGAGCAAGAGAAATGGACCCAGATATGAAGAAGAGTATAACAAGTAGCATAGATCAGACTGATTATAGGCAAGATGATCGTGAAGATGATGTGCCACTTCCAGGATTTCGGTTTCATCCAACAGATGAAGAGCTTGTAGGGTTCTATCTTCGCAGGAAGGTTGAGAAGAGACCGATAAGTATCGAACTCATCAAGCAAATCGATATCTACAAGTACGATCCATGGGATCTTCCAAGTATGTCATGCATATAGTTTTAGCTTTTAAATTCTTTGCTACGTATATTGCTTTTAACATAGAATCAGTTAGGGTATAATTTTTAATCAGAAGCCTATTAAAACATATGCAAGCACATTCGGAAATCAAGCTATTAAGATCATTAATAGGAAAAGTCGATCTTTTAGCCAGATTTCAAAAGCAATAAGCTCTGTAGACGATTCTACGTCCACTCAGAAGTATAACCTATAAGATGGTTTAGGGTTTTGAGAGAGATTGTCTTACATTGTATCAAAGTTTCCTTCTCAAGTTCCATAGTATGGCATGCACTGATGGATCAATTAATAAAAAGTGACCTTCCGATTTTTAACAAAAGTTGGTTAACCCTAAAATGATGGGTTTTTTTCCCTGGATTAAAATCTCAACTTGACTGTAGAACACACTCCCCCCCCCCCCCCCCCCCCCTGTTTTTAAGTAAAATTAAATGTCCCTTCAAAAAGAAAATATGATTTCCTACAAGTTCTCTTTCTTTCTCTCTGTGACGAGAGTATTTTTGCTGGATATGCATGCAGAGGCTAGTAACGTAGGAGACAAGGAGTGCTACTTCTTCTGCAGAAGAGGAAGAAAGTATAGAAACAGTATAAGACCGAATCGAGTCACTGGCTCTGGATTTTGGAAAGCAACTGGCATTGATCGACCCATTTATGGAACTTCTGGTGGTGGAGGTGGATCAGACTGCATTGGACTCAAGAAATCATTGGTTTACTATCGCGGGAGTGCTGGAAAAGGCACCAAAACCGATTGGATGATGCACGAGTTTCGCCTTCCTCCTGATGATCACAACAAAACAACCAAGCAACTCGATCATGCTATAACCATCGCTCAAGAAGCTGTAAGAGTTTGTTCCATTTGATCATTAATGATTGCTGTAAACACTGTTGTGGCATGCAAAAGCAAAAAGATCAAATAAAGCCTTGAAACAGATAAATAAGGGCCTAGGCTGACGATCTTGAGAGTTCAAGTTCACCACCGGATTAAAAATTACAGTAAATAATGGGCATGAGTGCGATTATTTTCTGCTTAAAGCCCACTTTGTTATATGGATTCTGATGCTTCGTCATAAGATTAGAGGTCCTGTAAACGAAAAAGAGTAACACCAATCAAGCATTTTAGATGACAAAAAGGTCCCATTCGTTGCTTAAAAGGTAGATGCATCATTTTGTAGAGGTAAATTTAATTTTGACGCGATGAAAACTTTATCCACCATGAAATTATACAAGATTTTGTTACCCTTTATTACGCATGCAGACCATTTCCCAGTTTAAAGGGTTCCGAGATTCATGTAAAAGGTGCTTTCTGATTCTACAGGAAGTTTGGACACTGTGTCGAATTATCAAACGAAGTGCAACTTACAGAAAGAGCGTACCAGATTGGAAAGAACTCTATGCTAAGAGAAATAGTGCATCACTTGATTCAAGTTCAAAAACATGCAGCATAGAATCTGATAACGGGCTAGCTTACATTAGCTTCAGAGCTCCGGGGACTAATGAGAAGAAGCCCTTCACTAGTCAAATCAACGATACGAACCAACTGTTTACAGACCAGTTGAGCTCAACATCTCAGGCTCCATCAACGGCATCATATTCGAGCTTTGCGAGTCCAGACGTAAACGAATTCTTAAAGCATGGGGATTGGGATGAACTTAGTTCAATTGTGGGATTTGTTGCTGATCCCTTCTTTGTTTAAAAGCTCTTGTTGGTTATTACTGGTAATCTTGTTACTGAAATAATGCAGGTAACCCGTTTTAATAGGAAATGACATGCTTAGTGAATTGCCTCTTCCTAATTTGTATACGTTTAATGCATCAGCTATTGAACTATTCCAGATTAACCATTGGAAGTGATTGTTCTTTCACTGATATTTTACGTAGTTGGAATTCGCCCTATGCTAGAAAGTCTGAAACTAATTTGCTTAAACAGAGAGACTGACGAAGTCTTTATGTATGATGGGGCTAGCAAAATATTTAACCGAAGTATGAAGGGTCCTCTTCACACTGTCACTAAAATGAAATAAAATGGCATCTGTAAGTGTCACTAAAACCATTTTAAGAGAAGAAATATCATTTTTCCCATAAAAACAAGATTGCTGCGTTGGTGTTTTTTGTCCATTTTGTCTTCGATCTTTCCTTCTACCAAATCCAATTTTCATTCTCCAAATGAAACACCTCAGATATACATAGTACCCTATAGCTTAAATATGTTGAGATCTTGAGGAACTTTGCAAAGGATCGAGCCAAATCAAACGCGTCTTTATCGACCAGCTTGAAGAACAAATTAAAAATCAAAACTATAAGAACACGAAGCAAAAGTTGCATGGGTTTCGACTCAGTCGACAACATTATGATACCAAATCCTAATTAAATCTGCTGCTATAGCAAGGTGGTTGTTCAAAGTGTGATTCGTTTTTTACTATACATACAGTTTCACAAATAAACTGCCCAGGCTAAAACAGTACCCGAAGGTTCACGAGCGGATGAATATATATTCCAGCTAGAAGAGCTTATTCGATCTATAAATTCCATTTATAAAAATCTTTAGTTTTGGCCTTTCGATGTTAAAAAAGTGATAAATCAATTTGCAGCGCCAACTAGCAGAGTTAAACGACGACAAATTGCACACCTACAGTAAAACTTTGGCTACTTGAGGAGATTCATTTGACCTAATATGGTCCACATGCACCATTAGTTTCTTTCTTTTTACTGTTTCCGTCCTTTATTCCGAGGTTATCTCCATGAACATGCAATGCAGTTGACGAAAATTACATTTTGGTAGAAGGTTTTTGTCTTAGAACAATGTTTTGGTTAAAATATCAGACGCCTTCTAGAAACTTGCTACGGAGTCATTTTCAAGTTCAAGTATAATGTTGAACACCTTTTTCTACTGCCAATGCAAGAGAGATCAAGTCAGAGAAGGTGAATTAACTCAAAATTTTGGTTTAGACTGATCAGCTAAGAACTTTTTTTAATTGAAGAGTAGAATTATCTATGTCAAGATTGTTCATAGACTCACGGATGTCATTCTCATCCGATAGGAATCACTGATCAGCTAAAGACTGTTTGTGTCTTTGTGTGTTTCTTTTTAGTTGATTAATTTATAGTTATTTCGTCGGTTCATCTTTAAAATCTCGTGTATAAAACTCTTTATATGGTTGAGATTATGGAGCTCACACATGTACATCGCTTGTGTCTGGTCACTGTATTTATTTAGTTTTAACTTTTACATTAAGCAATAGTTGGGTTCTCGTAGCGCCGTAATACAACGGTGTGAAAACTATTTGATTTCAATAAGTTATATGTTGCCCTCATTAAATTTGTCTATGCTAAATCTCTCAAGGACAGGGAACAAAGTTTACGGTACATATCTCATTAATTAGAATGTTGCAAGTCGTATTCGTAAAAGATTAAGACGGGTAATAAATTTTAGGGACAATACAAACTGTATGTGCGGTACGGAGTCGTCTAATTATGTTTTTCTCATTATTTCGAGATGAAACTTTCAAACAACTTGCATGGCACTATTTATTTTAGCGCTGCAATGGAGGTGTCCAAAATCCAAACTCGAGGAACCCCTCCTGTGGTTCATCAAAACTGCCGCCACAAAAGGATTCGAGTGTGAAGCATTAAAAAGAATTTTGATTTGTTTTATGAAGCATTCGAGTGTGAAAAACTAAAAGATATACATATTCTCTAATCGTTAATATTTTCAAAACATTGGTCTTGGGATATATAATTATATCTCCGTGAATTTATAAAATCAAATATAGGGGAGGATATAATTTCAGAAGTTGGTTAATAAAAAAATCATAAGGTTTTTGAGGATGAAATTAGGATCTAATAGATGTAAGAATCGGCCAGATTACAATCTTTGGTTTGATGTCTGCTTCTAGGTGTGATGTCAACCCGTACGTAGCCGCCGGTAGAAACAATGTCACAAAGTATTTATAGACGGATTGACCTTTATGGAGTGGCGGTGTACCACATTATTCACGTCTTAAATGTCCACACTTTTTTCTGCTCTTCTTGCTTGGTGCACACTGTAGGGTACCAAGAACTTCATATGTCAGAGATGATTGAACAAATTGAAGGTACATAGAGATGTACTTTTTAGTGCCTTTTAATTTTTCCAAAAGAAATTATTCGGAAAAAAAAGGGAACAGCTTTTCTGCTTCTTATACTTTTGTGGGGGAGTTGAATTTCGAGTAATTACGAGAAAGTGTTTTTTTGTTTTTTTTTTTGGTGTCATATCGTCCCTCACGGCTTTTGAAAGAAGATTCAATAAAGTGTTTTGCATTTTCCTTGGACAAAAGGGATTTTTATTTTTTGTGTTTGGAATCTGACGATCCACTCCAACATTGAACTCACTCACTCAAAATAAACTGTTATTATCCATGCGGAGAAAGAATAATGTGCATAACCCTAAGGAGTCGGTCTAGTGGTCAATGAGGTTTGCTCCTTTCTTGGTGTCCTGAGTTAAGATCTTAGCGTCATCCGTCGGAGGAAAAATTTTCTTTTGAATTTACTAGGTCGATGTGGAGGGTGTGCCCTTAAGATTGTCCCAAGAGAGGACGTAGTTTCGGCTGACGCTAAAATTGGTCTGAGAATACTTCTTATCGTCCAAACAGGAAAAAAAAATTAGAATGATGTAGCTTAGTTCAACTTTTTGGAACCGAAATTATATATTTTCTCTTTTTTAGCAAAAGATGTATTGACGACTTCTACTATCTCATCAACTCTCCTAATTTAATAGTCTTATATCGTCGAGACCTGAGATCACGTGATCTATATTTTTTCTTTTTTTGCGAAAGAGGTATCGATCAGGATATGAGTTATATTTTATAAATTTTTTATTTGACGAGATAAGAGAAATTAAAGAAAGTGGGTTAGAACAAAGAAAGTGAATTGGTGGAGGATTGTGAAGAGAGAAAATAAAATAATTATAAAAAAAGTAAGGATTAATTACACTTATGTCCCTAAGGTTTAGGTGTAATTACAGTCAAGGACACAAAGTTTCAAAAAGTAACGAACCGTGTCCACAAACGTTAAAAAGATAACACTTATGTCCAGCCGTTAGGGATCCATCCAAAAAGTGTACTTTTTTGTGATGTCATCAATACGTATTTTTAAAATGGCAATACTACCCTTATACTGAATAAAAAATTATACAGAATTTCAAATTAGGGTTCCATTCAGTTTCAAATTAGGGTTTCAAAACCCTAATTTGACAAATTAGAGGTTTCAAAGCCCTAAATTTTCAAATTAGAGTTTCATTTGTTCAAACTGGCGTTTCAAAATTTCAAAAGTAGGTTTTTCAAACCCTAATTTGACAAATTAGGGATTTTAAAGCAATAATCTTTCAAATAGGGTATATTTGTTCAATTTAGGGTTTTAAACACTGATGAATCCTATTCCCCACGCCGGCGCCGGCACCTCCCTCCCCACCCGTCGCCGGCAGCCTTAACAGCTCATTTACCCCCGTTCACGGCAGCGCCATTTACCCCCGTTCACGGCAGCGCCATTTCTTGTTCGATCTCCGACCGCTTGGCAGGCGGCAGGAGTAGCAGCTGGCAAGTGCTTGGTAGGCCAACAGCCCAGTGAACCGGGCGGGGCACTCGTCGAAAGGGGGCACTCCTAAACTACAAGCTAGCGCGCCAAGGCAGAGGCGGCGCTGGGCGACGCAGGGGAGGAAGGCGAGCGAGTGGAGGAGGACGACGGCGGGATGTGCTCGACATCGGCGAGGCTGTAATCCGGCCGTGAAAAGTACAACAGCAACAGCACCAAAAGAACTCCGACAAGAGGAAGTCTGCAATCCCCGGCCGGCCTCCAACAGGGGAGTTGGAGAGAGAGTACGCAAAGGTGGATGGAGAACATACCGCAATTTCGTCCGCCGTGTCTTCCTTCGCCAATGAGTCCTTCAATCTACCGTCGATGATAGGGTTTCGTTGGTTGGTGACATTAACAAACAGGAAATGAAGAGACACTGGGGAGAGAGAAAGAGACACTGGGGAGAGAGAAAGAGAGAGAGAAGTTAGAAAAGAAGAAAGATATTATGTCTCCCACTTCCCGCGTTTGGCTTTCCATTGGCAAATCAGGGATATCATTTTTAATTATGGGCAATAGGGTAATTTTAACCCTTCCGTTATGTCTTTGTGTATTCCGTTAGGTCCAAGGACATTAGTGCCTATTTTTCAAACTTATGGACACGAGTGTAATTACACATAAACCTTAGGGACATGAGTGTAATTAACCCAAAAAGTAAACATGCAAAAACACATATGGAATCATTAATTCTTTCGAAACAGTAAAAAAAATGACATTTTTCGGGACGAAGGAGTATAAAATAACTTTTTATCGCCTTAGTTCCTTCTCTTATCTTATCAGTTCTCCAATTTAACGGTTTTAGATAGTTGGAATCTACACTGTCCGAGATCTTACAATATTTATAAGTCAAACACGATTAAATATTATAGAGCAGAGAGAGTAATTTATACAACGAGCGGTTCAAAAAATGGGTTATGAACTGAAAAAATGTTTTGACATCATCCCTGACCAAGTATGATGCTATACTCTTTGGTGTCTTTGTTCGTTTGAAAGGAACGCCATTGCTAACACCTGCCACATAGACATGTGGCAAACAATGACGGCTGAAGTGATGGGTGTTCCCCTTTCCATAACCCCTGATTGAGAAAAAGTTATCTCACCCAAGGACTTTTGAGGTTCACCTTGTAAATCATAAACCAACAAAAAATGTACTTGACAAAAAAAGAAGCCAGCTTGATAAAAGCTGTTTCTTTTTTCTAAAATGGAATGAACTACACATCATTGTTAGTGAAATTTCGCGTTTTGGGTTCATGAAAAGTGTAAGTATTCTAGTTTTGCAAATTGCGGTAGATCTCAAACGGCGATCAGAGTTCAATACAAGTAAAAAAACAAGGCAATAGATTTAGAATACAAGTTCTTTTTTTTTTGAAAAACTATTCGACACATAACTAGTTGCAAAACGCAAGTTGGTAAATTGACCGCCTTTTTTTGAGCTTATATATGGTTTATTTCGTAACTCTCTCATTGATCAGCTACTTAATTTTTTTTACATTTCGTGATGGTGCACATACAGCGAGAATGTTAAGATTAAGCGTATGTGTGACTTGTGATAAATGTTAAGGTTTTAAATCAGACAAAGTTTGTAACCAAATATTAGTCACCAACGGTATCAGCCATTTTTTGCAATCTTCAAGAAGCATGAGTGTTATTGATTCTTCTTTTGGGTATTAGGATTAGTTAGGAAAACCCCAAGCCATAAAACTTGTAAGTTACGTATTTATATGTATATAAAGATTTAAAGGTAGTATTGATAATTTAAAAATGTAAAATGGTCGCGTCAGCCAAAATTGTTAGATAAGTCACGGAACCTTAACGTCCGGGAAATCTGTTGCAACTTTTTCACATCTTGGATATAAATGTTCACTCGATAAAAACTGTATCTTTAACTAAACTTTGTTATTAAATTCAGGAAGTTTAGTGATGTTATTCAATTTTTATATATATATATTTACATATAAATATATGTATGTATATATATTCAGAGGGTTCAATGATAGCTTCTGACAAAGCAAATAGAAGACTGAGGACTTTTTCAAGTCAAAGCTCATGACTTGGACCAGATATTGCTAGCCCGCCCATGCCCTTCCCGAACCCCTTCACATGGTGTAGTAGTATATAGATGAAGAAGGTTCTTCCAAGTTCAGGGCCATGTCTCAAACTATATCCCCGCTTCACACAGTGAGAGAGTTACCATTACAGAGAAACAACCATGGAAGTAGAGAAGAAGATAATCTTATGTAGCCCAGATGATAGTACAAACAGTCTTAATAGGAAAGAAGATGATGAAGGTCAAGTTCAACTTCCAGGGTTTCGGTTTCATCCAACAGATGAGGAGCTTGTAGCGTTTTATCTTCGCAGGAAGGTTGAGAAGAGACCGATAAGCATAGAACTCATCAAACAAATCGACATCTACAAGTACGATCCATGGGATCTTCCAAGTATGTCATGTTGGCTTCTCAAATTTATGGTATTTCATCACTAGAGTTTGTTCTTTTAGCTTATTCCAGTTACTTGTTTAGATTTGTGACCAGATATACGAAGATTTTCAAAGCATCCCCTAGTGAAAGCAATATAGAGGACCTGTTTATAAGCTCGTTATGGTCATTGTTCACTGAATATGGAATTTGCACTGCAAACGATAAGAGGAAGAGCATAATATATACTGATGCCAAGATCTATTACCGCTAAAGAAGTGCACTTGTTGCTAAAGCGCAACCATTGGCTCTGTACTTTGGTATAGCGACAATTGGCATCCTTTAGCGGCGTGTTTTACCCCATAGATCCAATCATAAGATCCTCCCGGCCGTGATTGCTGTCAAGTTCTCGTACTAGGGCAACACCTTTTTAGCAGCAGGGGCAAACCCTTTCTTTAACGCCAGATATCCGAGTAACAAACTCATTGGTCACTAATCTGGTGATACTTTTGATGATTTTTGTTCTTTTGGGCGAAGAAAGAATGGTGTTACTCTCTCTCTCTCTCTGTATCTATCTATTGAATGTGTTTTCTTGTTTTTGCTGAATATGGATGCAGAGGCTAGTAACGTGGGAGACAAGGAGTGGTACTTCTTCTGCAGAAGAGGAAGGAAGTACAGAAACAGTATAAGGCCGAATAGAGTCACTGGCTCCGGATTTTGGAAAGCAACTGGCATTGATCGACCCATTTATGGTACTTCCGCCGGTGGGGCTGCACCAAGCTGCATCGGACTAAAGAAATCGTTGGTGTACTACCGCGGCAGTGCCGGAAAAGGCACCAAAACTGACTGGATGATGCACGAGTTCCGCCTTCCTCCTGATGATAACAACAAATCCACCAAACACCTTGATCGTGCTAAAGCTATTCCTCAAGAAGCTGTAAGAATTCTCCCTTTTTCTCTTCGGTTATTCAGAGGTTAAAAAATGTCCCACCAATTGATTAAAATAGGACCGTTACAAGCTAGAAGCCCTGTGGCATCATCTTGTACACGGTCGAATGAGATGCCCGGTAACCATAGATGTTCCCCGCTTTAGGATTATAGGATTATAAGAAAAGTCTATAAAAGTAAGAAAGGCCAAAAAAAAATTGTGATTATGCTCGAACTTCAAACACGGACTCACTTTTTTGCTTGGCTGAGAGAATTTTGTTAATATTCTCAATAATAACGTGGTAGCGACTACTTCTATTCTGTGGTAGCGACTACTTCTACAAAAGCTATCCTTGTACAAAGATCTAATAATACCTCATGGCATCACTCTCGATCAACTGTCGGCCAATTTGGGGCACTAGCTCCCTCCATGGTCGAGTGAGGTGCTAAATTGCCAGTTTTGTGTCACGAGTTGAGACATTACGTGAGGTTGCCCTCAAATACCCAACTGGCAACAAACAACAACTGTACTGTAGTTTGGCTTGGTTACATCAGACGGGGGATCCTCTTCGCCTTACTGAAGATTGACTCATCTTTTCATGTGTATCTTCATCTGTACATTTTGAAGGGTTTTGCAAAATCAGGTATACATCATAAGCCTTTTAAATTACTTAATTTCTTGATCCAACAGGAAGTTTGGACACTATGTCGAATTCTCAAGAGAACTATGTCGGCTAGAAGGTCCGCACCAGATTGGAGAGAAGTTGTCGCCAAGAGAAACAATCAAGTACTTGATGCCAGCTCCAAGACATGCAGCGTAGAATCCGAAAATCGACAAGGTTACATCAGTTTCAGAGCTCCAGCTAAATCCGCACTCAATATCAGCGAGACAAACCAGTTGCTTAGGGATCGCCAGTTAATCAGCACCTCCACAATCCAAGCTCCGTCGGATACTACCGCAATGTCATATAGCTCGAGCTTCTCGAGTCCAGAGGTGAACGAGTACTTCTTAAAGCATGGGGACTGGGATGAACTTAGATCGCTCGTGGAATTTGCCGCTGCAGATATCCCCTTCTTTACGTGAATTACTGGGCTCGGTATGAAATAACTAAACACATGAATTTAGTCTTGATTTTCTTTAATAAGCTCGACCTAGTTAGGAAAAAAAAAAACTTTGACGTGCTGCAACCAACGAATAAGAGGAGAGGAGATAATAAAACTAGAACCCTCTGTTGTCCGGTAATCCCTCCATATACATCCGTTCAGCTAGTTTACACGTATGAGTGGCTCTATTGTAAATTTGGATTTCTAATACGAATGCCGTCAGCTTTTACTTGGCAATTTGGAGAACCGTACTAGGTTTTGGTTAATTAGGCACATATTTTCTTCCCTTTTTATCTTGGGGGACAGTTTTTTCTTTGTGTAACTGTATGTGAATACATTTATAAAGTTGGTTGGAGATTTTCTAAAATGCCAACTGACCATGACCAATTTAGAAAGTTGCAGAGGAGTATGTATTTATACTTCCGCCTGAAAGCGGATTGCCGACAAGTTAGACTTTGATTAGTCCGACCGTATATGCTTGAGCCTGACTTCTTGTGTCTTTTGTTACCCAAATTTGGCCTTTGAAGTCAAGTGAACCCCCACCACCATTATAGGTGGAATGGTATTTTAATAAATTAAATAGTGAAGATATAATGTATAAAGCGCTTATGTGTTTTTGTTGTCTTCTAATTATTTGTTGGTTGACTTGGTAGTTGGTTCCATATTTCTTATCATTCGGAAATGGTCCAACGCTTGGCGCTAGTAGCCATCTGCCAAATCTCTCTATATTGTTTTCAAACTGATATTCTGGATCACTTGATGCTAGCTAGACCTTAGGATGAGGTTGAGGCTTGCCATGACCAATGCTTGATTGTGAGAAATTGAGAGCATTTTGTTTAAGCTACTAGTAAAAATCTTTGGGTACCTTTTTGTTATGTGGTTGTCGATCTACGTGTGTGTGGTGTGAGTGAGTGAGTCGGGGGAAGAGAACCGCTACTTGACTAATTAAGTTGGCAGGATTCAAGACACAACTTATTGATCTTATCTATCATTGTACCTTGTATCGTAAAATGATTGTAGCAATATTCTAGATTAAACTTGTTCAAAAGCGTAAAACTCAATGCAAGCCTTAAGGCTATCTTTGGAGCGTCTGCTAAAATGACTCCGACAGGTCAAAGGTAATCGGCTTGCACAATACCAATGTTTGGGGCGTTAAATAAGGGCTGGATATAAAATTTGAAGAATTTTTTAATCCGACTCGAGTAGGATAATTCCATCAACGAGCAAGGTTTGGTGTGTGTGTGTGTGGGGGGGGGGGGGGATAGGTTTCCAACCAAATAGAATAATAAAATAGAGTTATGTACGTCTTCTTCTTGCTCTATTTTCCCCTCTAATTCTACTTTTCTTTTGAATAACCTCCACCGCCATCGTTGCCAACATTCCGCACCTCCACCACTAAATTGCAACCGTTTAAAATCTCAGCCACCGGCGATGCCACTGATGCCCTTATTCGGAACCCGAACTACCAACGCTGCCACCGTCAAAATCTCGTTCTCTTTTATCCGTTCCCGATCCACTGTCATCATATCTTGCATTAGCAATCATAAACCCTTGGCGCAGATATGCTCTTATGGTTATTCAAATGATATTTGTTGAGTTTTATTTGAGGTTTCTTCAACTCTTCAATTTTGTTTGAGTAGACGAAGGATACATTAAAACGGTTTCTCTAGCATGGAATCCAGGTCTTGAACATTGAAAAGAATTTATACCTTATCCAATATTATCAAACAAGATATGTCATACTGGCTTATCTAATTATGTCATATTCAACTCAAAGATTTGGCTTGCCAAAAACGACCTAAGAATAACATGGATAATTCCACCCTCGTGTTCATCCTTTTACGAAATGCAGTGGCAGATGTGTTCCTTACTGAACAATGAAAGCCATTTAGACAGTTTTCATCATTTTTTGTGCTAATGAGATACTGATATGCATTATGAACAGGCTCTGCAAGAATTATTAGACATGTGCTGAAGCCTAGAACTTAAAGGCTCAGTTTTAAGCTCAGAACCAAAACGCTCAACCAAAAGCCCATCTGACTTAACAGAAAAAAGAGTCGAAACTTCCTCATCATATACTAATACCCCACTCTATGCAGATTAATGAGCGGATCACCCCACCCTCGCCCACATTGCTCTGTCTCACACACACTGAAGCGCGCACACGCACAGATATCTGAGTGTTCAAAATCAAACTCGATCTCCGCTAGTTTTGGGCGTGTTCAGTCTTAAGGGTCGCTTATCTTTCTTCCCCTATCAATTCAACAATTCATCGTCAATCCTCCACCCGACTCCCCCAAAGTAGTCAAAAATCTATGAAAATGTCACTTATCTTTCTTCTCCGACTCATAGTTATTAAAGGAGCAGGCGCACCTAAGGTGCAAAAGTCCTTGGAGCCTAGGTGCACGCCTTTTCAAAGTGAGACGCAAAATAAAAATAAATAAATAGTGCATTAAACCATAAAGTTATGGAAAAAAATTCAGAATATGACAATTTAACAAATTTTCAACACTAAAAAAAGTTTCAAATCCAATGAGAAATTGATAATCCTAAGTGAATATGTATGACAACGTTATCCTTATCATCAGTATGGAGTAAGGCAACAATGTTTTCTTCAAGAGGGAACCATTGGCTCTAAGTCTGGTAGGGAACCATTGGCTTCAAGTCTGGTAGAAGTTCCTCCTCAATTTCATTTTTCTTGTCTACAAAGTGAAGTGAAGGTGTAAGTTTACTTAAAAGGGTGGAGACGGGAGGCTAGCACAATGAACAACAATAAGAGAACCAATTGATTATGAATTTGAGATTTTGGGTTTTTGTGTGATCTAGATATTGATTTATTATGTTATGAAACAAATAATCAAATATAATGAATGGTTTAGATGATGCAACGATACAAAAATCAAAAATTAAAAATTTTGGGCTTTTTTTTGCGCCACCACCACTGCCTTGCGCATGGACGCCTAGGCGCGTGCCTTTTCGTAGGGGCTGCGCCTAGCCCTAGGTGAGGCGCAGGAGTGCACCTCGCGTCTAGGCACACCTTTGATAACATTGTTCTCATCCCCTCAATTCCTCGTTAACCCCCCACCCCACCCTCCCTCAAAGTAGTCAAAAACTTTGAATGTTTATTATACATCTTAAGTTTAGTGAAGTACATTGAATTAAGCAGGCCATATAAAGTGAAATTGTGATGCCAATTAAGAGAACAAGATACCATTAATCTTGAAATTTACACCTATCTTTCATATCATCAACCCCCCCCCCCCCCCCCTTCCAAAACAAAAAAAAAACCCATTTTATCATCATCAAACACTCCCCCATAAGCTGTTAAAATCTTTGAATATTGATTGCATCTTTACTGAAGTGAAGTACATTGAATTACGACCCAGAGTATATAGAAAGTCTAGTGCAGCATTCCATAAAGTGTCTTTGTAACTTTTTCATCAGTTTGAAAATTGAATATGGCATTATATGACAAGGTTGAATATTGAATATGGCATTATCTTCACAAGCTAAAAGGTAAACGTGGTTATGACTACGTTTTGGGTAACACAAAGAAGGTGTTTTAAGGCAGCAATAACTGAGCATTAGATGAGACGAGACTTGTTACTGGAAAAAAGAAAATACATAAAGGGTGATGACGTGAGAGAAGAGAAAGGGAAGGACTCGGTAAAGTTAAATGGCGACTTCATGCCATTTTCTGTACTATTCTTAGTAAAAACTGAGTCTCGTACAAAGCTCCCTCCCCTTCCTAAGCTGCCAATATGTCCGCAACCGTGAACCCATAGTTTTTCAAAGCATTGATAGCCGTCAGTTCAGGTCAAACAAGTAGAAAATATTGGCAATTGCTGGAGCAAAATGTCATCAAGTCGGAAATATTTGTCCCTCTGACCAGGCCTCTGGTTGAATCAATGTTTCTATTGGA
Source organism: Escallonia rubra (assembly GCA_033065855.1). NCBI lineage: Eukaryota > Viridiplantae > Streptophyta > Magnoliopsida > Escalloniales > Escalloniaceae > Escallonia > Escallonia rubra. Next base: position 683,813 of record JAVXUO010002540.1, on the reverse strand, counting down.
GACAACTGATGACGTCAGCCAAAGACACTCACATAATCAGTGTGAGAAATTACAGAAACATTTTTTCTTATAGTTTCAAATTCATATGTTTGCCCCTATTTATTGAATTCGAACAGAAATTACGAATCAAATGGTTTTTGTTTGACAAGCCAAACCATGACATTTAAACTGATGTCAAAAGTGTTCAAAATTTATTTGAAGGCAAGTGCAAAAAGTCGAACATTATGAAACGGAGAGTGTATTATACATACAATCTTGAGTCTTCTTTACTTGGCTCAAGAAGCAGTGTTCAGGGTTGACTGATGAGTTCATAGATTTTGTGGATGAGTTTCTTTGTTGAAGCAACTCTTCATGTGTTTTCAACGATGTCAAGTGCTGCGGCTATGAAACTTGTGGTTGCATCAGGTCACAAAACATTTAAAAGAAGATACCTTTTGGTCCTTGAATCAATAAAACTGTATTTCAGCAAAATGGATTAGAGCAATTACAAAGAAACTGCTTGTGGGATGAACCGCGAGAGAAGTTTTGGTTAGTTTGGACTTGGGTTATGGTTTTTAAGCTTTAGCTGCGGCAAGGTGTATCGGATAAATTGGCATGTTTTCATGATCAGATAGGGGCTTTGCAGGACTCTTTTGGCCATGTATTTTCTTCTTGTGGGAAGCTTCTTTTTCGAGGTCGAGGGAAGGAATACTGAGATGGAAGGCTAACAGTCGGTGATTATCCTCATTAACGTTCTTCTTCCGAACACACTCTAACTTCACATACCGGAAACTATCCAAACCTTCCGAGAGCACAGCCTAGCATTCTCATCCAAAACATATTCACAGTTAGAAATTGTCATAATTGGAGTACGGTATGAATGGTTCCTCCCTCATTCTCAAACACCCTCAGATTGCGCTCGTGCCACAATACTCCACAAGTTTGATAATTATTAGGGTTTCCCCATTGACCATTTTGTCATATTTTACGTACCAAAACATATTCACGAGCATATTACCAAAGTTTAAACCTCCCTCTGTATCATTTTTTTGGACAGATTTAGTTTATGTTTCCTTTTTGAACCATTAGATGATTGCTTTTTAGTTTATTGAGATGGTTTACATACTTTCTTGTTTTTGGATAGTTGCCACATTGGCCATACTCTTTTTACATTTTTAGGGGTCCAATAGGGGACAAATTTATAACAAAAGCATGTCAAATTTCATTGTTATTGTAAAGAGATGCATCTTTCTATGAAACTTTCCGTGGGTTCAACTGGCACCACAAATCATATGGTGGCTCCGCCTTTAGAAGTACGGATGTTCACTTGTTAATACTAGTTGTGATGCACGTGCGTTGCACGTGGGGTTATTTTCTATATCGTGATCAATTTTGTTTAATAGTCCATTAATAAATTTCCCCCTCCAGATGAGGCAGAGTTCATCAACATATTGGGCATTCAACTTCACCTAGACTCAGAAACAGAAACCACAAGTGATTTGAAAAGGTGAATGTTAGACTTCAAAGGTGGATGTTTTTGCATCGCAAATGCTTGCACTTAACATGCTTTGATAAGCTATGGTCCATTTTACGGATAGAAGCAAGGCATGGTTGTCAAAGTATACATTCGGATTTGATAAAATTGTGACAAAATATTACAGCCTTGCTTAATAAATTAGCTTCTCTATTTGTCAAGTAATACATGTTAAGCAATAGATGCAGACGCCAATTGCCAAGAGGCACATTCCAAATGTAAAACCATCAACCTTGTACCTCAACTTTTAACCTCGCTTCCAAGGATGGCCAACTACTTCTTTTTGTCCTGATCTTACAATTATATGTATATGTAAGATGGTAAAATCATTTCACTAAAGACCAAGTCTACATAGAAGCAAAAAGTTGCATGCTTATTTGCCAAAAACAAATGATAAATATCTCAAGTCAGGGCACATGGTTATAAATTTCAAACTTGTTTTAGAAACTCCGAAGGTAGAGTTGTATCACGATCAAATAAATATGTATTCTGGATGAAACCTGGATGAAATAAACAATACAGTATAATTTCTCAGATGATTCGTTATTTTCGATACTGAGGAAAAGAAACACACTTCCCTACTTCATGTTTTCCCTGAAGATGATAAGCATTAGCACCAAAAACGTTCAACAAAATCATCACACATTGTCAATTGCAGAAGGTGAGATTCTGATATATGGCATCCTCAGTAGAGGTAACCCAGTGACATGAATCAATCTTTTCTTTCTTTTAGAAACTGACAGTAACTATTGCTGAGGAATATTGACTTCCTTCATGCTCCTCCTTTCGACATGAGATCGCTGACGAGCAGCAGTTTGAAACCAGCTATGTTCTCAACAACAATATTATTAAAGAAGCCTGCCACTCCAGTACCTAGCCCTATGAGAAGTGCAAGTGTCCACTTAAGTACAACATACTGGAAGATCTGAACCTTCTTCCTTGACCTCCGTCTTGCTTAAATAATTCATTCTCAATAATCCTGAAATAACGTAAATAAGAGACAAAAAATAGAATATCAAATAAAAGACATGAGCCATGCCTGAGTTAAAATTAATACAACATTTGTATCATTTCTTAATTCTAAAACATAGGATCCCATTGTATTTAAGGCTACCAAGCACCGAATAAAAAGGTTACCTTAGAGTCTCAGTAACTTTTCTGAAGCCCAAATTCCAATTCTATGCATGTCAATGTAGAATCAACTACAGCCCCCAACACCATAACTTGTTCAATTACAACCAAGGTTACCGTGCCATTTTGTTATTTAATGCACAATACATTTGAACTATGACAACTACTTCCTTCAAAATTTGAACACCGGTCGTCAATGACTTACATTTAAGCAAGCCATGACACTTGTTCACTAATTTTTATTGTATTATGTGATAGGTGTCATCATAGTCGTTTTTGTTTGAGCACTGCATAAAAGGAAAAGGGAAAGGAAAGAAAAATAATTCGATATGTCGAACTCATGAGATACTGAAAACAATTAAGAAAAGCCAGAATAAGGTGAATATAGTTCAAATTTCAAAGCATTGCATAGGAATTAGTACTAACAGTTTATGTTCATCTACATGCCTCCTTATTCTGATGTCATGTTTCTTGTTCAACTGGTTCTCTGAATATCGTGATTTCAGTTCAGGCTAAGTAGATCAAGGAGGTTTCTGGGTCTCCTAAGTCCTATCCTTGCAATAATTACTGTTCACAAAGTAAGTCTCCCCAGGTTTCCTCTTGTTTGCAATCAGAAGAACAGAACAAGAGAATCGTATTTGTAGCTCATACAATGAAAGAAAAAACTAAGGGGAATAGTCAGTTGACATAAGAACAAGAACATAGATATCCGGTAGCAATTATGTCTCCTATTAAGCATTTGAATCTGAGGATGTTTGATTGCAAAAACATGATAGTAGGTTTCAGAATAAATAAACAAAAAGCGAAAGTAGATTGGATTTCTAGAGGTTCACACGGCGATGGTATCAGATGTTCATTGACTTGTTTGTATATTTTGCATAAGAAGAATAAACAAAATAACAATTGCCACAAAAGTAAATAAACAAACAAGGAGAGAACATGATCCTTTGGCTTACGATTCATTATTCTCGCCCGCATCCACCCAAAAATTAGATCTGCGAATGACTATCCAACCAATTTGGTCCCTAATGGTGACAAGTGCGTAAGCTCCTCTAAAGTAATCGCATCACCCAAGTACAAGTTCAAAAGAGCCAAAGCAATTAGTATTGTCCCAGCGCAATATAGCAGTTGTGAAGTAACATAGCCAACAACCATCTCCTTACTCCAATCACAGGTAAAGAACAATGCATAGAAAGGAAATAAATAAACAGACTGCATATTTGCTTTTGAGAAGCATAAGTTACTGAATTCAAGAGCAGATTGAGAAGTCTCCTACTGATCTTAATTAAGTACTTTCTCGTAGGTATAAAAATCTTAGAAGAGAATTATGGGGAGGAAAAAGTATTCGCACCTTGTCACTTCATGCATGTGTTTTTCAGGTTCTGAACTATTTGTGGCAATCCAAGGTCTACCATTTGAGAGCCAAAATTTCCCTTGGAAAGCAAGTTCTTGAGAGTCAAGCCCACCACCCTAACAACCTACCAGCAATTAATTCACCAGAAGTCCTAATTAGATGAAGATAAATCATATCTTTATCTAAATTTGATATTATTAGTTGCTAAACAAGTGTTCACATGAAAGAACTATGTCCAGCATTAAGAGGAACAATTTGCACAATTGCTACAATACAACCATCACCAAAATAAGCTATGAAATTAAGTGAAAAGGCCAAGAACACATCTTCACCCCATCTGCTTTAACAAATGAAGATCTAACCACAGGTTCCTTCGGTAAAGTTGCCAGGCAATTAACAGCGGTTGGAAGGCCTTCAGAGTTGTGCAGGAGTAGTGACGATTCTACCCTCGATCTTACATCCTTTCATTTTTTCCCTTTTTTCTTTCTCAGTTTTTCCTTGGGAGAAAAAGAGGCGCCTTTCTATGATTATTATTTAAGATATATTTTATTTAGGCATGAAGGATATTTTCTGAATACAAATGTTCCGAAATTCTTCATTTTTTAAGCTAGAGAGATAGAATATACATAGAAATATTTGATGGCATGGATATCATGGTTACGAAGAGTATTTGAAGGCCATCTTGAACGCATCTAATTTCAAATGTCATATATGAAAACAAAGTTACTAAAGCTGACATAAAGTAAGGGAAAGGAAAGTGAGCATGAGGAAAATGAATCCACACATATATTATAAGAAAAGATCAATGTCATTTAACACCAACAAACTAAACCTAGTATGAAAAAAGTTCATGAAAACGACTCAATAACATCCATTTATACAACTATAGCAAATGATAGCTACATATATAGATACAACAATTATTAGGACTAAAGAGAATGTATGTGGAGCAACACCAGTTAAAGACCATCTTGCATTCCGAACTGATGCCTATGATAAACAAAAAGAGAAAACCTTATTAAAAAGCATTGTTAAATGTATAAAGACAGTGTTCCGTATGAGAGTGCTTTACCTTAAGTTTGTATGCCTTACATGAATTTCAGAATAGGTTCAAAATTTTGAGAAGGTCTATTGGTTGTTGGAGTGATATCATGGTCTTCAATTGCATGAAAAACACATTAGTTTTAAGAAGGCTTAAAATAATAATAACCATATGACAGGAAAAAAAGAATTCTTCATTACCCTTTGCTTGCTTTTGATATTCGGACCAGTATGTTCATCTCCATTTGAAACCTCAATTAGTGCATGCGAGTGAGTTGTATTTTCGTTGACAATCTGAATGATGTGAACATTTGCGCTCATAGGCTGATTGAACAATATTGTTTCAAAACTTCTGCTCCTACCTTGTAATGTGCCCAATATTTGATTCGACTTTGAGAGTTCGAGATTAATCGTCATCACATTTTCATGAACATGTTGCTGAAGAATTGGATAGTCGAGCGTCACAAAAAACAAAGGCAAGGTTTGTCCCAAACATTGCTTTAATTGAGAAGAGCTAGTTGCAATGCTTCTTTCAATTTGTTGGTGCCCCCCGTTTATGGTGCAACATAAGTTTCTATTACTTCTACTACATATTTCTCGGGCTTGATCCGATACATAACATCTGGGGCATGCACCATAGAACTTTCTCCTTGCTTGCACATCATTTTCATTATTTTTTGCTGCAACAAGTTAGCAAGATTAAGACGGAGAAAATGCTAAAATACATAGTTCTAATGGTGTGCGAATAAAAAATGACCAAACAATAAATAAAGGTCATTACCTGATACTAGAATTGTATTTCTGAAAGATTTGGCAACAGAAGTACAACTTCCTGGATGAAGAAAATCAAGATTTTTCTTGTCCATTCTGGATTCTGAAAATGTTTACACTTAACATAAAATGTGTAAAATCTTTAACGGGGCAACAGAAGATTGAATGCGATAGAAATAATCAAAATGAAACTCGTAGTTATGATCCAAACTGATGATTTGTTATTTATAGATAGATGGAATGGCGGTTGTTTTGTACCGTTAGTAGCAATCAGCCGCTTCGGTTCATAGTGGAAAAATGCATCGTTTGAATAGAATCATTGAAGCGTTGCGATCTTTAGAAAAGTAAACATATCGCTCCAAACAACTTGTAACTCCAAAATTGGAAAAGTATGGGAAAGAGGAAGACATTACATAATGGTAAAGCAAAGGAGAAGATTTTACCTCTTTGCATTCGGCACTATATTTTCAAATCTCAGATCTGCTGGAGCAGATCAGAGCTTGGTTTTGTGTGTTGTATAAACCTGAGGGGGTTCAGCTTTAGTGTGTTGTATATACGCGAGCGAAATGGGAGGGAGAGAGAGGGGGAGAGAGATAAGGTGGGTTTGGTTTTAGCAGCCAGGGCGGTGGGTTTTGTTTCTTTAGGCTGCATGGTTGCTTCTTTATCATGAACCCAATATAAGAAACTTAGATCACAATAATATAGTGCATGTCCAATAAATTTATATATAATTGTTTGTGAGATCTCAATTAAAAGTACTCCGGAGTATATAACTAATTCATTGATTTTGTTGAATTAACAAGTTTAAAACTAATTATTATTGATTTTTTTTTTGAATTAAGAACTCTAAATCTAATTATTAGTTGAAATTTTATTTTTAAAGCTTGTAATTCATTTTTTTCTAAAATTATTATATATATTTAGAAAATTACTTGGAGTACAAAGAGCGACACAAGAGCATGAATGAGTTTGGCCAGAGTTTTTGAAGTGCTGCACAAGACATGCACACATAAACGAACCAAAACCATTTTGGTGCAAAAAAAAGGCTTGTTATGATGAAAACTAATGGTTCGCTATTTCTATTGTCACTTGGATATTAATCTTTTCCTTTTTATACAAAATAAATTTTTTTTTTTTTTTTTGTTTGGTTTTGGTACAAGTTTTCTCAAATATCTTCAAATTCTTTTTTAATGTGTACACTGCACAGGCAACTCCGTACTTCACTAAGATGGGGGGGGGGGGAGGAAACCATTAGAAAACAAATTACTGCTAGTCATGCATATTGTGTCTGGTAAATGCATTGAAAAGTAAGCCAAGTGCTCTTTCCGTGAGAAAGTGAAAAAGTGCTTGATACAAGCTTAGAAATCAAGATAGAGGAGGTAAGGGTCTAAACAGTTATATACAACTAAACAATTATATATAAAGATGTAATATGATCTACCAAGTACAGTACTTTCATTATTTGAAAGACAACAGTAGAATATGAGTATAAGAGAGATCTTCTAGCAAATCATTCCTTCTCAACCTTAATGGCTTTGAACGTTTGATTCTTCAAGCTAGTATATTCATTCTCAAGACCGGTTGTTGTATTTTCTAATTCAATTACCCCTTTGGTGCCTTTCAAGCTCACTTCATCTCCATCTCTATGTACTTCTTCGGCTTTGGCCTATGCGATCACTTTTCTTATCAATCTTCACTAAGAATATGTAAGATAGCCCATACTGATGAATTAAGTCCTTATAATATTTATAGTTCATGCCCTCCTGTATGAGAGAAGAAAAATTATTAGTTCAAAATAATATAATATCACAGCATTATCGTTACAAGGCAATGCTTAAGGATTTACCTTTTCCTTTGAATTTATGAAGTCATATACAGGACAGTTAATAATTCTCTCGGTTGCCTCAAACAATGTCACGTAAATATTTCGAATGCCATTTCCAACAGTTAGCTTCAGCATGTACCTGTTAGTGGATATAGATATACTTATTAGACATACATATATTAGTACAAATACATGAAGTTATAATGCTGTCAAGGGACAAAATGACATCGTAACAAGTATATAGAGTATGGGCTAATATGTCCTCCGTCACGAAACCAAAATGACTGTCTACGCAACCTAAATTTCACACATCAAGTTGTTCGACATAAGAATTGAAAAATAGTGCACAATTGTAAGCTAGTTGTGAAAAAAGAGCCCAAAAAAAATAATATCAAACAACTACGATCTGTCACTTTCCTTCAATACCTCTTTTCCAATCTGGCCGTGTTCATAGCTACTATCAAATGGACATTGACCTTTAAGTTGATTAAAGCAAAGAAATAAGCATGCCTATGGAACAACAATGTGGTGCAAACTACCACAAACCTTGTAGCGTGTCCAAGGCCCATTTTATCATAGAGCCAAGGAATGCCATTGAAACAATTACAAGACAGTTGCAGTATCTCTAGCTCAATGGTTTCTGCAATCCATCTTGGTAGTTAACCTCGGCGGTTACAACCACCTAAAGCCGGAAGCTTAAGTTTTTTCAAAGCTCTTAATTAATATCAAATCTGTCTTGTTGTCTGGCAGCATTTCACAATTTCATGTACTTTGAAAGAATGACAACTCACAGGTTCTTGCGACCCATCAAAATATTGATAGCCCCTCTAATATTAGTAAGGCTGTTGTTGAAAGGGGAAAGGTATGACAATGATTGCAGTGTAAGCATGGTTACTGGCTAGTAAAAGAACAATCAGGGACTTGCTAATTTCTTGGAAAATAATCAAACATTTGAAGGCCGTAACTTCTGGGAAATAGATAAATGGACTCTTGAGCCTATCCATCTGATTACCAAATTATTATCATTGAAAAATGAACATATGATGCGTGCTAAACAAGTGATAAATCTCAATCCCTTGGTCCATAAGTCAATGTATTTTCAGCATAATTCTCAAAATAAATTGAAAACACTTAAGAGATTTGGGACTTTTTACCTTGGGGAATAATCCACAATTTTGTTAGAACCACAGCACCTATATCCATGGCATTTTGCTCCTTGTTCAGTGAACACGACCTTTTTTCTGCATTCATTACATGCATCGTACCAAGGTTTTTCCATGTTGTCAATACTCACAATCGTTCCTTTGAAAGAACAATAGTTTTTCTGTTACAAATTAGGTCAGGTGATCGAGTTATGTTATGAGTAAAACATTTAGTACATGTACTTTAGGCAGTTACGACTTAACCAATTACATGTGCTTATTAATAAGCAAAGACTTTAAAAAGCACCTGGAACTCGTTTACAGGTCGTTCGATTAATTCTTCAATATTGACTCATTCAGCATTTTGAAGTTTCAAACCCCGTAAAGGAGTTGCACTTTCATGGTTTGCATTATGGCTACAAGCAGTAATATGTTAGATTCATAATCAACAAGCACCTTGTAACATTGATAAAGTAAATATAGTATCTTGTATCTCATTGCAAGTGTTTTATACATACCACGCTTTTAATGCTTCAACTTCTGGCAAAGCTGGATTTATATGGAGTGTCGTAATGGAGAGTGTGGATAGAGATATGACACCTATATTTTAAGTAAAACATACATAATTAAAAGGGGGAAATGGTTTTTGCTTCAACTTTCCAGAAATTGCAATATTAGAGTTCATTATCCAAGAAAAATGCACCTACATAACTTGTTACTTTGGCCTTTGGGAGAACAACAATACCTTATCATCTGCTAGCTTTGATAGAACATTTCTTTCATTTTTAGCCAAATCTGACCATAATGTTATGACAACAGTGTCATACCTAATGTAGATTAGATACTTCAATGGTTAAGATTATTTGCTGGAAATATGAAAGAAAAATAATTGAATGATCATGGAACATTACTCTGTATTTGTGAGTATCATATCCCACTTCATTATCCTACCACCTCCGGGCTTCTTCAGCAATGGTAGGTTGTCAATATCTCCCAATAAGCCGACCACATCTAAAATGGAGAAGAGGGAATATGTGTTAGGTAAGTTTAACGTAAATTATATAGCTGATACATAATTCGTACAAGATCTCATATGACATACCAATGATACCATTTTCTTCAACATGGTGCTTTAGATCGTTCATCCTTGAATGAGATGAATTGCAATCGAAGTTGAGCTATATCGATGTTCGTCTCAAGCTCGTTCACTTGAGTACTGGATGAAAAGGTTAGTTCAAATCTATTGTGTGCACTGTCAAATTTTGGGTTCATTGGTTTGACGAGTCCGGTGGAAATCAGATACGTTTTATCCTTTTGAAGAGATTGTTGTAAGATATCTGCAACATCATTGAATACGATAGCTTGTACTTTTGTACCCTGTCATTACAAACCAATGTGATACGTTATCGAGCATAAGTACGGAAGGGAAATATAATAATTACATTAAAATTTAAGATTAGTGTACCTCTTCGTCCATGAATATGATTTTCCACGTCTGCCCAGATCCCTTCGAGGTGCAATAGGTTTCCATATTACCCCTTCGCAATACTCTAACTATTATCACCCAAAAATGAAAAGAAGAACCAATCATTGCACAATTGTCCTTTGTAGCGTTAACTATCAAAGAACAAAGAAGACAATAAAACAATGACACAATGTACCTGGTGTTATCCCCTTATTTCTTCCGTTTGAAGCTGTGTGATTGCAAGTGATTTTATACTAATGCTCCGCCTTTTTCTATTTCTGGATACTTCGTCTATATGTTGAGCTCTTTGTTCATTCGTGAGTTGAGCATATCTATTCCTGCGATAATTGCGATTGAACGATATTCTTTGCTCTGCATGTGTCAAATATTCTCAATTATCAACTGTTATTGCGTATTAACTTGATAACAAGGGCTAGATAGTAACATAACATTGGAATCCAAAGAGAAGTTGTACAATAGTCAGATCAAATTCACCTCCCATATTTAAAAATGGCTCTAATGACTATTCCCCGTATGCTAAAGACATTGAATAAGTCAATTACCTCCAATATCTCAAAGTATATGGTCCTAATGCCTATTCTTCATATGCTAATGACGTTGGATTAGCCAACGACTATTTACAGTATAGGACTATAATGCCTACTCAGTTATCCATCCAATAAACAAAAAATATGACAGAACAAACCTTGTGACATCTTTGGCCTTTTTTTGTTTATCAAGTTTGCAACAGTGCTTCTCTGTTTCCAGTTTTTGGAAACCTTCTCAGCATAATGTGATTTTTCTTCGGTGTTTAGTCGTGCATATCGATTCTTTTGGTAAGTGCAATTGAGCATCCTCTACATCAATACGATGGTTTGCAGCTTTGTTACAGGCCATGTGATTAAATTGATTGGATTATTAGCATTTCAAACGTATATAGAGAGATATAAGACAACAATACCTTTTGTTTCCATCTGGTACTGCGCGCTAAACTCTTCCGATTGGTTTCTAGGTTGCAGCTACGACACACATATACCCAGATACTACGACACACCTGCAAGTCAAACACATAACATGTGAAATATTAGGCAGTAGATGTCAGTGGCACAGTATCTAACAATAACCATAGAACTGCCTTGGAATGTTGCACGTCCCAGATGCCAGTGTGTTTGCTTTTCCAATATTACTGAGAAAGCCTATTATCTGACACAATTATAAGAAAATCAGATGAAGCGAGCATACATCACACTCAAACAATGGCTACGAATATTGTCAATCCAAAATGGCACCATTTTCTTTATAAAGCATTCAATTCAAACATTAGCTATAGTATAACTCTCTGCTTAGAAATCACATAATCCTCCATGAGACATCACCTTTTTTTCAAATCTTTAATCATATTACAAAGCAGAAAAACAACACAAAAATGTTTGGAATCAATGTAATAAATAGCTTAGACATAACAAAATTTGAGGCTCACTTCAGTCAAATGACCATTTGGCAAGGTATCTCATTCCTTCTAGTCTGCAATTTCCTAATAAATTATCTAGAATGAGATGAAAAATAAGGATTTGGATGCAACAAAGATGCCGAACGAGAAAAAAAAAAGCAGAGAAAGAGAAGAGCAGCAGTCCATTGGTGATGCACTGGCTTCTGACCACACCTCTTAACCTAGAAATGCAGCAAAGATGTAGAAGACAGCACCAGAGACATAGAAGCATTGTGCTCCAGGTGTGATGCCTAGGCTTCTAAATACACTGATGGGCCCATAAATAGAATGTCTTGTGTAAACGGGATAGACGAATATGGCTTACAAAGAAAGTTATTTTCTCTTATCAAGCTATTGCCAAATCTGAAACTAAATTACCGTGAACTGATGATCACCGGTTGGGGCTGTTGGTCGATTAAGATGAACACCTGGTAGTGAGAGCAGAGAAAGATTCATCTGGTCTGTCTAATTGTGTGAAGAGAGTCATACGTGGCCAAGTCGTTAAGCGATTATTTTGATAGCGATCTATTTCTTTTTATAGTAATGAGTCTAACATATCACTGCTTCTGATAAATAAGGCTAAACAATCATAGAACCATTTTCTTTTCTTTTGTCATTTGGTTTGACCTATGCCTTTAAAGCAGCAATGACAATTGCTGGTTAATAACTCTTTAGTCTTTAGACACTTTTCTTAATTTTCTAAAGCCTCTTGTCAGTTCCTATAAGCTACCTTCCACCATTTTCTTAGCAGGCACAAGATTCTCGATGGTCTACAACTTCGTAATTGCCAAATGTAGAAGAAAATCATAAGCTGCTGATTCTGTGCTAGTTCAAATAATTTGCCGTGAAATAATCTTAAGTAGTCTCATATAAAATCATAACAAACTAACAGCATGAAAAAAAAAAGTAATTTGTAATCCCACCGAACTTAAACAAGACTATACTTAAACCCTAAATCATCCAACAATAATTGAGAAAGCAATTCGCATATACACTAAGTTGGATCTATTTCATATCAAGTAACCAGATTCATGCCACTGTAAGCAAACATCCAAGCATAATCTTATTAGTAGGCCAACATCCAAACATAATCTAGGATTCTAGCCCACTTAGTTCCCATTGGGACTGACAACGACAAAGGGAACTAAGTGGTCTGACATGTAAGGTGAGAGTTCTCTTTGAGCTAACTATTTATTCAGGAGTAAACAACTCTTAAAACATGTTCTAATTGACGGAGGTAACTTTCTGCAGTGTTGTTACTTTTCAAGGTCTCCAAAACCAGCAGCCATGGCTATATGTCTTTTTCACTCCTCCCTCCCCCTCGCAAGTGGGGACAAGCTTATTGCAGCAAAGCTAAGTCAAAGTCGTGATCGATAAAATCTGCACTAAACACTATTTCCACGCACCTATAAGCTATCTTCTATGTCCTTTTAAATTTACTATCTCATAACCTGCATTGCCTCAGGGAAATAACCTTGTAACTAATATAATTAGGGGAGCATAATCCATTAAGGACAACAATAATATGAACTTCCAGTTGTCGATCTTTTACGAAAATAGATGCTTTATGCAAGCAGAGTGAGAATTATAAAAATGTTAAGAACTAAACAGATGAATCATAAGATTATATGCACCAACCTTGTAATATACACCAGGTCATGGTTTGTTCAGCTCTCCTGCAACTATATATAATCATTCAAAGAGAATTCTCAGCATTTTTAAATTTGCCAACAAAGATGCTACAGTAGCAGAAAGTCTATGATGCCACATACCACTGCGTTCCTCTGTGCAGCTGTGTCAAAACCTGCAATTCTTAATATGTGATAGAGAAATGCCAACAACCAAGCCCACAAATTTCTACTGCAACTGTAAACACATGACAAGTCACAAAAACTATTAGAAAATATGTTGAATCGACAGCATATAATAACAATAGGACTTCAATGTCACTAATGTAAGCTATGATTCTCCAAAGTAGTCAATCGAAATACAACATTAGAAAATCGATATCAAACATCAATGAGGACAATTTTCAGTATTTTCTCTCTTGCAATTATGTTCCAAACCCCACGATTCAAGTTTGGTAGTCATAAAATAACTGAGTATTGGCCTTTTTCTGAATCGTTTTCACATTGCTTGTTAAACTTTTCACAAATAGTGCAAAAAAATTCAAAAAATCGTGGCAACTGTCATAAAGATGGGTGGGAAGTATACGCAATGCTGTAAATGCTACAGACTCTCAAGGTCATAGTAACAAATTATTAGCCTAATTGTTAAAACAGTGAAGATAATCTACTGTATTTTAGTGTAAGCATGTTCCTTGTATTGATGCTGACTATGGAAACAAAAATAGTCTTTAACCTTCATCAACCAATGTAGGAAACTTAGGACCAGGATAGAGAACGCATTATATTCTGAGTATAACCGTTAGAGGACGAATGACATTAGTACTATACCTGTTTTACACATAGTGCAGGCCCACGTCCAGGCTCTGGTATATATTTGATTATGATTTTGTTTTGTGCTGCACCACTTGTGGAGATGATGCTTCAGGGACCGTAATGAGCGTTAAAACAAACTAGCTTTGTATTATTGCCTACAACTTTAACTTTCAATATATATCACGATGTCTTCTGTAAACTCCCATTAAGTGCAAGATACGAGGATGTAGTGCCTTATTGTGACCACCCAACTCATCAAGTGAATAAATCAAAGCCTCAAGGTAAATGTTCTGTCGGGGTGAGCAGCTGACAATTACAGACACATAGCAATATCTAAATGAACTAATCTAACTCTTTTACAAGACATCAAAAACATAGCCTAGCAATTCAAAATTGACTAAATTCGTTGTTCGGAGTTCCAGTTTCTGTTAGAAGAAGCTCCTTTGAAGGACAGAATTCACATTGAAGGCATGAGCAAAAGAAGCGGCATTGGCTTCAGGCCTAAGGTAGAATCATCACTTTGTTCTTAGGCGTTTTGTACTACGAATCTTTACATGGAATCGAAGTCACTAAAAAGTGTCCCCTATGTAGGAATCTCTGGGGCACGTGGATGTCAATCTCATCAATGTCGTCTGCAATGGCCGTATGAACAATAGGTACAACCTTATCAACTCCATAAATGGATTAATACTTCTGGACATACGGTGGATACTGATCCCAATGGGAAAAAGATCTTCAGTTGGAGCGTGGTAAACCAGCACATTTGAAATGAAACTTTTAAGAAGAAACAGGATCAACAAGAGAAGCGGTTACATAAAGGGCCTGAGGCTTATATTAAATGAGTTGATGTCACCGTGAATGGTTACAAGTTTCCTTCTGTTGAATCTGAATTGGTTTGCAGTCCTTAAGTTCCATCCAAAGTTTCGCATATAATACTTTGTGTAATTCATTTTATTGCGTTATCGTGATAGTTTGTAACATTTATTAAAGAGCCAATCAACATCCGATACCATCGCCATGTGAACCTCTAGAAATCTGACCTGCTTTCACTTTTTGTTTATTTATTTTGAATCGGCTATGCTGTTTTTGCAATCAAACATCCTCTGATTCAACTGCTTAACAGGAGACATAATTGGTAATGTACATCTATGTTCTTGTTCCTATGTCAACTGACTATTCCTCTCAGTTTTTTCTTTCATTGTTCGAGGTAGAAATACGATTCTCTTGTTCTGCTCTTCTGATTACAAACAAGAGGAAACCTAAGGAGACGTACTTTGTGAACAGTAATTATTGCAAGGATAGGACTTAGGAGGCATGTAGATGAACATAAGCTATTAATGCTAATTCACGCAATGCTTTGAAATTTGAACTATAGTCACCTTCTTATGGCTTTTCTTAATTGTTTTCAGAATCTCTTGAATTCGACAGAATGTTATCGAATTCTAGCAGCCTCTTCTAGCTGGCTTTTAGTATGGACTTCTAGGTAGATGTTCAATCAGCACCAGAGAATATGGTCTCTACAATATGCCCTAGGAAAACCTCATTTAACAGCTATTATAATCTGATCAGTGTGGCCTGTAGGGCTTCAAAAATTGTATGTAACATAACATCTTGGAACAAACAAATACTAATAGCAATATTAATTGAGTACACGAGTTTCGTGAAAAGAGTCCAAGGAACGTGTTCAAATTTGGTATGGCCATGCGCAATTTTCTCACCCAGTTGCAGTATACGGTTACTGCTAAAGGTACCTTACTAATTTTATCTTCAAGGCTGCCACCCTAAAGTTTTGCACTGCAAAACAGAGCTCTGTGTTCTAATCACCAACTTGCCCATCATATAAGTTCTTTTCTAAGCAAGTTTTCCATATGAACTTGGAGTAGATGAATGTAAAGAAAATATCTGCAGAGTTTCAGGTCTAGATCAAATAGCTTGGGTTTGGGCATATAAAATAAGTATCTAGATATCAGGGCTCAAAAGCAGTGGAGGCTGGGCACTGTTATTTATTTTGTGGTCCATTTGAATAGGCACGCTTTTGACATGGTCGAGTTTTCGCCGAACCCCAGATTCTATTACAGCTTTTGTGGATAAATATCGTTATGTGGCAGTGATATAGCTAATTTTTATAGTATCATATCCCGCAGTCCCCCTACCTTCCAGTCTGTCTGAAATTCCACCTCTATAACTGCAGTGCGCCTAGTATAGCGTTGGAAAAGATGAATTACACGGGCATAGGGTCATGCCTTTGAAGAAGAGCTACAAATGTGATAAGAAATAGTGAAAAGCTGAGAAGAACCAAGAAGTATAAGAAATATACTCCAACACCAGATTAGATTAGGCCAATGGACCCTAAAAGTAATCACTGTAATGTCCTGCCTCAATAAAGCAGCAGAGTTTTTATCCAAGAACAACACATCATTGTAATGCACTGCCTCCATCACTTTGGCCTAGAATTGGTATATCTACATAATCACTATGATGTAACACGTCGCCACTCAGCCAAAGTGTTTCTATCCAAGAACATAAAAACCTGAGGAAGAATTGCTTCACATAAAAAATGGGCATGGACAACCCGTCAATGATCAATTAGAACTCGAAAGCTTCCAGGTATAATAATATCTATCGGCGAAACCATTATAAAAGACAATTATACCTTATTTAATTCGTAATTTCTCACGCATATAATCAGTTAACTTTAATGGTTCAACCCAAGCCTTACATTCAGTAAAATATAGTGTAACCACTTGTGGTATATTTCTAACGATGTGATGGGTTCTATGCCACATCATGCGCTATTTAGGCGCTTAATGGTTTTCCTTTTTCTGATAAGTATAACTGCACCTGCTCAACTATAGGCCCTCAATCTTTGAATTGTCTGAATTTAGATTGAAAGCTCGCAGATACAACAACATCCTCATCAACCTGGCCTATGTAGAAACAGCAGGACATGGAAACAGCAAGTATGTGAAAAATGGTATGTGGAAGTAGGACATGGGTCAGCATGAAAGTAAAGAACTTTTAGAATAGACATTCTATGATAATCGTTTTATTGATGCAGGGATAGGAACACTGGCATCTAGGATGAGGTCTCCATTACTGTTACTGGGGTGGGTTCTTATTTTGAGTCTTGAAATGCATAATATCCTTCTACCATAAGCAAAGCTTTAAATTTTGCCAGTCATTCGTATCTGCTTTTTCATATGTGATTGGTAACACAACAAGGCAAATTGCATATCTTCCAACACCTTGCATGCAATGGTGAAAGAGGATGAAAACATGTAGGAGACACATAAGGAAGAAGTGGCGGTGGTGGTAGAGGCGCAGAGCATGCAATCTCATGTGTGTGTAGTCATCGGATGAATGAGAGATAAACGTCATTGAACAACAGAATGTATAATGCAGAATAATCAGAAGTGCAAACAGAGCGTTTCCGTTCATTGATTCACGAAATGTGATCGTGTTATGCAAACACTAACCTGCAGATGAAGAATTGGATGAATTGTTGTAGGAAGAACTTTGAAGTACAGAACTAAGCAATCCTTGTAGAGGCTACGCCGGAGTGTGCGCGGGGACTGAGAAAGCCTGGTGGAAAAAAAGTTCCGTTTGTTTTGAAACCATGGCACCGCTTAGAGGTGTCTTGAGCGGGTGGGGAGTGAGAGAGCTTGGCGGAAGAGGTTTGTTGTTGCGACATTTTTGAAATCTGGCGGGTTATTCATGTTAATTATTGATGTTATGTGATATTTTAGAGGGTATTTTGAAGATGAGAATGTGTAGAAACACATAAACATGTCTAAACACTTTAGACTTTTAAGGTAGAGAGATGTTTTAGATGGTATTTTGGGGATGAGAATGTGTAGAAACACATAAACATGTCTAAACACTTTAGACTTTTAAGGTAGAGAGATTAATATATATTTGGACTAATAACCTATGAATCAATAACCTAGATGGTTTAAGAAAGATAAATTCTCGATATTTTGATGGTCAATGAGTTTTCATTTTAAGGGTGGTGGTACTTTTCTTTGGATTAGCAATCCTTTTGTTTTTCTTCAGTTTAAACGATAAATGTCATAAAGCACGGTTCGGCCAAATTAGATGAAACACCAACATAGAGTGCGTGTCTCAGGTGCAAATGTGCGTCGGGTGCGCACTAAGTATATGTTCCTAATTTTGAAACATTTCTTATACTTCATCCGTCTCACATAATTTGATCAACTTTTATTTGCATGTACGTTAACGATTTATGTGATATATATTGTGTCTATAGAGAAGTGAATAAAAAAGTATAAGAAAATGGGTCAGAACTTATGAGAGATAAAAATGAGTTAATAGATATTTAGGGAGAGGAGGGGAAGAAAGTGGGTCAGGAGAGAGAAAATTGATTAGTGTGAAAAAAAAAAGTAGAATAAACTTTGGCTGCTACTCCGGTTGTAGGAATCTTCCTCCAACTCCATATATAGTGACAATTAATAGTCGCTAAATGTCTCTAGTGACTTTTCTGTTAATACTTTCAGCGACAACTCTTAATAGTACTTTTTTAGCGTCACTACATAAAAGTCACTGGAAACATTTAGCAACCATTAATTGTCGCTACATGGGGGTAGGAGAAAGATTTCTTCAACCCGGGTAGCAACCAAATTTTTTTCAAAAAAATATAAGAAAGTGGGTCAGAACTTATGAGAGATAAAAATGAGTTAATAGATATTTAAATGTGAAAAGAGAAATTTAATAAAAAAAAGTGTAAAAATGATAAATATGTAAAAGTATCTACATAATTTTTCTTAATTCGGAAATGAACAATTTTTATAGGACAGTCTAAAAAAAGTTAATCAAATTATGTATGACAGAAGAAGTACTTTTTAATAGACTAGATGAAAGCACGTGCGATGCACATAAATGTACACCCTTGCGAAAATTGATGTTTTTTTTAAATTACCTTTATATAAAATTATATTTATCCATAAGAGCAAACAAACGTAGCTATTATATTATTTTTAGGATCTTACACTTTTGTTAGAGTTTATCATAAGCCCCAAAGGCTCAAAAATATCTGTAATATTGCTCCATGAAGAGAGAAAGTACATCAAAAAAATGTATTTTACTTTTGGATATAGTTCATTCAGACTTAGAGTTTAAAACTCAAGTTTGCCAATATATTCAGATGACAAGTGTAAACCTTCAAGTTTTCAAGCAATCTTCACGTAGTTCATACAATTTAAGTCTAGTGAATTATACTCATTCTATTTATCGCGTCATCATGTTAAGCATTCCGCTTATATAAAACACGCTAACATCAAATACACATACCATTACTCGTAGATTTTTATTATATTAAGTGTTACTAAGTGCTAGACAAAGAAATTATTGATTTTACTTATTTCGTCACAACGAAAAAACTGTTTTAATGTCATCAAAACTCTTTTTAGGTTGTAACTAGCTCAAATTTTCTTTCGTTGCATTATCTTCATGAAATTTGTATACTCAAATACGTGGACTGGATGCACCACTTATCAGTTATGTCAGTGCGATACTTTGTTGTTATATTTTCATTTGTAAATTGAATAATTTCCTAATCAAAGTATTAATGTAACATATTTTTATGCTATGAATATGTTAATCGAGAGGTATCACGTTAGGAACCAAGCTAGAAATAGATTAACAATGAGATTCGTTAAATAGAAATTACGGTGCTTGCTTTTAGACGACATCGTGAAAATCATATACACGTATACTAATATTAAAAAGAATTTATGTCTTCATTATGTGAGATACCACTTTTGCTCGTTCAAGCTAACAATCTCAAAGCCAGGGTGTGCGACATACAAAATTCTTACTTCAAAATTAAGCTTGGTGCTTCTACTATAACAATAAAATTATGAAAATACAATATGTTGCATATTCATCACGTATTTTATCTTCATTGCCTTTACAACGGATAAAATGTTTCCACCCACTTATGTAATCTAGGGTAAATTTGGTATACTTTTGTCGCCTTTAAATGCTTTAGACATGAAAAAGATGATCAAGACTAAGACCTAGTTTAAGGATGGTCTCACTTTGGTTACTTGGAACAGAGTGAGTCATCGTTTTTTCTATCAAGATTAACGCTGATATAATGTTGCTAATTCTGTACAATTCATAAGTGTTCTGCTCAAAACTTTTAAAGTTGAATTAATTATGACCAAGATGTTTGTTAACCCTATTTTCCTTATAGAGATTATCCAAATGAAGATGATAATCTTTCTATTAATGAATTTTTTAAATTCAAATTAAGATGAATTTGTCTTGTTTATTGGTAAATGAGTGCCATATATTCCCTCACAACAATTAGGTAAAGTTCTTTTATAGTCACAAGTTGAAAATCTTGATAATTTCTATAGTTGTTGAGCTAAGATGGTTTTGATCATAAGAACATTAATGTTCATTTAAGAGCATGTTACTATTTTCATTAGATTATGGAATGAGAAACTTTTGAAGGCTTCATAGCCCTTTTCTAAAGGTAAAAGGTAGCAAATAGTTATATATTTTTTGATCAAGTCTACTTTTGGAAGTGTGAGATACATAGAAGAGGTTGAATTTACGTGTAATTCATATTTACAATTGAATGGCATAATCAAATAAATTAAATCAAACTATAGAGAGTATAGATGCGATACATGTTTGCTGCTAAAGAAGTTAAATAGTTGGCTAAAAGTTAAAAGAGTTTTAATTAATTTAGGAGAAGACTGATGCATCTAGAATTTGACAATTAGCTTTGAAAGAGGAACCATGCATCTAGCGTGGAGAGCTGAAGAGTTTTTCGCAGGCCATGACATTAGTTAATGAATGTTTACAACCAAGGTCAATCATGGCATCAAAAAAATTATATAGGGATAGTTTTGTCAAAAAACTTATTTACACCTTTCTGCACTTTTATAAGTAATAATAATAATAACTAGATAAAAGCACGTGTGATGCACGTAAATATACACCCTCGCAGAAAATGATGTTAGATTACTTTTATGTTAAATCATATTTATTCGTAAAAGCAAACAAACATGGCTATGATATTATTTTTAGGATTTACTTTTGCTAGACTTAATTTTATGGTATAAGCACCAAAGGTTCTAAAACATATGTAATATTGTTCCATGAAAAGAAAATTTGAATTGAAGAAAATGTATTTTACTTTTGAATGTGGTTTATTCCGACTTAGAGTTTAAAACTCAAGTTTGCCAACATATTCAGATCACAAGTGCAAGCCTATAAGTTTTCAAGTAACCTTCACATAGTTCGTACAATTTAAATCTAATGAACTATACGCATTATATTTATCATGTCATCTTGCTAAGCGTTCTGCTTATATAAAATATGCTAACAACAAATATATAGACAATCACTCGTAGATTACCATTATATTAAGTGCTAGACAAAGAAATTATTGATTTTACTTATTTTGTCACCATGAAAAAACTATTTTAATCTCATCAAAACTCTCTTTAGGTCGTAACTGGCTCAAATTTTCTTTCATTGTATTCTCCTCATGAAATTTGCTTACTCATATACGTTGACTGGATGCACCACTTACCAGTTGTGCTGGTGCGAGTACTCCCCTTCATTTGTGAATCGGATAATCTCCTAATCAAATTATTAATGTAACATACTTTTATACTAAGAATTTGTTAATCGAGAGGTATCAAGTAAGGAACAGAGTTACAAATATATTACAATAAGATTCGTTAAATGAAAATTACTGAGCTTGCTTTTAGATGACATCGTGAAAATCATATAAGCGTGTACTAATTTCAAAAAGAATTTATGTCTTCATTCTGTGAGCAAAAGCTGTAGATGTCACTTTTGCTCATTAACAAAAAATCTCATAGTGAGGGTGTGTGACATACAAAATTCTTACCTTGAAATTAAGTTTGGTGCTCTACTATAACAACAAAGTTATGAAAATACAACACTTTGCATATTTAACGCATATTTTCTCTTTATTGCCTTTATAATGGATAAAATGCTTCAACTCAGCAATGCAATCTAAGGAAATTTTGGTGTACTTTTTGGTCGCCTTTAATTGCTTTAGATATAAAAAAATATATGATCAGGATTAAGACCTAGTTTAAGGATAGTCTCACTTTGGTTACTTAGAACAGGTGGAGTCATCATTTTTCTATCAAGGTCAACGCTTACATAATGTGGCTAGTATTCTGCCCAAAATTTTTAAAGTTGAATTAATTATGACCAAGATGTTTGTCCAAACGAAGATGATAATCTTTCTTTCTATTAATGATTTTTTAAAGTTTAAATTAAGACGTGTTTGTCTTGCTTATTGGTATAGGAGTGTCATATATTCCCACACAAACAATTAGGTAAAGTTCTTTTATAGTCACCAGTTGAAAACCTTGATGATTGCTATAATTGTTGAGTTAAAGTTGTTTAGATCATAAGAACATTAACGTACATTCAAGAGGACGTTACTATTTCCATTAGGTTATGGAATGAGAAACTTTTTAAGACTTCATAGCCATTTTTTAAAGGTAAAAAGTAGCAATAGGTTATACGAGTATATTTTTTGGGCAAGTTTACTTTTGGAGGTGTGAGATGCAGAGAAGATGTTGAATCGAGGTATAATTCAAATTTACACTTGAATGACAGAATCAAATCAATTAAATCAACCTATAGATAGTATAAATGTAATACATGTTTGCTGCTAAAAAAGTTAAGTGGTTGATTAAAAGTTGAAAAGTTTTAATTAATTTATGGTGAAGACTCGTGCATGCATCTAGCATTTGATAATTGACTTTTAGAGAGGAACAATGCATCTAGCTTCGTGAGGTGAAGAATTTTTTGTGGGCCATAACATTAGTTAATGAATATTTATAACCAAGGCTAATCATGACATTAAAAAAAAGTCATAGGGATATTTTTATCCAAAAAATCATTTACATTTATCCACACTTTTATATAAGTAGTATAGACATATAGATATAGATTTATTTTGGATACAGCACATGAGTGCATATGGGATAACTGTGGGGATGAAAACAGAATTTTTTTAAAATAATTTTGAGGGTAAAAAAAAAATGTATATAACATATACTTCACGCAAATTAAAACGGGATTCAGATCCAGGGCTTGGAAGCCTTGAACCGAGAGCGGAGAGAGGAAGCAGAGCGGCGACGAGGGCGACGTCCGGCAACACCGGTGAGTGTTCGGATTCGTCTTCCTTTCTCTTGTTTGCTCTAATTTCTAATTTTCTTTAGACTAGCTCTACCTTCTCTCGTTCTTCTTGCCTTAGTACTCTATGTTGTAGGATACTTGTGGGTTGTCGACCAATTTTTTCGGTTTTGATCTCGGAGTAGTTCTCTATTTGATTCTGAGTGTAGTTCTCTTCTTTTCTATTGTTTATGATTTTTCAGTTGGGACTTGGAGATATGAACGACAACCAAAACCCTCCACCCCCACCCAATTACGGCACTACACCCCTTTGGAACTTTGCTACTTTTGAAACTTTGATGCGACGTCTGTTATGATGTATTTGGTAGTATTGTATAATGGTTAATTTGCACTATATCCTTTAATGCACTTTCTTAAGATTCAAATTATCCTGATTTTGTTTAGGAATTCAATACCAAGTATACAGTATACATAGTTAAAAAAATATAAACAACTTTTGCCGTATCCCCATCCTGTACCCTGATCCTGTCAATTTCAAAATGTTGTATCCGCAACCCAGCACCAGAGTCCATGCTTCGTAGGTAAAATGGAAGGACTGAATCCCTTTGTAGGCATAGGGGCGGAGGTACGCTTGAACGAGGGGGAGCTAATGTACCCCCTCAACTTCTGAAGATTTTTTTTTTCATTTCACATGTTGATCTGCCACACTCTCTCTCTCTCTCTCTCTCTCTCTCTCTCTCTCGCTGTGTGTGTGTGCGCGACTTGCCCTATTCCAAGTCTCTCACCCACTCCCAGACCGCAGACGGCAGACACCCACTCAGCCACTCACCGGCGACGGCGACAATGGCTGCCTAGGCTATTTCTCCCGTCTCCGATCCAGAATTCCTGGAGATCTTGTCGTGTTTTTCTCTCCTCGATCGCATCGTTATCTCGCAAATTGTTCAGGTGTAGGTTTATTGCAATTTTTAAGATTTAAAGATCGGTTATTTTTTCAATATTTGGCCTTTTGGTTATGGACCTTTACGTTTGAGTAGTAGGATTTGCCTTAAATATTAATTAATTAACTAATTGCACAATAGCTGAGAAATTTTTGGCAAAGGCCATGATTTGGATGGGTAATCGAACCAATTTCTGCCATTTTTATCAATTTGACGCAAATCTGATTGTGCAATAGCTGGAAAACTACATTGCGTTGTTTTCAATTTAATTTGGATATTGAGAGAAGAAGTTCATATTTTGAAATTTTGATATGGACTAATTGGTTTTTTTTTGTTCCTTTATTTTTGTTTGCATGCTGAAGTAATTGGGTTTAATTGCCTTTGACTGTCTTTACAGTGCATCTCCTTCTACATCAACACATATCAGATTCTGTGTAAATATTAGAACTTTGATGTTGTGATTATAATTCCGGATCTGGAAAAGAGAAGAAAAACTTTTCATTTTTTGGAACCATCCAGCTGATGTTTGGATTTGTTTTTCTTTATTGAGTAATTTTGTTTTTGGAATTGTTTTTATGTACATGTAGCCGAAGTTTGAAGGAAAGGTATTGATTGGCATTAATCTAAAAAGCATTGTACATCTACTATGTTATTTACCTCTCTTTTTCTACATGTTAGGTTCTTCTGGACAAGTAATTACAGATTTTTTGAGAATATCTTAAGAGAGATGAAGGGACAAAGAAAGGAATGTGACATTTTTTGCCTTTGCAAAAGCCATTACAACTTTGGCATATCACGTCAGATTATACTGATAAACTTTTGATGAAAGTTTTATTCATTTTAGATAGGAATTATGAAGAACAAATCCTTGCAAATAACAAACTTTTTTTTTGACTCCTTGACTGGCCTTTCATTGATTAAGTTGAGTTACAGAGAATAGCGTTGAACTGTATATTTTTAGCACCCCCTGGAATGAATTTCTGGTTCCGCCACTCAGGATGACATTACTGAGGTCTGAAGTCTTGATTGATAGTTGAGAAGGCGACTTCTAGACTCATATATTGTTGAAGTATGCTGATGGAATACATTTTCTCACTTCTCCGTAATTATGTAGGGACATATCTCTACTTTTATTCAATTGTTTAATTAGCGTCAAGAATTTCTTGATTGAAAGGATGTTAAACTGCAGTTTGCCTGATGATAATATGTGCAATGAAGTTGACACTCTGTTCAAAAAAGGATTTTCTCTCTTTTTTGACCTCTGATTTAAGATGAACTTTCAGAAATGATGGTACACCGTGGTTGGGCCATTTTCTTTCTGGTTCTTTCGTATCATGTTGGAGTATTTGAAGCTAGTGCTGGCGATGCAGACCCACTATATAGGTACTCTTTAATTTCTCCTTTAAATGTTATTTAGTTAATTAAATTTTTGTGTCCAATGTTTGCTTAGATAATGGTAGTTTATTTAGCAAGTAAACTCCATGCCCTAGCATTCTTGACATGTCATGTTCCCGATCATTTGAGCGGTGAGCTTCTTCTTTCCTTCTGCGGCACTTGTGGTTGTTATGGTGTTTATTTGGATGGTGACTCGGGGATGTTTTCCTCTTATATTTTGCATATGACCCTGGTGGCTATATCTTCGAAAACTCAAATAGTTTGTGAAACTGCCACCAAATTCACTTGCTTATTCTTTCCAATGTTCAATAACGGTCTTGCCTTATACTTTTCAATTGCACAAAAGCGACAGCGTCCTTGATGACTTAGATATTGAGAAATTTAGCTGAGTTTTGATAGATGGTCAGCTAAACTTGTCAATGTTGTGGTACTCTTCTAGGGGTTGTATAGGACAATGCGAAAAGACAGGATGTGTTGGAGAGAGATGCTTTTCACACTGCAAATTTTCATCAGACGGTGCCTCAGTTGATGGTCCTTGGTACATGCAAGAACCTCTTTATTTGCGGTGGAAACAATGGGATTGCCAAAGTGACTGTCGTTACTATTGTATGCTTGACAGAGAGAAAGATAGAGCAGGATCTGGTCAGGATCCTGTCAAATATCATGGTAAATGGCCTTTCAAGCGTGTGTACGGTATTCAGGTTTGTTTTACATTAGAGTCAAACTGATATGCATCAAGAGCTTTGTTATTTACTCATTTGTATTATCCACCTTGAATTATGTCTTCCAAATACGCAGGAGCCTGCCTCTGTAGCTCTTTCTGCGCTCAATCTTGCGATGCACTTCCATGGTTGGCTCTCCTTTTTCATTCTTTTGCACTACAAGCTGCCGTTAAAACTAGATAAGAAGCCATATTATGATTATGCTGGTCTGTGGCATATCTATGCACTCGTATCGTTGAACGCATGGCTCTGGAGCGTAGTTTTCCACAGTCGGTGAGCTATTTTATTTTTTTCTGATAGTTGCATATTTGTCCCAGATTCTATTATATATTTTATCTCTTCCGTTGTATCTCTTATCACGTAGGCAAAACATGTGAATTTATAACTGGCCCAACAAACTGGGTGACCAAAATCGTATACAACTGACCTCTATTTAAAAGCCAAGGATTTCATGGACAAAATTTTTACCTCCAAGTTTACCCCGTCATTGTTACCTACCACGCTACGACAGTAAATTTGATCTCGACCAGAGATTTATACTTGTCTGATAATATCGTTTTGACGAGTAAAACAATCACCACAGTATAGCTGGTTGATATTTACATAAATATATGTCTCCTAATTATGGAATTTGCTAATTCTTTGCCAGTGGCATTAACCAGCCATATATGAGCCCTCTTTTGGGCATTAGTACGTACGATGCAGCCGGTTTTAAGTAATGCAAACTTGGTGTTCTATGTTCTAACATAATTACTGCTTTGCCTAAAGCTAATTGTGTTGTATTTTGATTGCAGAGACGTGGATTTCACAGAAAAGCTAGACTACTCTTCTGCGGTTGCGGGACTCGGATACTCACTCATTTTGGCGATATTAAGAAGTTTCAACGTGAGGACTGAGGCTGCCAGAGTCATGGTTGCTGCTCCACTACTCGCTTTTACAACCACCCACATACTGTACCTCAACAACTTTAAAATGGACTATGGTACCATCCGCACTTCCATCTGCTTTGAGATGCGCGACTTTTTATTTCGGTTCAAACCAAAATACAGGAGGGGGTTGTCATTTCCCCTCTGTTTCTCCTCTCTTTTCTAACTTTTTAGCTTTCTTTCTATTTGTTGTGTCATTACAACTTTATGGAAAATTTACAGGGTGGAACATGAAAGTGTGTGTTTTCATGGCTGTTGCGCAACTCCTCATCTGGGCAGTATGGGCTGGTGTTGCTCGCCATCCTTCTCGCCGGAAGTTGTGGCTTGTGGTCGTGGGAGGCGGCTTTGCAATGCTTCTAGAAATCTATGACTTTCCTCCATATGAGGGATTCGTTGATGCACATGCTCTGTGGCATGCTACCACCATTCCACTCACCTACATTTGGTGGAGTTTCATCAAGGATGATGCTGAGTTCCGAACATCAAACCTCCTTAAGAAGGTGAAATAGCATGTTTTCATGTCAAGTCTGTCTAACTTGCACGGCCATTAGTGCTTGGACAACATGTCGAGTCTTGGGACAATATCAATCTACAGGAGCTGCATTCATTTCTTTTTCTAGTTTGCCTTAATTGCAAGAGAGAGGGATGCTTGGTTTGGTTAATAAGATTGTTCACATGTTGGCAAGGATCCTGTGGTGAAGTGGGAAATTGTAACGGAGTACTAGTTATTCTTGTTATTTGCAGATGCAAACCTCAGTAGTTTGTTTTGAGATGTATCTTGTACTCGGGATGAATTTTTTGGTTTATCTGCACTCTGGCGTATGTACAAAGATGCTAGCTTTGTGCCGCTCTTTGTACAGTAGAAGGGAGATGTTGATTGCTTTGCTGCCAAAAAAGTTCCGCCAAGCAAAGTCGTGTCATTTGTTGTCTGCTAAACCCTGTCGATTCTGAATGCAAAGCCGAGGTCGGTTGCCCAAGAATATGAGAGGCACACGGAACTTTTTAGTCGATTTACTTGGAGCATAAGCGCCTTTTTATGTGCGAGCACACACACACACACGCACGTATGTTCCATGTAAAATACTACCTCCATTATATAATTTCTGTCCATTTTGACTTTTTTTTTTTAAATTTTAATTAAATTTAGACCATCAAAGACTGAGTTGAAATTAAATATTAATTATAAATCAGTTTAGTGGAGTTTGACAGATCAAACTAGGATAATTTTACATGTATATAAAAACTTCCACAGTGACCTTCGTTCAAGTTTAACGCTCCATTTTGCTATCATTTTTGTTTCAGTTTTAATTTTCCTGTTTTTTTGGTTTTTGTTGTTTGTCACCATTTAAAAAGTACTGTTGTTGAAAACACCAATATCCAACATGTTATTACCGTAATTTACCTCACTCATTTTGACTTATAAGCGTGTGAAAGATGGTGTTCAATTAAAGTAAAGAAGTTGTCAATTTTTTTTTAAAAATGCGGTAGCATTTGAATTCTACTATCTATGTCATTCAAAAAATGGTATTTAAACAAGTTACTACATGGTTTTCAGTTTTTTGAAAATACATCTTTTATATATTTCTACGAATAGAGATACAAAAATGACGAAAACAGATACCCAACAGCATGGTAAAATAATCAAATCAAATGCGAAAAATGGAGGCCACTTTGTGCCGCTTAACGGTTAACACTGCCAAATCTTGGTATAAGGTCAAAAAACTTTAAACTAGACACACAAAAAATTATTCTTTGTTGGGACTTGAGAAATACAATTGCCACCTATTTATATGCTTATCGTCTGCTTTTTTTCTCGCTAAAAAAGTATTTCGTTAACAAATACAAAAAAAGTGAAAATAGCCGCTCTTTATTTGTTTTGGATGCCATATGTGAGAAACATGCTGCTAGTTTGGGCTTTGAAGCCCACCCGATAAGGCCTAGTCAAACGAATATAAACCCAATTACATGCTAAAAAAGTGGGTCTACACGTGCCACGTGGCCCAATAATACCCACAACGTCACCGGACCGCACCAGAGCGAACCGCAGCGGCCCAGACCCATTAACCCTAGCTTTAGGCTTTAGGGTTTCAAGTGAAAGGGCATTCTCTCACAAACAAGCGCCTCTCGCTCTTATATTCCACGTCTCTCAACTGAGTATATAACTCTAAGTTCACTCAGAGCTCTCATTCTTCCTCCACCTTCGCCGCCTTTTGTTGCTGTTCTCTTCGGTAAGTCCCTCTCTCTCCAAACCCTAATTACATCGGACACTCTTTCCCTGGCTTTACGCAAACATATCTGAACATAAATCATCTGGTCATCTGTTGATTCTAATCGGTGATTCGATCTGTTATGCTCTCACTGCTTTGTTATCTTAGCTTTGACCGATCGATTGTGCTGCGGTTTTACATATGTTGTGATTTGAAACGGATCTATGTTACTGTTTGATAGCGTAGTTTACTGTTTTTGGTCTTTGATTTTTATCGGTGTATTGTCTGTCGTTGCCTGTGCTTATTTATGTGTTTTTTTTAGTCAGAAGAAATAATTCTGTCGATTTGGATTTTCGAGCCTGTTGGGAGTTTGGATCTAGTGATAGCTTTTGTTTTGTTTTAGTTTTAGTGCTGAAGACGCTTAAGGAACGTTGTGATGTTATTAATATCGGAACCGGAGTGATTATCTTGTAATGGTTTTCAGTTTTCCTGTTGAAAAGGGTAAAAGAAACTTGGAACTGGATTTGTTATTTTGTATTTGTTTAGTACTTCTTTCGTTGATATGGGAGCGTTTGGTTCTTGAATGGTTCGTTTGTTGCCAAAATACAAACCTGGTGTCTATTGTTATTATAAGTACGTTTTGTTAAGTTTTACACGAAGTTGGATTCCATTTGATACATGTAAGAATAAAAGAACTTGCCCCTTTTGTAGTGTAACTTTCCGGCTTGAATGCGTAGTATCTTAGAATAAGCTCAATATGTCCCTGTATTTTGCAGCCTAATTAGGTTACGGTGTTCAGTATAATTCTTTTGCTCTTTTTATGGTTGTTATGTGTTAATCTAACCTGGATATTGTTTGTTGTGTTGTAATGATAGGTATCTCCGAAGGAACAACCACATATTCCCTTTTGTGACATTTAAGAGTTTGTCAAGATGGTAAGCACTGGTTTGGTTTATGTTTTAACTTGTCTTCAGTTTATCTTTTGTCATTCCATTTGGTTCCAAATGGTAACCCTGAATAATGGGTCATTGTTTTCATACCTTACAGGTGAAGTTCACAGCCGATGAGCTTCGCAGGATTATGGACTTGAAAAATAATATCCGTAATATGTCGGTCATTGCTCATGTTGATCATGGTACGCTGGCTACGAAACTAGCTCCTTTACTATTAAAGTACATCCTAATCAGTTGTTAGGGATCATGTCATATCTATTATTTTTTGCATTCTTTTGTGATAATGAACTGTGTTTTGGGAATGGAGCAATCGTGGTCTGTATTACACATACGTTTTTCATATTTTCTCCTTTGGCTCAACTGGTTCCAAGAATACCGTGTTGTGTTTGTCCATTGTTTCGTTGCTAATCTTTCTATCGTTTTTTTCTTCTTACAGGCAAGTCCACCCTAACTGATTCTCTTGTGGCTGCCGCTGGTATCATTGCTCAAGAGGTTGCTGGTGATGTCCGGATGACTGATACCCGTGCTGATGAAGCCGAGCGTGGTATCACCATCAAGTCCACTGGTATCTCTCTCTATTATGAGATGTCCGACACTTCTTTGGAGAGTTACAAGGGACAGCGAGATGGGAATGAGTACCTCATAAATCTTATAGATTCCCCTGGCCACGTTGACTTTTCCTCCGAGGTTACAGCTGCTCTCCGTATTACTGATGGAGCTCTTGTGGTGGTTGACTGCATTGAAGGTGTCTGTGTCCAAACAGAAACTGTCCTCCGACAGGCCCTTGGAGAGAGGATCCGACCTGTCTTGACTGTTAACAAGATGGACAGGTGCTTCCTTGAGCTCCAGTTTGATGGAGAGGAGGCGTACCAAACATTTCAGAGAGTTATTGAAAATGCAAATGTCATCATGGCCACATATGAGGATCCTCTCCTTGGTGATGTTCAGGTGTACCCTGAGAAGGGGACAGTTGCTTTCTCTGCTGGGTTGCACGGTTGGGCCTTCACCCTCACCAACTTTGCAAAGATGTATGCCTCTAAGTTTGGAGTTGATGAGTCTAAGATGATGGAGCGTCTGTGGGGTGAAAACTTCTTTGATCCTGCTACCAAGAAATGGACCAGCAAGAATACTGGGACTCCAACATGCAAGCGTGGATTTGTTCAATTCTGTTATGAACCCATCAAGCAGATAATCAGCACCTGCATGAATGATCAGAAAGATAAACTGTGGCCTATGTTGAAGAAGCTTGGAGTCACCATGAAGAATGACGAGAAGGACTTGATGGGGAAGGCATTGATGAAGCGTGTCATGCAGACCTGGCTTCCTGCGAGTACTGCCCTCCTGGAAATGATGATTTTCCATCTCCCTTCACCTTCTACGGCCCAAAAGTATCGTGTTGAGAACTTGTACGAGGGTCCGCTTGATGATATTTATGCTACTGCCATTAGAAACTGTGATCCTGAGGGGCCTCTTATGCTCTATGTTTCGAAGATGATTCCAGCATCTGACAAGGGCAGATTCTTTGCCTTTGGTCGTGTGTTCTCAGGCAAGGTTTCAACAGGTTTGAAGGTTAGAATCATGGGTCCTAACTTTGTACCTGGAGAGAAGAAAGATTTATATGTCAAGAGTGTTCAGAGAACTGTTATTTGGATGGGGAAAAGGCAGGAAACTGTTGAGGATGTTCCATGTGGGAACACTGTTGCCCTGGTCGGTTTGGATCAGTATATCACTAAAAATGCTACATTGACAAATGAAAAGGAGGTTGATGCTCACCCAATCCGAGCTATGAAGTTTTCTGTCTCACCTGTTGTGCGTGTGGCTGTTCAGTGCAAGGTTGCATCTGATCTTCCCAAGCTTGTTGAAGGTCTGAAACGTTTGGCCAAGTCTGATCCCATGGTTGTTTGTACTATCGAGGAATCTGGGGAGCATATCATTGCTGGTGCTGGAGAGCTTCACCTGGAGATTTGTTTGAAGGATTTACAGGATGATTTTATGGGTGGTGCTGAGATTATTAAATCTGATCCTGTTGTCTCTTTCCGTGAAACTGTTCTTGAAAAGTCTTGTCGTACAGTCATGAGCAAGTCTCCCAACAAGCACAATCGTCTGTACATGGAAGCAAGACCCCTGGAGGATGGGCTCGCTGAGGCAATTGATGATGGACGTATTGGCCCTAGGGATGATCCCAAGGTTCGTTCTAAAATTTTGTCGGAGGAGTTTGGTTGGGACAAAGATCTTGCTAAGAAGATTTGGTGTTTTGGTCCCGAGACTACTGGTCCTAATATGGTGGTTGATATGTGTAAGGGAGTCCAGTACCTTAATGAAATTAAGGATTCTGTTGTTGCTGGGTTCCAGTGGGCTTCAAAGGAAGGTGCATTGGCTGAAGAGAACATGAGGGGTATTTGCTTTGAAGTTTGTGATGTTGTCCTCCATGCTGATGCTATCCATAGAGGTGGTGGCCAAGTTATCCCAACTGCCAGGAGGGTCATTTATGCTTCCCAGATTACTGCCAAACCCCGCCTTTTGGAGCCTGTTTACCTGGTGGAGATCCAAGCACCAGAGGGGGCTCTTGGTGGAATTTACAGTGTTCTTAATCAGAAACGTGGGCACGTGTTTGAGGAAATGCAGAGGCAGGGTACCCCTCTATACAACATCAAGGCATATCTTCCTGTTGTCGAGTCATTTGGGTTCTCTGGCACTTTGAGAGCTGCTACTTCAGGGCAGGCATTCCCCCAGTGTGTGTTCGATCACTGGGACATGATGACATCTGATCCACTGGAGGCTGAATCCGTATCGGCAAAGCTTGTAAGTGAGATTCGCAAGAGGAAGGGTTTGAAGGTGCAGATGACACCGCTTTCTGAGTTTGAGGACAAGCTGTAAGTCGTGGATCTTGCAGATGAGAGGTTATTTATGCTTCAGTGCTGGGCAGTATAATTTTGTCTTTTACTTTTTTTTCCTATTCGATTTTCCAATGTGTCGGTTAGTAGTACTTCATGTTACCGTTGCCCAGGTCCTATGTTTATGTTCCTTTAGATGTTGTGGGTCACAAGAACAATTTTTCTGTTATCGTTACGTTGTTGTTTCGTAAACTTGTCCGGCATTGGTTTGGAGCACTGATTCTGTGTTTGTGTTAAGAGAATTTTGTGACCTAAAATTACCTTGTCGGTTTAGCTATTTCTGAGCCCTCTAATACATAGAGAAATAAACAGTTCCCAGTTTGGTGCTATTATGGTCTCTCTGCTCTGCCTATCGGTTCTCCCACAGCACACAAGATTTTGAGGCTACCTTTCTTCCAGGCTAATATTGTTCTTGGACTCGGGCTTTAGATTACTGTAGTACTGTAGCTTTATCAACTCGCTATCCAGCATGAAGTATAAGTGTAGCTCACTGAAGGGATTGCTATTTCAAATTACAACCTTCAGAAATCTTTGAAAGTTCCAAATTTTAGTCAGTGTAGTTGGCTGGAGGTGGGCAAAGTGGAAATTAATTAGTCAATTTAAATTCGAATTTTTAAAAATAATTAGGGTCAGATTTAGTGAAAGTGCAAAAAAGATATCTTAGTTATTTTTAGGAGCAACATTGTGGAAAAGTTTTAAATTTTTCCGAGGCCGGGAAGGGAGTTAACGGACGTGGGAATTTTGGAAATTTACAGTGAAATTTAAAATATCAAACTAGCGTGCTTTCTTCACGCAAAAATTTTATGAGGACCTTAAGATGCTGAAAAGCCCATTTTTCAAAATTTCGGAATGACTGCATAGCTCCGTCAATACTTAGATCAAGCCAAATGCTTATTCTTCATATTCAGCTTTATTCAGCTTTTCTATGTTCTTTTAGATCCGGTACAACTATAGTATCCCTTGGTTGGACTTATGTTATTTTTATAAAACTTAACGACCCTGAAATTTATAATGAAAATCTTTTGTCGCTAAAAAATATTTAGCGGCATTTTTTTTGATACAGCACCTCTACCATATAGTAGAGGATCCTGATCCCTGAACTTGAACTTGTGTTGTTGAGGATGTACCCTCCGCAGGGGAGGG
Organism: Escallonia rubra; assembly: GCA_033065855.1. NCBI lineage: Eukaryota > Viridiplantae > Streptophyta > Magnoliopsida > Escalloniales > Escalloniaceae > Escallonia > Escallonia rubra. The sequence goes on along the minus strand of JAVXUO010002540.1, from coordinate 649,304 downwards.
GGGTGTTACCGGGTTGGGTTTCTTTTGTAGTTTGTCAATTTGGTTACTCACTTCAAGCTTGTTGGGCGTTTCCTTCGTTAAAACTAGATGTTTCATTGTATCTTTCATCACTAGAGATCTCTTTGGTTATTACAACTTTGTTGTCGAGGGCTCCTCTCATGTTCTTGTCAAAACAGAAGTTGGTCTCACATGAGAGGGCTCTCGTGTTCCGAGCAGCCGGTCCTGAAGAGCTGGAATTTGGAGTGTGATCCGGGTTGGGCACCATTGCTAGTTGCTACTGCTCTATGATCGTGCCATCATTTTAGTTTCTTTATATATAACTTGTATTTTGCCGTAATGGATTGTGTAACAGCGGGAATAAAAAGGGAGCAGGAAAAAAGAGGAAATGTATGTATGTCGTTGGTGCTATTTGTAATTTGCTTTCCATCCATCAGGACGAGTCACCATGTGAGACGGGGGCTCTCGTATTCCGAGTCATCATCCGTGAGGATTCTCCTGTTCTCGTAATTGGTTCACTCTTCTGATCCTTAGCTGTTCAACATTGTCAGCCATATCAAATTTATGGCCTTACTATTCACGTTTTAGCTACACTCACCTGGTGTACGGTGTTTCTTAATTGTTCGACATTATCAGCCATATCACATTTATGGCCTCACTTTTGCCCCCATTAACTTTTCTCTTGAAAGGAATGTTACAATCACACGACACACCAAAAGCATAACTCCGCTAGCCAACTCGCACTTTCCTTACGGGCAACATCTTCGTCGGTCTCTCTTCAATCTCTCCGTCAGTGTGCGCGTAACATCTTCGTCAGTCTCTCTTCAATCTCTCCGTCCTTGTGCGCTATTTTAAATCCTTTACTTGTAGTATTGTGCTGTGCCTTTTCCAGAAAATCCAATGTCCTGAGCTCTATATACTTTTTCGTCACTTTTTGGTTCATCTGGTTACATAGAAACAATCTTGTTTTCCGCAATATACCCTTCAACCCTTCGGTTATTATAACACAAATTCTTTCTTGCACAAATTCTTTCCATTCTGGCCTTCCTAGACTACCCACCTCTCCACGTTCTCTACCACAACCTAGAAGCCCTACCAAAACTCAATCATCTGCTCCGGGGTTCAGGTCTGGTCCAATCATTGTTCATGCTGCCCCTACGCCTTGTGGTTGCTTGAACCCCCGCATTGCTACCATGGTCATTCATTCGTGTTTTGATAATAATCGTCTCCGGGCGGGTATTGGTTTATCTTGCTACGTAAATAACTCCAGATGTGCCTCCGCAGCTTTCTCTACTTTGTCGTCAGACAATTATACTGCTTTAGCGCATGGTCTTCTTATAGCATCTACTTGGGCACTTCAAAAAAGATTTTTACATATAAGAGTTCTTACTGAGTCTTGTTTTCTCCTTGATCAGATGGCAGGATCTGAGGATATCTTAGACACGGTGGCGCCCATCATCTATGATTTTTGTTATATTGTAACTGACTACCATCATTTCAACATTGCTAAGTCGGATCCCCATCTTTTGAAGGAAGCACGTTCCCTTGCTAGGTTTGCTTGTCAGGCCCGTACTACCGTCTACCAGGATTGGGTTGATGACAGTGCTTGGAAATAGCCTCTTTTGTTTGCTGTGATGCTTTTACTCATAGATATGTGTGATGTGCGTTGTTTTTTTTACAGGCATGTATAGCCTAACCGTGCTGTTTTATTTTTGTAACTCTTTGTATGGCCCTAGGGCTGGACACTCTTTTTCTATTATCAATGCAATTCTCTTATAAACCAAAAAAAAAAGGATGAATAGATGGGAGGGATGAATAGACGAGAGAAGGGGAAGGAACTTGTATTAGGAGTTTTTAGCGACAGTTTGGGTTATAGTAATAGACTGCAACTGCAACTTTAATTATAAGTATTCAAACTTGTACTAAAATTTTACTTACTTATCTCCTCAACCCTCCCCCTCCCCAATTTACTTGCATCTCTCCAAAAGGTGAAGCTTTCTTCTAGGTTGCAGGGCGGAGCACAGCACTCTGTGGCAAGCAGTTGTTTGTTGTATTATGACACTTATATATTATATTTATATTTATGGTTTTGCTATTTTGGTGTGCCGTTGAGAATTCAAAATTTTCGAGAGCTATTTTGAAGCCATTTTTCTTTATTTGAGGCATAAAAATTACTCCTACATATAACACTTAAATTTTTTCACTTTTCTCGCTATAAATCTATAAGAAAACATTTATTTCTTTTACGGATATTTTGTTGACTCTAATAGAATGCGGTTTTTATTTCCTGTAATGGCACTATAACCTTCACCTTTTGTTTCTTTTGTAACGATTACGTGAAGGCACCTTATAAGATGTAGTGCCGACCATCTAATAAAAGATTTCTAAAACATTCTCTAAAATTTCTCTTAGATTCGAATCCATAGCCGATGATAGAACTATTTAGTTAAGATTAGAAATCTACTTTTTGATCTTCATCCATGGATCCCTTACTCATTCAAGTGGAAGCAGTGATCCAACTCCAAAATTTTGTTTCTCAATTTTATAATCCAATTTTGCCTTTTTAAGGGGCCTTGGACACAAATTGCGATATGGACAGTTCCAACAAGATTTCATTCTTGAACAAAAATCTATTTTTTGATTCATTTCATCTAGCTATTCCATGACTGGAACAGGGGGGGATACAAGTTACACCGCGATTGTGAATCGGAAGAGAAATTTCAAGAAATGACAGATTTATTCACTCCACCCCTAAATTGGACAGCAGCATATTCACATGACTTTGCTTTGTACTCACAGGCCAACATCCTCTTACGAAGACACCAGCATACACTTGCAATGAGTTCATTTAACCAGCTCTCATATTTGCCGCAGGTTCCATTGATGTTTCAAAACCTTCCTTCTCCTCGAGTATTTTTAGCAGCAGATCCATTTTTTAACGTACTGCTCATTCTCCAAAGTCACAATCCTATGCCAAACTGAGTGCAGTTGTACAGGTGAGAACTTCATCTCCCTAAGTATAAAGGCGAACAGCCAGGAGACTTCTTCAACGAGGATTCTGCTGCTACGCCAACACTGCTGTAACTTCAAACGTAAGAGCTTTTTAAGAAGTCTTAACAAACAAATCAAGTGACCAAACAAGTCTGTTTGGTCGATCGAGTTGTGCTAGGCATTGGCTCAGGCCGCTCAGCGTACGTGAATTTCAGACGGTGGTGGTATTTCGATCTCTTCAATCCTCTATGGACAACATTATTGCATGCGCGATATACTTTTTTTTCCTTTTTTGGTAATTAAAAGGTAGGACTTTAGAGCACGCGTGATAAAGTTCAGATAGAACGAATGAAGCTTGATATATTTAATATATACGTGTAATGAGGAATCAAAAGAATCTGTCTCACTAATTGCCCACACTGGCACATCAAGGATTTAATTTTTTTTTTACCCAAGTTAGACTAGCTAGGTAACACCAAGACAAACAGTGAGTCAGTGATCACTGGTTTGGCTGGAGTTCCAGTTCAAGGCATATCTCTTTGGAGAGATCTAGCATCACGAAGGCGCTTCTCCTTGGAGAGTATCTCAGCCAACCTACAAAATTCAAGCAAGAATAATATTAACAGAATCCTCAAGGAATTGTACTCCAAAGAGGCTGCTGCCGTGCGTGCTACTGCAATTTTCGAACCTTATGAGAGCCGCTTCATTGTTGCCCTGATTAGAAGGCTCATAGACACAGCTCTGCAAATTCAGCTTCGAGACTGGTTTCTTCAGCAAGTCCTCGCCAACTTTCACAAGATTAGCCAAGTTCTCAGGAGTTGCTCTATCGACCGAAGACACTTCATCGCTCAGTGTGTCATCCTGGATGTTTACCAGTTTCATGAATGTTACAATCAATTCGTCGTAACATATGATCTTTTCATTTTGAAAACGCGACAGATATGAGGATGGGCACAGACCTGGATTCGAAGATAATTGTCGTCGGATTGAAAGATTTTCATGAGAGTGGAAATGATAGAGTCCACCATGTCTACACTTGCTTGAGAAAACACATCCACCAATGGAGATGAACCGTGACTTGTGAGCCACCCCAAAATACCCCACTTAGCTGCTTCATGAGCATCGTACTTCTTTTCCACTTTTGCGGTGCCAGTGCCCAAGGACAGAACAAGAAATCTATGTTCTGTCCCCTTTTTGGGACAAAGGTCTGCATCCATCAGTTCACATATAGCAATCAAAGTCTGCAAAACAGATGAGTTAGAATTAGCAGGCAAATTCTCAGTAGATAAACGAATGGACTGAATCCTCAACGAGTTTTGATCACAAGAATTCCTGTAAATTAAACTAACTATATATATACCGGATTATTAGCAGCTACACCGCCGTCGATAATGTTGAACTCTCTCACTTTTCCCGAAGAATCTTTGGTCTCAAAATAGTGCGGAGGAAGATAGGTCGGAGCAGCTGAAGTTCCTATGCAAACGTCTGAAAGTAGGGCATCAAGGCTCGGGTCGTTCTTCACCTGAGATGTGGCGATTACACGACATTATTTTCTTGCACATGTATCTCAGGTTTAAAGAAGTGAAAAACTTTAAACGCAGCAGAGATGGGGAGTAGGCGGCGAACCTTATAGCTTGAGAAAATAATAGCATGATTACGCGTGATGTCGAACGTTGGAATGACAACGTTCGTCAGCGTTTCCTGCAACCTTGTCCCGCCAAGACACTCTCCAACAATGGAGTGCAGATGCTGTCCATCATATCTAGGTCTTTCAACCAGAGACCTAACTGCTTTTGTCTCACGAACCAAAGGGTTCCTGGAATTGCATGAAAAAGATCATCAAACTTGTCAAACAAGTGAGAGCCACAAGTAGGAGCTTCATTAATTAAGGATCATGTCTGCCATGCCAAGGCTATTAATTAATTACCAGTCTTGCTGGAAGATCATAGGACAGTGATCAAGGTAGAAAGGCTTGATGTCTTTGGCAGCAAACACAGGGCGATTGCTCTTGTTGGGGGCCGTTAGCATGGCAGCCACAAGGCCTCCCGTGCTAGTCCCTGCAATTACATTGAAGTAGTCTGCAATTCTCGCGTCCTTACCATCCAATTTCTGGACCACAATTTCAAGCCACTTTTTCAGTATGAATGAGAAGTGATATCCAACCAGGAGAACCAAAATCAAATTGAAATCGATATCGCCCCATACAAGAGATACAAAGAGCTTGGAACTCAAAAACGCATGCATCATGCATGCAGTTGTAAATCAAATAGGAAAAACAAATCAAAACAACATAGCGCGGGCACCTCTGCAGTACAGTAGAGAGGGCATTCGTTTCTTCTATCGCTAAATAATTTGACAAAAAGGGTGCAAGAAGAAGATCAAGAAGCTCTCTAGTTTGGGGTTGAATTGCACCTAACCGTGCAGCTAATCGCTAGAGACGCTCGATGGCACAAAAGACTCAAATTCGTCGCTACGCAAAAGAATGGTGTGTAGCGACAAAACTTTACGGCATTTGTCGCTATATACCTATAGCGACAAATAGCTAGCAATGTTACAACTGCATGGTATCCTGAATTCCCAAAAAGCATATAAAGTTGCCTCACCTAAAAGTAAACCTTTAGTTGATGAAATATGTACCTGCAATTCTGACTCAAGAAAATCAAGAATTATCCCAGGAATTATCCCTCTGATCCCTCCACCGTCAATGCTAAGCACTGTGATAAGCTCTCTGTCCAACTCAGGCTCAATGGGAAAAACAGTTGCAGGCTTGTCCATGCTTCTGAGAAAAATGCAGTTGCGAAAAGAGAAGTATAGAATTTCAAACAAACAATTACCTTTGTACTCGAGAAAACTAATCAAGGGTGAGCTTTATATACGCATTGCTCAAGGCAGACTTACTACTCATACATGCACATAGTCGGCAATACTATCGTCTACTGATTAGTAGCACTTTCCATAAATAAGTCGAGTATATGACAGGGACCATCGTCATCACTCATTCCCAGCCCCGAGAAGGTTAAAATTTTCAATTAATTAACTCGTTTTGCTCTTCTAAACTGCCACTATTTATTATTTTTTTTGTTGAACATTTGGTAATGAATAAGTTAATTGAGAGGATAAAGGATCAAATTATATTGTGCTAATTAAATATGGAAGTAACCCAGAAGAGAAGTGACCGGCAGATGACTCAGAGATATTGGTCATCTAGCAAATATTATCTTGGTAACTTGTGTTTTAACTTTGCTAAAGTTTTCGTCAAGATAATTTACGTGTCAAAAGTTATCCCAATTATGGCAAATATTTCTCAAATACACGTCATCTGTGGTGAGATTCATATATTGCTCATTTATCCGAATTATCTTGGACAAAAAGAAAAATGACTTGTTAAAGTTTTATTCAAATCACAAGTTATCTCAATTACGTCAAAGAATCCTTAACTACACATCATCTGCGATTCTACTTGATATAAACGGGATTCGACTGCATACTTCACTAAGATCCTTTTCTTTTTATCTTTTTGGTTAAGAATTCTTCACTAATATCCCTTTTTAATGAATTCTTCAGTAGTGTTATTGGCTATGATATCTCAAATCGAATATAGGGTTATATGAGATCGTCATTAATAGGCATTGCCTATGATCTTAAAAGTATATATTTCGCAAGCGAGCCGGTGTTTGCCAGATGAGCTAATTCTTAATATGATAGGTGTATCGTTCATATATCTCGGAACATCCACCCTAATCTCATGAATATCCTACGCCCAAAAAGACATAACGGAGTAATCCCTTATCTCTGATCAGAGCCAATCTCCTCTACACTTACTTCAATGCTGAATCAAAATCCCTTTTGATTGAATGAGACATTGTCTTGTAATAGAGCTATGGAACGGGTCATTATGTTGACTTTTTCAAAAGGAACCCTTTGACTTCTGTTAACAAAATCTAGAATGACTCTGAAAGAAGTAATAATTTTGTCGAGTTATGAAACCGACTACTGTTTCTAAGAAAACAGTAAATCATTAAATAGGAACACCTATTCTCCCCCTAAGAAATATGTTGCCTGCCTTCACTAACTTGGTACTTCTGATTCTATCGCTCTAAAATAATCTTTTCAAATAGTTAAAGCAACTAAAAAGGTTCAATTGAGAGTTGTTTACATCAAACTTCTTCTTCTCTTTTGTTTTTTCTTCTTTTCTCCTTTTTCCTTTTACCATGGTATTGCCCAATTTATTCATCTCGATCAAGAAATATAGAAGGAGAACATCGCATAACTCCGTCAAAACCTTGTACTCGAGGTTTCATTTGTTAGATACATTTGGAATTACCACAATCTGTAATTGAATGGCTTTTTACCTCACTATTTCATATCAAAATCAAATCATTTAAGGGGAGATCTTTCCAGTAGATCATACATATGTTGTGATCCAATTCCTCGTACAATCCAGTAATGGGAAACGATGAGGACTTGAGCCTCCATTTGAATTTAACCTTCATCACGGTCTTCTGATTGAGAAACTATGACTTGGAATGCCTGGATTTCTTCTTCGCCGATGGCTCTCCTGAAGCAGCAATATATTTTTCAGGGTCAATTGTCTCGGCAGATCTTTGCTTCCCAAAGTCCTTTGCCTTTTTCTGCAACAAAACCAATCAAGATGTATAACTTTCACATATAAAAAGAAGGGAGCAGGAGAAAAAAAAATCCCTAACATATGCTTAATGTTGTTCTCTGTGCAGTAATTGAGGTAGCGATCTTTTTAGGACAAGATTTGCAGCAGCTTGAATCACATGATCTCAATTACCTTCAAAGACGTAGCCATGGCGGTCACGTCATTGCTATCATTGTTCGGTGTAGCGGAAGCCTGCGCTGTATGTTCCTGCAAAGGAAAAAATATGACAGAATGAGAAGATGGAGATGTCAAACTTCCCATGTGTGCTTCCTAGTTTAATGTTGAAAGATCATACCTTGGGAGGAACAAAGACTTCGTCCCTTTTTCTTTTGTTTTCAGCTGCCTTGTCTGCCTGTCGTTCCTGCTTTTCTTGCCATTTCTTTGCCGACTTCTTTTTGTCACTTAGGAAGTACTCACCACTTTCCAGTTGCAGATCAATCTGAAAAAGAATCAAAACCGCGAGCGTCATACAACAAATGTGTCGAATCAAAACTAATAATAATCAGACCTTTATAAACATAATATTAAACTCCTATAGGCAGATATCTGGGCGGGGGATGATTCCCCCATTGAGAAAAAAAGCTGAATAATCCCCAAGAAAAGGCCAAACGTGACAAATCCACCATTGATGATGGTGTTTGCTCTGTCCTGGTGCATTTGCCACTGCTGGATTGCACCTCCCCAACTGAAGAATGGATTCAGATTTGTGTTACATAAAATCCGGGGTCGAAAAAGAAGTGGAGACCTTTTTGTTGAGACTGCATCTCTTTGATGGGAGGGGCAAGGGGGAGTGAGAGAAACGGGAAAAGAGAAAAATCTTCCCTGTCGCCAAGTCTGTTTGTCAATATTCCATCCAAAATTAATGAGGGATGTTGGTACCCCTTCCACCGCAAAAAGTTTATCGAGTCCCCAGTATCATGTGATAGGACGTGGTTCCTAGATACATGTTAAAAAACAGTGACCCCAAACGTGAACAAAGCCAAAGCCTCATCATCTTTAACAAGATCGACCAAGTTTACACCACAGGTTTCAAAAGCCAAATAAAATCAAGTAAAAATACTAGTTCCAATTGTCAACATTACATTTTTTTAACACACTTTTTGTGTACTTGATCTCTTATTTTAAGCTTCTACTAAAAAATTGTTATGAAGCTATGAGAATTTGGATCACAGATGGAAAATATAGCTTCAAATTTCACACTAGAACCAACAAAATCCAACTCACCTTGCTAGGTGGTTGTGGAGGAGGGAAGGGTGTATATTTTTTCTTCTCTTTACTCTTGACTTTCTTTTGCTTAACATTTTTCCTGCAATGAAATTCAACGATTTGAATCTTGTTGCACAACCAGTCACCGGAATGCCATGAACATGCATATGCTAGAGATATGTGATGAGATCATACTTCTTAAATGTTGGAAGAAACCGGTCCCAGTTCTCGTTTGCAAGTTCTGGATTATTTGCAAGATCTCTCTTCATCATGAGGACCTAGTAACAACGCAGGAAGAAAGGAAGCGTCAGCATATGTACAAGTCAAAAGCATAATTACAAATCACAGCACCGTCGCATCCAGTTTACCTTGAGGTTAAGCACTGGATGCTTTTTATTCAGCATGCCGTCCTCTACGATCCTCCTCACTTGTTTAAGCCCTTTAAATGAACCCATAGCAGAAACAGTGTTTCCCTACTCAATTTCGGTTAGATAGGACCAAATGGTAATTGAAAATGGCCAATAGATTATCCAGTGCTATGCAATGGATTGATATTCACAATCAGGAAGGCATATAAAATCATATACCTGAACGAGAATATAGCAGCCAGTCAAGATCTCCAGCGCCTGCACACCCTTGATATAGTAAGCGCTTTGGGAAAAATGGTGAATCTCAGACGTGTAACAAAAACACTTCCCTTCCGGTTTTAAGCATAAATATCGTGGGGACAAAAACCACAAATTAGTTAAGATGTTGCACTCTAACTAACATACTAACAATTTAAATATTATCTCTCTATTTGTTCTTTTATTGGAAGGGTTGGCTCTGAAGTCTGAAGGGAATAGAATGCCAGTTCACGCACCTTCAGGTTAGAAGAATTCGGGCCCACAAGGCGTTGTCTTCGTTTAACAAACCGTTCCTGCAAAACAATTTACTTTAAGACCAGGTTCTGGAGTTGATAAATTTATAAGCCCGGCAATAATTCAATCTGATTAGCTTTTATTTTTTTGGGTTGGGGAGAAGGGGGTGAGGGGGTGATAAAAGACTTACTATACAATCTATATAAAATTATTCGACACAACAGTAAAAGCAAGGCAACCAGCTACAGACGCAGCACGAATTCTGACAATCCCCATTCGGCACAAAGGGACCAGCTCACTGATTTCTCTGAATACTGCCCAAGTTGCTGACTTAGAGCCCCATTCACATAAATCCAGAATCACAATTGCCCAATCACGGTTGTTGACTACTAAAACTGAAGAACTAAAAACCGTTTTGACCCCTATATTTCACTTAAACAATGTGGTTTAGACACTGTCCATCTAGACCCTGTACATTTTTTGTTTGACCAATCGACACTTAGGTAGAGTTCAAAACTCCAACAAAGTAAAGCCTTTTTTGACCATTTCTAAAACTTCTGGGCTATCCTACTGAAGGTAACTACCCCTTGCCAAGATCACAATGTTTTCTAATTATACATTCAGTTCAATTCCTTTGGTATGCGTCAATTACAATGCTACAAACGTTTAAGCAAAATATAAGGGCAAACCCAAGGGTGTGAATGGTATGTAATCCAAAACTGAAATCTTTCAACAACTATTTTTAGTAACATGCCAGCTACCCCAAACAAGTAAACAGAATATCATCAAACAACTTATGTCATGAGTAGTTGATAGATATTACACGTCTTCCTACAAAGACCTATCCCCATACTTAATAGATACAACACGTCGGATCAAAATAAATTAGAATATTTTTCTTGCAAGTACAAAACCAAATAAGTACTATACCTTCTTGTGGACCAAGTTGCCAATCTTGATGATGTCACACTGCATTTCATCATTCAGGATCTTGATTGCCTAAGACATCAAAATGTTGTATGAGCAAAAAATGCAAAAAAAGAGATCCACATAGCAATTTATGCCATTTCCCAGGGGCAATTTTTAAGATGGAGTTTCCACCTCCTTTTTTTCCGGCAAGTTCGTCTGCGTAAAGCGCGTGTAGCAGGGCGTGATGCACAGCGATAAGTGCCTAAAACTTGAGTCCTCAGCTCCCATCACACTACTGATGGTCGGCGGTCAATTAGATATGATGCATGCTCAAACAACAATACATGGGCTCGGTATAGGCCAAGTCTCGCCTCTTAACCTCTAAACCTAGGTGCTTACGGTCAGCTAAAAAGTGTCCAGATGTTGGACATGCATAGTAAAACTACACATCTATAACTATTCATAAAAAGACAGGAGACAGGCCTCTCTTGGTGTTTTCCACGGGAAAAGCTAAATAGATCTGTTCTTAATTCCAAGTAAGTTAAAGGGCACATTACTAAAAGTTAGTCAACACTTCTCAACTTTTACATCTCAAATGTCCTATGGTAAAGTTGACACTGATATTTGAAAATATTGGATATAGATAATAAAAGGATAAATTATGGTGCTTTTCTCCATGTATTTGACATTAGGGCAGTGTTTCAACAAAAATAGAGCAGAAATGCCATGGAAAAAAAAAAGCATTACTTTGAAGAAGGCAAGAAACAGCAGGGAAAATCGCTGTCAGAGAGGAAAAAATGGCAGTGATAAAGTATATTCCGTAGCCCGTAAAAGTGCAATGTGTTCCTTGACAAGGGGGCCTCTCCCTTACTTCTTAGCCCATCTCTTGCCTGATGTCGCACCTACCTTCATATTAGGAGTATGCATCACTTTCTTCATAGACTCCTTGCCATCATTACTGGACATCCTACCTTCTAACTTACCAAACAAAACCATAACTTTCTCCTCAGCCCGAAAGGAAACCCCTAAAGCTTTGATTTCAATCAGTGATATTGGATCCATGCCAATGTGTCCCCAAACTGTCAGAGTTATCAACTTGTTCACTACCTTCGACTGCCCACAATTGAGGCCTAAATTCAACCCCAGAAATTGTAGGCGTATCTTCCATACAACGAGTCATGCAGGAAGCATAACTAACTCCCCCAAAACCTTAAGCTGTCAGGACTTTCGAGAGGTACAACCATCCCTCTTCAAGGCTAGGCCTCCCTGGACACCACCTTGTGGGCCCACTGCCCACATCACAGGTCACCCAGGGTCATATCTCATACTTCCCACTTTGTGGCCCTCACACCTTGCAGGGATGATCCCTGCCCAGCAGGAACAGTCACCGGAAGCTCAACTCAATCTCTTTTGTTACCACAGCCTGAAATTATTGCAATCAAACCTTATCGCTTGCTTATCTTTGTCTTTCCCTGCCACCACCACAAAATTGCAAGGTCTAGATTAGCCTCTTGCCGACGCCCATAATCTTTTATTTTCAAATGCAAATACCCTCCACCCCTCAAATTAGACTACAGCAGAATCAAAAGAAGGGATAATCCAACTCGCTTTTGAACTGTAATAAGAGTAGATGGTATCAATCCAAAATTCAAAGCTGCCTCTACGACGCGCCCCTGACTCCTGCTACAACCTCATGCCGCTCGGTTCTTCTAGAGAAACCCAGGATTCGCACATGATAGATCAAGCAACAAAACACGCTTAGAGAGATGAACAGTTATACCTGAGGGGCAGGGACACTTCTTGACAAAAGTTTGATCAGATCCCTGGCCTTTACTACGATATAGGGATCCCTCGTCTTTCTAGTTGTTGACACGGTCATGGAACCTTCAACCTGCCAACCAATAGAACCCAGATTAAGTCACTTCAAAGCTGAAGATGCTATGTGCTGTAGGTATCTGAATGAGACGTTTCCAAGGATGGCAAGCAATACAATAATACTAGCCAATGTCAGGTGTCAGCAAAACAAGAAATGCATCAGAAGACATGTCAAAAATATCAGGCATATCCAAAAGGACAACACCTGGAGTGGACATGAGAGTAATAGAAAACGTGTAAAGAATTTGCTGGAGAAGGTTCTTGTAGAAGGTATCTCTATTCCCTGGCAACATGGCATAGGTTTACCAACCCCGTGAAAACCCAAGGCACTAAATGCCTTCCAAGGAGTCCATGAGGCATTAAGGAGATGTAAGATGATATTCATGGTTGAATGATCTGCGAGCTTCCGTCATTCCACATCCCCTTAGTGCAACCGCGGCTTCTTGGAGGACATAGATTTGCAGGCGAACGCTGTTCCATCTAGAATAGCTTTTCCAAGTTAACACTTGTAGCAAGTGGGGCAATTGTGGAAGGGTCCATCCAAATTATATTTGTCACTATCGAATACATGGTGGGGACTAAGAGGGATGTCATCCGGATGCAGATTGTAGAAACTTACAACTTGTCATCGCATGATTCTAAAATGATCCTGGCATACATAGTTTTGGTTGATTCGATAAAGCTACAGTAATAACTTAATTAAGCTGAAAAAAAAAATCAAATACAGCTCAACAACACGTCCATGTCATTAAATTTGGGATATTCTCTTTTTGCGAATATTCGCTTTGCCTACTCAAAGAGCACCTGTTACATAAATTAATTGCCTTGGACAGAAGTATAACATTGAACTTCTTCTCAAGAAAACTACTCGCGTATCAGCCTTGCCGCTCATGTTTGTAAGCTTGGAAGAAAATCATGCTTGACATTAAACAACTTTTTGTGCCAAGGAAGTATCCTCCCATAATCAAGATTTTTATTAAACTTAATGTATCATTACAAAAAGGTTTTCTAATCTTTTATTACGATATATAACTCATCAGGCAACCTAGAATAGCCAAACTAGAAATATTAAATGGCTGCAAGCAGAAATAAGGAAAGAAAACATCAAATGGCCGAAGAATTAACAAAATGTTACGTTTTCAGTTGGAAATAAATATATCACACTACGATAGATTTATGAACTTCATGGATCAAACAATGTGCCAATACCACCAATGGATATTAAGATGTCACCACTAACAAAACTTCTCATCTCCCGGATTTGTGAAACTCAAAACGTATATAAATGCTCTTTTTAAGTGAGTTATATACAGTCGCATAGATGGACAATTTCCACAGATGACAGAAAGAACTCTATTGACATCTAAATCAGGTAAATGAAAAAAACGTTAATAGAAACCAGAGATTGAAATATTCGATCGCTCACCAAATTTAGCTCGCAGGAAATTCCATGCACTTTCAATGCACCTTTTACGATTGGCCAAGCATCTTGCAAGTACTTTTCTGATTGCAAAAGGCAAAGGCTCAGTCATAGAACTGATTAATTTCCAAGTAGAACATGATATTGCACATAACATGCAAAAGGTCCATGCTTAGCCATATGCCATCCATGTAGATAATTATGCACCGTCAGGCATGCACAAGTATAATGCTCAACACACTTAATATTTTAAAAGGGTGATATGAATGGAGTATGTAAGCTTACTCACTACAGTACAAGAAGATCCAAGAAGTATTAAGGCTGTTTGCATGATTTTAGCTAAATCACATTAGGCAATTTTGCACGAATACTTTAGCTTTGCAACTTTCCAGTTAACAGACACATCAAACCTGACGGACCTTGAGGGTATTAACCTTCTGCATGTTTTCTGGTCTCAAAATTGTTTGCAAAGTATATGTTAGGTCTTGAACAGATAGCTGTATTTTCTATAGAAGTCGTACTTTAATTTTGCCTATGTTTTGCTGCTCATAAATACATAAAAATCTAGCCATACAGTGGGTTCGCTTACCTTTATTTCTTACATTGTTGAGCCTGGGTTACCGAGACATTATTGCCTCCCTCGTGCCATCAAACCATTAGTTGTGCTTTGATCATTGATTAACTTACTAACGCTGTTTTCGTCGTTTAGTCACAAACTACAGCCACGTCGTTCCGGAGGCCTGCTTTCAAAAACGTATCCAATGCCCAGCCATTGATCCACTATCCCCACACTACATTCCCATTCACCTTAAGCATAGACATAAATCCCGTATCTCCTTTGTGAACCTCAGCCTTGCCTACTTACAGGGAAACTATTACATAGTTCACATGTAACGTCAATTTCCTGAGTAAGAAACATCTCAAACTGCATATCATAACTATCATAGAACTCCCTCACTTCATAATTTTCGTCCCCTTTCACGTCTTGTACAATTTCTCGGTAAGAGTTTGAACACCTAAAACACTGAATGCCACTCGTATTGAAAAATTTCAGAACAATAGATATTGTTTGACAAGTTAAATCAGATCAAAATCAATGAGTAGACTAAGATGCTTACAGGTTCACAAATTCAATTCTAGCGATTGGGCAAAAGCATAAATACCTCGGTACTGAGGGAAGAGAGTGGAGAAGGAGCTGGTTTCGAGCATGCCGGTCTCGTTCCAGGAAGGGTCGAACTTGTCGATCTTCCAGTGGTCTATGCTCGGGTCCTCGTCCCACGGCTTCGGTTTGTCGTGCTTTCCCTTGTGCTTCGTTTTCCGCTGCCGCTGCTGCTCTGACTCGCCGTCGTTGCCGTTCTCAGTGGGTTCAACCTCCATTTTTCTGTTCGATTCGAAAACCCTAGTCTCGGCGGTACTATAAAGTGCAGAAATTCCAGTGAAGAGGAGCAGCGGCAGAACTTTCGGTCGCTTCTCACGTAACTAAATGCCTAGATTTTGAGCCCGGCCCACTTTCTTGCCCTCTGATTGAGACGGCTGTAAGTGGTACAATGTGTCAATTTGGGCTAAGGTGAACTCTAGAGTGCGAGTCCAAAATGCCCAGCCCGTCAGTCTTCTAGGATATCAACCCTAAATTTTTGCTTGTGATGAGCCATAAATTACGATCTCGTTTTCAATCCTCGCTTGGTGTTGACACCAAAGAGATGGATCTATAGTACACATTGAAGTGTCACAAAAAAATATAGACCGAGTCATATGTTAAGTATGTCAATATAAGATAAAATAACGATAAGAACAAAGACTGATAGAGCTCGATGACCTATGCTACGAGGGAGAAGTGCGAGATGTGCAAGGACAATAATTGACTCTGATTACACGATTATGTTTCCGCAGTAAAAATACGTTAGTGTATATCACAACGGACTGAATTTTTTCACGCTTATAGTTACGAGATCCCCCCCCCCCCCCCCCCCCTTGAACTCTATTGACTATATGGACAGTCTTACAAGAGATTTAGATGCACTTGCCATGTTTTCGGGTGTGGGAGGGAAAACAAACATATTTAGGGATGAACCGCCCGGGGGGGGGGTCCCCCCCCCCCCCCACCTAAATAAATAAAAATAAATAAAGCTTTTAACTAAGGATATCATCCCATATTAGCAAATAAATTAGTTGTTACCTTATATAGGTTTCAACACTTAGTTGTAAAAGCTACGATATTTACTCAGAAGTTATTATACACAACGAAATTAGTTTCATTTATAGTATCATTTAATTTAAATGGCTCGTAGTTGTAGGAAAATGCTATTCCCACCCTTTATATGATTTTTCATCCTTTTCTCACTAAAGATCTATTTAGTGACAAATATTGACGTTTTAGTGGCAAACAAGAGGATGAATTAGCATATCCCTGTCCCTTTGGTTGTATTGTTATTAGTCAAATTTATGTAGTTATTTGATTTGATGTCAAGAATTATTTGCTTGAAGTTGCGTTTGCTAAAAAAAAATAATAATTCTGGTACATGTGACACACAATATTAAACAAAAAAAATGAAAAAAAATAGTTTGACCTCTCTCCTTATTTCCTAATTTTCCCATAGACAAATCAGCGAATGCAGTCGGCAAGGGGAAGAAGGCGGCAAGTGAGGAGTGACCATGGACCGGAAAGATAATCAATCTCCACAGGGTACTTTTCGATCCTCACCTTCTCTCAACTTCAATGGCGGCACCCTTTCCAAATTGCAGTTCACTAACATCGTCTAATCTCTCTAATCGCAGGTGAGACGGCTCGTATTCTCGTCGAATTCCTAGAGGTTGCCATCACTTCTATTGTTTATCTCAAAGGAGTATACCCTCTCGGTATGCTTTTCCACGCCCTGTTTTGTCACTAAGATGTTCAAATGCGAGTTTGCGACATAGTATTTACAAACTCCGTCATGTTGAAATTTCTCTTTGACATTTAGCGATTTTCAGGATAAATTTGGTACCATGTAAACATCCGATTAACTCAGACAGTAAGCATCGGTTAAATATGTAATCTTGCCAAGTCAAGCTAAGGTGAAAGCAATGAGTGCATTGAATGTTCACATGCACTAAATGTATCAGAGGAATTAGCTGTAATTCAAACGGAGAACATTCAGGGGAAAGGAGGGAGTACTTTCAAGCGATGAATTAATACGGGGATTTGGAAATAGACACTCCCTGAGATAAAATAAATTTCCAATTGAACAACACTCGAACTGGAACTTCTATTAATTTTTTGGGAAATGGTGGATTTTAGGTGCATTTGAAAGGCGGAGATACACGAACATCGTTGTTCAAAAGGCTAGGCACCCTCAGCTTAAAGAATACATTCACGATGCTGTCAATGGACTCCTCCCTTTTATCCAAAAAGTATGTATCTCCATTCCCTCTCTTTGTTTAATGTTCCGAGTTATGTTGGTTATGCGATTCATTGGCCCATTAGCAAGATTTTTCTGACGTTTTTTATGTAATTCGATTCGAAATGGCCATCGGAGAAATGCGGTTAAATGCTGTGCGGGAAATATTTTTTAGCTAACTTCTAGTTTGCTCGTTACATTCCTTATGTGCTCATCGTGGAATTAGAAAGTGAACAATGTTGTATATTGTGAAAACTGCACATGCTTATACAAACTAACCGTGTCTTTGGTGGGTTTCTATGTGTTTCGAAATATGGTTCGTGTTTGTGGGCTCTAGTATCTGTCACACTTGTTTTTCAAGGAACGGGTATGCACTTTATTACTGTTTCTAGAGCAGTACAATCAACTTCTGCTCAAGAAGGCATGCTTAAATTGTGCAATTCATAATTCAATTAAGAAATTTCTAGAGATGAAAAAACGACGAGGTTTTCTAATGAAGCCATTGAGAAGAGGTAACAATCATTTTAGAAAAGGTGATTAAGCCTCTAGTGTATTCTCTCGTTACTTTCTCGAAATGCTGGAAGTGAGGTTTTTAGATGTGCTAATGTCGAGGTAGTGCTGAGAATGACCCGTGATAATCACCTGATTGGTTTATTATGTAGTATGAAAATTACTTATATATCATTATGTTCATCCAAGTTTTTGTCATACATGTGTAAATGTTTTCTGTGTTGGTGCATTTGTTTTCTGTAACATTCGACTTAGTTTTCGACCACCTGGATGGAGTTACCTAAGGTGCATAACCCCTACTGATGGCCACCTTACACACATTTGAAGATTACTGCTGTTGGCGTTGACCAAGTATGATGCTACTTTTTCATGTGTTTTACTGTCTGTGGCGTTCCTGGTGTGCATGTTTGTATATGCGTTAACCATGTCTCTGCATGTTTATTTTTTTAGGTTGGTTGTTTTGATTGCTGGTGATGGCTAAAATACCCGTTATGTCTACTTATGATTGCTTTGGAAGCACTAAAAGCCATTTTTAACATATAGCTTTCCTTTTTGGTCCAAGGTTTGCAAATTAAGCATGGTTTGCAAATTAAGCATTTGAGCATAGGGTGTTGAAACAACGATTTGAGAATGTGGATCTATTGAGACAACCATTTTAGTGAAGGATTAAGAAGCAAGTCCTAGTATATGGAGAGAGAATGTGCTGAGGTATATAGAAGAGACAATACCGTTGTTAAATTGGTTACTTTCCCAAACTGCAAGTGGTTCTAATCATAATCTAGGCGTAACTAGTAAATCCACAAAGGTTCTTAGTTAGTCCATCTGTTTGCGTCATGTTCCATGTTTGTCCTTCTTACACTCTAAATACTTGTCCTGTAACATTGCTCTGGCTTGCACGGGACATTATATGGTGCTTCATTTTTCACTGCAAGAAGATACAGTTAGACAGTCCTAAAGGTAGCTCAGAACTGTATTTAATTGTGGGCTATTGTGTCTATATGTCAATTGGTTTGAAACCGCACTCTCCAAACGGTCTAAAAGTATATGGATTCGGTCAAGCACTTACAATGCCAACAAATTCTGTGGGAACGAGCTTGTCAGTGCTTCCTACTAGAAAAGTTCTCACGACTTTTGCCAAGTGCTTATAGCCTTTTTGTAACAGCGTTCCTGTGGGGTCTTTATATTCAATAATTTGGATGGGTTCATATTGGGATGAGTGGCCCCTTCTTGCCCGATCTCCATTCTCCCAAGAACATGGAGGAAAATGGGGAAACAGATGAAAACGGTTCTCATGGTGTAAAAACACAAAAGGTGTTTATCCTGCTATAGCTGTTGTATGCAAGGTTGACTGTGATTTAATATCGGTAATAATTGATGACTGTTAGTTCATTCAAATCCCCAAAATCTAGGCATGCTCGGGCCTGGCACTCCCTCCTCCATGTACGGGGGTACTCCTGACATGCTAACTGTCTCACACAGAACTAAGGTGCAGTTTTAACTCAAGCAGACATGTACTTTTGTTAACCAGGGATTGGTCGAGAGAGTTGCGGTTCTCTTTTTCAACAGTGAGAGCATCCCAGTGGAGAGATTTATATTCAAGCTCACTTTGAACCAGTCTTATGGCACGAAGGTGGATGATGCCAACCTGGAATTCGCTCTTAGATCATTCTTGATCAAGCTTTCAGTGTCAGAACCTCTCACTAAGGTTCTACCTAGGGGTAAGTCCTAACATTGTTAGCCTGGTATGTAATGTATTACTTAATGACAAATCTACCCTGTTTAGTTAGCTTGCCCCACCTTCTCAAGTACTTCGGGATGTTTGTTTGACTTAATAGAGGTTATTATTATTGAGCTGGTTGACTTGTGAGGGGGTGCTTTACTGAACTTGTAATCTTCATTCTGCCATTTGTTACCATTACCGTACCTTTTGTTAGCATGCGATTTTTTATGCGAGAGATTGAAACAAATGTTTACCCTCCACTTTATCAGATTGCAGATGGGAGATAACAGCTTACTTCCGCTCTCTTCCTCAGGCTAGTACAAGCAAAGATGCGGAGTTATGGATCCCGACCGACACAATGCAGTGGCAGCAACCTCCATTAATAACCCCTATCAAGTCAATGAGTAGTGAGCCTCTGGGCGTGCAGCTATATTTGGAACATGCAAGTCTGTCAGAACCAAAGGCTTGATAGGTTGTTTTCCACTATTACTTTGCTTATTAATGCACAAATATAGCTGATAACTCTTTATCTTGTCTACCTATCTGTGATGCTTGCTTGTGATCCATAATCAAACATGGAAAACTTGTAGTGGACACAGTACGATGGTGGACTTAGGATAGGAAGCTGAAGGGGAAAGTTCGTGGTAAATGAGGGGAAGGAGGGTAGCGTCAGGGTCCTCATTCAGGGAACTGCAAAGAAACATCTAGTCAATTCTGAAAGAATTCTACAAGCCTTTGATTAGAGATCCCGAATAGGCTGGTAGTGCTATCACGATGTAGTCAAAAAGGGGAAAAGAAAAAAATGTTAGAAATCCGATCCGTGTTCCTTTTCACCGTCCACAGAATTTTGCGAGCAAATTATCTCTCGGTTTGTTCCTCAATATATATAATTGGGGATTCTGCCCACCCCCCCTCCCCGATGACAGAAACCGCCGCATAGATTTTATTGTTTACAGTGTTTTGGAATGAAACTGGAACCTGGTCGTGTTTCTTTTGCAGGAAGATACAATTTTGCAAAGAAGAGAAATGAATCACTCTAGTTCTTCTACTCCAGGGGAAGCTCGATCGTTTCTTTTGTACTTGTACATATTGTTGAAGCCAATCAAGCCGTACGTGTTGGTTTTTACAAATTAGACAGCATGAAACTCTATCCATCAAACGGCTGGAGAACGAGGGGGACAAAAGGCACAATCTTAAATGAGCAAGAGATTAGTCCTATAGGCATCTTGTTGTACCTTACAATCGAATTTCTTGTAATTGGTCCACTTTTTTCCAAACCAAAACTTTATTTGCCCTAGGGAGAGCATAAAATCCTGAGGATAATCTACTTGCGGTGATATTATAAGTGGTTAGGCATCCTCATAATGTGATGCTACGTGACTAACTAAGAAGTTGCTATGCCATTGAGAAATTTTCTATTACGCGACTCCAAATGGTTTTAAATGTTGGAAATGCAATTAATTACTCTTATGAATAAGAAAAAAGGGTAAATAGCTAATGACTTCTTATACTATACACGACGTGCAATTTCTTCCCTTCACTTCAAACTTGAGCACTTAAGGAAATTGAGCACCTTAGACCGGTCCGTTATGAATAGCTTGAAATTATCAAAATATCTTTATTTTCTTACCTTATTTCAGTTTAATACCATTCTTCCAAAAAAAAATTCTTCCCTCCCTCACTTTTACTCAATCTCCATAAACACATGCACAATGAACACACATACACACAAACGCGCACATGGAGGATAAACCCACACACAAACACACACCCGCTACCAACACACAAACACACACACACAGCTCTCACACACAGTTAACACTCCATGGTTACCCCTCCCCCCCTCTTAAACACACACCTACAACTCACACACACACCCACACACCCTGACTGCGCACAAACTGAGCATACCCAACACACACACACCGACCGAACGCACTGCTGTCATACACAGTCAACACACATGCACGCACATACCCCCCATGATCCCCCTTTCCCTCCCAAGACAAACACCCACACACACGGACTACACACAAACCGAGCATACCAAACACACAGAGCACAACGCACCGTACCCAACACACGCACACACACCATTGTACACACACACTCTCTCTCTCTCTCTACAAGCAGACACACACAGTTTGTGTGTGTGTGTGTGTGTGTATGCACAGCGGGGTGATAGTGTGTGCAGAGTTGGAAAGGAAGGGGGGCTGGCCTAATGGGGGGACGTGTCAGTGGAGAGTTAGGAGGGAGGGGGGGGGGGGGGGGGGGAAGAAGAGGTAAAAGAATAGGCAAGATTGTCAAAAAAAAAATTAAGAAAAAGGGAAAATTAGGAAAATGTGGGTTTTGGGATAAAATTTTTGAGGATGGTGGGTTTTTTTATAAAACTTGTGAAAAAGTGGGGCAACTTTTAGAAATCTCTGAAAAAAGGAATGACTTGTGAAAAAGTGGTTTTTTTTTTCTTTTCCAATGATGACTTTCCATTTCCCAAATTACCCCTTCCCTGTTTGTCCCCACATACAACACTTTTCAAAGTAAAAATCGCGGTTTAGTAGAAAACGTGGTTCAGTACCACGATTTTAAATAGAAAACGTTGTTCAGAACCACGACTTTAAATAGAAAACGTAGTTCAAAACTAAATTTTCATTTTTTTTCATTTTCTCCGTAATTTAAAAGGGAAAACATATATAACGTTGTTTAAAACTGCGATTTCTACTTTGAAGTCGCGGTTTCAAACCATGATTTCCAAAAGTGTTTGTATGCGGAGACAAACCTTTGGGAGGGGTAATTTGGAAAATGGAAAAGTCAGGTTTTAAAAGAAACCTTTTTTTCCCAACTAATCCATTTTTTCAGAGATTTTCAAAAGTGTCCCCCCTTTTTCATAATTTTTTTAAAAAAACCCCTCATCTATAAGTATTTAACTCCAAATCCCCTATAATTCTAATTTCCCCGCTAGTCAACGCGTGTGCTGACCATACGTTGTTAAATTTAACAGGTCCAATTTTCGAGGTGGGAGGTGGGGTATTGTTTAGTACTTAAGTTTGAAGTGAAGGAGGTCGTTAGCTAATTACCCCTAAGAAAAATGAGATGCGAGATATTTGCCACCCTTCCGTGTGCAATTTTATACATTTGAATTCTGATGAGATGCGAGATATTTGTAATAATTCTATAATGGTAACAAAAATAAGACATAGCATCGTGGTTAAGGCTTCCATTTGGCTGAAGCCTCAAACTTCCACTCAACATGCTATGCGCGAGATATTTGGAATGCAAAAATTCTATTGCTGAGACGGAAAAAGAGAAAAACGAGATATTTGGAGTGAAAAAGTTCAACCATTGGCTGTGACTTGGGTCCAGAGTCTGTTCCAACATATTAAGGTTTGATTGGAGCTGACTAAGGCTTCTTTGATTATGGTTCTACCCAACTTATCCAACATCTATCTTGCTATCAGAATTAAGTACGCAACTTATTCAGTTACATGACTGATCCGAGACTATGTTGGTGTTTTCGATTGGATGTCGAGAGTGGATCACTCCGGCTGAATCTAGAAGGGAGGCCGGACCGTTACTTTACGAGTCCAAGAGTGGAAGTTGCAAAATAATCGTACCACAATGGTAATGAGCGTGGCAGAGTTGTGCACACCAAGTGTTTGATATTTGGTCTCAAAGAGACGCTCTTCACAAGATGCAAAGAAATTCTATGTTATTTCGCTTAAACCAAACTCGTGGTTCTTCTCTGCTTGAACAAAATGACGTGCGTCAAATTCCATTTGTGAAATGTGGTTACACGTGGGTTTCAATCATGCACAAAAGCAGTGGCGGAAGCAGGCCCAAGAAGAAAATATACTGCCGAGAGCAGGAACTTGACAGAGTCATGGACCTCCAAAAGAAACCATCACTGATCCTAAAGCTGAAATCCATCATCCAGTCACAGAAGCACCAGTCTCTTCGCCTGAGGGACCTTGAAAAAGAAGTCGGGTTTGTTCAGAAATGGAATTACATGGCTGCCATTGAGAAGTACCCTTCAATCTTCCGCGTTCTTGGTGGCAACGGAAGACCACCTGCAGTGACACTTACTGCGAGAGCCGAAAAGATTGCGGCCGAGGAAGTGAATGCCAGAGAGCAAATGGAACCCATTTTAGTTAAAAAATTGAAAAACTTGTTGATGTTATCTGTTGACTGCCGGGTTCCACTAGAAACTGTTGAGTTCATTAGTATGGAATTGGGTTTGCCTAGTGACTTCAAGAAGTCGTTGATTCCAAAGTACCCGGAATTTTTTTCTGTGAATGATGTTGATGGGAGGGTTTATCTTGAGCTGGAAAACTGGGATTCTTCAATTGTAACAACTTGCCGCGAGGAAAGATTGGCACGTGAAAGGGCCTTGGAGACTGGTGGGTATCCAAAGAAGGCAAGAATCTCGAAAGATGGTAACTTTCCAGGTCCTTTTGCTTTCCACTTGAGTTTTCCTGCTGGTTTTAGGCCAAATATGAGTTATCTTGAAGAAGTTCAGAGGTGGCAGAAAATGGAATTCCCTTCTCCATACTTGAACGCAAGGAGATTTGAAATGGCTGATCCAAAAGCTCGGAAACGAGTGGTGGCGGTGCTTCATGAGCTCCTCAGTTTGACTATGGAGAAGAGGTTGACCTCTGCTCAACTGGATGCATTTCATGTGGAGTATCGGTTTCCAGCTAGACTATTGCTTTGTTTAATTAAGCATCATGGTATCTTTTACGTAACTAATAAGGGTGCAAAGAGTACTGTAATCCTGAAAGAAGCTTATGATGGGCCAAACTTAATTGACAAGTGCCCACTTTTGGCATTTAGGGATAAATTTGTAGCACTTTGCGGTAGGAGAGAGATCAATTCCAGTATCGGGACACCTTCTTAACAGATTGCTATACAAAAGTGTACTTGAGGATAATTTATTCTGAATGTGCAAAGGCGTCAAAAGTGCTCTTGTGCATTGGTGCAATTCCTATGTGTATTCATGAAGTCGTTCAGCTCACATTCTTAAAAAAGTTATAGCAAAAGTGATCTGGTAAAGTAACTGAAAAGAAAAACTAATCCTGTTTTGATACAATCCCTAGCGGGGCCTTCTTTATTTGAGGTTCTGAAATCTCTAAATTTATGTCAAGCGAAACAGTGATCCAGGTGCGATCATGCACATGGGATGACCAACCGCCACCCCCCCAAAGAAAAAGAACAAGAAAAACAATTGAGAGTTATCGTTATCTTTATGGAGAGCATCCTCTAGGGGCTTCTGGGTGGTGTCGTAGGATGGCTGCAACACTGTAGGTTACCTTTATACCGGTGAAGTTAAGGATGGCGTGTCACGTGTAAGGCAGTGGCAATTATGCTTTGATATTCTTAGCGCTAATGGATTCGATTTTCCTTGCTATCCTTCCATTAGAGATACTTTTGCTTGCTACAGCAATATTTCAGCAATTCATTGAACACAAACTTTCTTGCCGTTTGCATTCTACTGTAGTCATTTAGGCACTAGTCCTTTATGATCACTATGCAATTTGTTTAGTAAATGACTACATTGACTAGACTCCAACCCTGTACATGGCCAATCAACCACCGCAGTTGACGTGCCTCATTCTAAGGAAATGCCAACTTTGATTAGGTTTCCTAGGCTCGGAGGTTGTACTATGGCATTAGGAATTTTAGTTTCTACCGGCTGGCGTTCTTTCTTAGTATTTCCCATATTTACATTGGGCACTCCGCTGTTTTGCGTGAATCTCCACAAGACGTGGGCTTTTGAACCTGATCGGAGTAGTGTTTTCAATTGCCATTTTGGATTATCTTCTTCTTTTATTTGTTATAAGCAGAAATCTTTTGACAAATAAATGCCAAAAGGGGGTGACAACATACAAGCTTAAGAGATTTTGGCTATAGTTAGGAGATAGATTTAGAAGAAATACAAAAATAGTAAGAGTAGCTAGGCGTTTTAGGTGATGTACCCTTACCCTTTCACTGCGTACAGCAAGTCGTGTGGTAGAAGTTGGAAATTGCCAAAAGTCTATGAGATTAATTACCAAGAATGGGTTTCTTTCTTGTAAACGTATACTCCTGTCAAGTTTTGAGTTGTAACAAATTTGTCAAGCTTGGTTGTGCTGTGCCTATCACTGCTTCTCTCTCAATTAATCCTCGCCGCTATGCCTTACGAACCAACCAATTCAGGGAAGGTATATAATGTGCTGTGACCAGACAGTTGGTGCTTTCATTTAAAAGCGGCTAGGTGACAACTGAAAAACAGTACACGACGGTGCTATTTATTTCTTAAATCCACGTCATTTTTTTGCATGTTACGTATATGGTACGGGGGACAAGGATAGGCGTGTGCGATGTTGATTCATCCTTCCTCGCTTTTGAATCCAGCTCCGGTACTTGGTAAAACATCTCAAAAACAATTGATTCATCGAAGTCAAAAGAATAGAGTAAAACAAAATTTGTTCTGGTATGTAAAATCACGAGATATATGTAACTTGTAAGCATGGAAGGTGCCAACTCAAAGTTGATTCACACAGTAGTGTTTTCTGAATGTCTTCTACTTGTTGTCATAATTTCGAGAGTTTCTAATTGGCAGTAGAAAGTAAGAACTTATGAGAAATTTGGATGATCATGTGACTGGAGAATTGTGTGGCAAGTCTTGAACCTTGAAAGAGGCCATCCCTCAGGTCTACAAGTACGTTCTTAATGCTCCTCAGTGCCTTGTACAATAATCTCAGGTTGCTTCTTCTTGTAATATCTTGCCAATATGCAGCCGTCAGTTTTTATAACACTCTGATATCCTGACAAGGAACAGATGCACACAGCGAGGCCTAACTGTGCCTGAATCATGCATCTGTCTGCTGCTTTATTATCTTGCAATGAAATTATATGGACGTGCTTACTATTGGTTCAGTTGTGGATTCTGTGAAGATGCTAAAGAGTTGGATGTTGTATTTCTGAACTAGGATGACTTATCTGTGGTACCATTAAGAATCTAGTAAACTATATATCTTGCTATCCGGGCAATTAGCTTTTGTCAGTCAAGCTTTCGTCTGGAGCCTTGCTGGTATGGGTTAGCCTATGTCAGTAACGCTTACCGAGTGCGATTCTTGCGCACTTAAGTATGTGTGGTATGGTTGAAGAGAGGAGGACTAACTTTTTGTTCTCTATTGGTGCAGCATCACGAAGAATACAAAGATTAAAGGGATGGGAGTACCATTACTGAAGCACAACAAATTTTATATCAATCAAAACTCCTTCCTCTTCCAATTTTGCAGAGTGCACCTTAGCTCATGCTTATGATACAAGTACATAGCTTGATAACACCATCTTGCTTTTGCATTTAACAATTCTGGTTGTAATTTATGACATAAAAGAATAATACAGACATTACAGTACCACGTTGAGGTTTCCCTCTTCCTCGTATGTTCCAACTCATCTTCGAATACTGGTAACTTAAAATTTTGATTCTAACCCAGCCGCAATTTCCAATAAAGCGAAATTATTTGAACGATGTTTTATGTATACATTTTGTCTCTTACTGTTAAATGTGGATATGTTATCAGCTTGTTCATGGGGATCCTGAATTGTTTTAAATATCTCATAATCAGATTAGGCTTCCTATATTGTGTGACCTCCTGCAGTTTCTCTTACTCGTGGTTGTCAATCAGTTCCCATATACAGATATCTGCCGGTCACCATGTGGCCACTAGGGTGCGGCTTTGTCTGATACCAATTGGGTTTGATCAATTGAAGAAAAAAGTACTTATATGATTGATTTGATTAGATGGGGCGTGTACAAATTCATCCCATTTTTTGTCATGATTCATCTATGATGGTTATTGCATTATGGTTTTACAAGGTCAATGTGTGCAGGGCCTGGATAGTGTCCGTCCTACGGCACGAACTTGGTCACCAATTATTAAGTTTTGGTGCTTATGGTAGGATCTGGATTATGCTAAACCCAACTAAAACAAGTGGTTATGGTGTCTCGCTTCCCCTCGCTCGCTAGTGTAAATTTCACGTTAGAAGGATTATGCGCTGCGCTCCCTATCTTCTATCGCATTTTTTCTTTTCCAGCTAATTACAAAATCTTTATTGAAAGGAGAATATATGAGGTTCTGTTTATTCGACATTCTGTCTGTATATTGAATACAATCTGTTAGAGATCTATCTGCAGAAAACGGTCCTGTTGTTGATAGGTGCACTTTATCACACCAAGACCACTCAATTGCAGGGAAAATTGGCTCTCCACTTTCAACGAGGCCATAATAAATTGGCAAGAAAAGGTTGGCCTCCCAAACAAGGTAGCAACTTTTGCTTCATCGAACCTATTTATCTGTGATGGGACCAGAATATATATATCTTCAATGCTTCTCTGCTTTTAGCATTATGAAAGGTGCCTACCTTCAAAGGTGAATTGTCTTATTTGCTGTTATACACATTTGATTGATACTTAGATAAGTAGGCTGTTAGATGGAACCACCAGCTTTATCTCATAAAGGACCAATAAAATTTGGCCGTTGAAATGCTAATAAAAGGCTTATGCAGTGAGGATGATCAACTTCTGTACTCTCGAAACATCGCAACTAAACGTAACTAACATTGCGAATATATTTTTATCTTCTCTTTTAAGGCCCTATGTGTAGATTCACGTGTTTAGACGCCCTTAGAAGGTGAGAAAAATACATAGCGAGGATCGTGAAGAGGGAAAGTTCAAATTTATGATTTATATTCTGTGATCCTCATTTTAAATAATGAAAGTTTTAAGGTAAAGGAGCTTTATAGTGCGTAAAATCCAAAGTTATTAAAGCATATTGTGCACTATGATTCTTGAATATATCCGATATATAATGTTATTATCTTTTTCTTTGGAACCCAAAATGAAAAGGAAAAATGGCCAAATGAAAAGGCTTGATTTTGGCGCCGCCTTCGTGCATCAATAAATGGAAATATCTAATAAGGATAGACACCAAAAAAATTCTGCTATGTTTTGCTGATTGCGTAAAAGAGATTCAACAGTCTCGTTGGTCTTATGCTGGATATCTCGACTTGTTTGCAGAGTTAACAATTAATTTGTGTGTAATGTTTAGACACTGCCGGTTTTGATGTTGCAAGCTGCAGAGTTGGACGTTGAAAATTTGTGTTGCCATCTTCGTTACTGTAGACCATTGTAGGTGGTAGAGATGATGGAGCTCTCAAATGTGGGAAACTATTATCTTGATTCTTGGCAAGCATTTTTATCGGTGATGCTTATTGACATGCTTGATTACTTTCGGCGACAAGATGATTCAGTAGTTGAATGGTTTGCTTAAACTAAAGACTCGATGAGTTGGAAAGTACAATAAAATAGACATTGCGGCTAGATCTCGTCTTTCTGGGAGTATTTAAAGAATGAAATGCAAAATGAGGTTGCAAACTCTGCAAGAATGAATGAGCATTGTTATATACAATACCATATCTACCTCTTTAAATTTGGTTACAAAGCCCTATACCTTAAGTGACATTGTGGGGACTGGCCTAACCAGAGCAATCACTGTCTCTTATAAAGCCCAGAAATCCATACTTTGGTTAAGCACATTGAATTGTTCTTTAATAGGTGAAAAGCAGAATGCTATTCATAATTGATCCCACTATCTGGCCCAGTTGTATTACATCTATTCCTTTTTTTGGGAATGGCCCTTTTTTTTGTTCTGACAAGTTCATGTTTTGGATAGCAACCTGGAAACTTTGCGCTGTTAAAGCATAAATTATCAGCAATAGTGAGTAATGGAACATGGCCCTCATAATCATTGTAGTGGCATCTGATCAACTCTATAGGATATATCTGTTTTAGGGGCCTTTTACCACTTGGCTTTGTCTACTACAATGTTAATTACTCTCTTTAATGTCCTGCAGTGTCTACCAAAACCTTATGCCTTAGCTATTTGCTTTGGTTAGAATAAAATGAATAGAACTTGAATGATCAAATTGAGGGTTTCGTTTCTTTGTTATGTTTGCTTGAACCTATTATTATTACACGTACTATTTTGTAGAATGAACCTATCAATTGAGCGACATGTAGATCGATCGAACGTGCATCCAGTATATCTTAAGGAACTTGGGAAAGCTTTTTAGAAGGTCTGGATGAGTCTTTATTTGTTTCATTCTGCAGAACTGTACCGGACATCCGTAAGAAATTCGGTCTACGGACCATGCCTAGAAGTCAACCACGGCGCATAACATTAGCATCAGGAATTTGCTTGATGAAAATTCGAAAGGTTTATGGCTATTGTGACTTTATGCTTTTTAAGATGAACTGAACCGTCCAAGTTGTGATTTGATCTATTAGTCAATATATTCTTGTTAGCGAAATATTCCTGTATAACCATGGTAGTTCTATTTCACATCTAACCAAGACCAAGTAATTGTGAAGACATGAGGAACATGGATTGTGCCTCGCATATAAAAAGTAATGTGAGGACCATCTCATTGTCAAGGTCATGTAGCTACGGGTTGATTTTTGACGAAAACTCCTATGCTCCGTTGCTTTCGGGGGCAAAAGTTTGTGCATCTACGCGTTGGATTGTTGACATTTGACAACACAACATTATGCATAATTCCCAGTCGGGTGAATGCTGATCACGCCAAATAGGTCCGCCAATTTACTAGCTTATAGTGATGGCTGATTCTTTGTTATGTCAGTCTCAACTCTGTTGTCATTGTCTGCTTTATTCGTTACGATTTGTTGCTTTGCTCAAAATAAAGAAAGGGGACGTGAAAGTGGTGGATAGAAGATTTCAAAAACATAGTACTCTTGATAGGTATAATTACACAACCACTTTATCAGCAATTCCCCCGGGCTGAAGCTTAAGGTCAGTTCGTCATATCTCATGTGCCCACTCACTCTCTCTGTGTGTACTTTGTCATTTGTGGGGACTGTGTCTAAAAGTGCTGTAATTGTTCCTTGTTGTCTACATTAGGCACCACCACTGAAAAAGGTTTAACACTAAAATTATCATGTCGTTTGGTTGAGGTAAGTGGGGCATGGAGAGAGATGGAGGGATAGCAAAGACACAATGATGCCATTGAAGAAGAGGGGGGTGGAGTTGGGCTTGGAACCACAATCTCCGAGGCCCTCATTGATGGGGATGAGCAAGTCCTGATGGTCATAGCACATGGATTTTGTGCTAGTGGGGTGGAGGTTGATGTCCACACTTCAGCATCAATCTGTCACCACCCCAGAAAAGAATACTTGGTGAACAGTTCCCCTTTTTTCCTTCTTTTGTGATTCTTTAGTCTTTCTTTCCAATGCTTCAGCCTTAGTGGGGGGGTTTTGGATTCAAGAATGCAATAAGCAGGGCCTTTATGTTTATCCTCACTCCACCCATCAACACCAAATCCATCCATGTAAAGTAAACTCATGGCAGGGACATTGAAATTCTCCCATAAAGTAACCTCGTTATGTAAGATATGATTTCTGGTTGAATGGTTCCATGCTTTCTTACTTTTGCTTGGAGTGGATTCCTATCTTGACGCACTAGCACTTTTCTGAAAGACAAAGCAAAATGACCCTCTCATTCTTCAAACTTGAGGAATAGTATATTGCTGACCTCCCCATACTGAGTATGTTCTTCGCTGTACTCGTTAGCTTTTTGTCTGCTCAGGCTTTGATCTCAACTTCCATGCCTTCGGATTAGTAAGTAAGAAAATTTTTATTTTGGTGCTAATACGATCCGCCCTCCGCCTCCTCGACATTAAAGATTTCTTTCTAAAACAGCAAAACGCCTGTCCCACGCCATCGAATCATCGTCACGTTTGGTGGTAATTATGTCATTGTTGTTGCGACGAACATTACTCGGTGCATTTGTTTCCAAGGTGAAGTGCTCAAGTGCCTTCCTTTTGTTTCTTCCGCTCTGTAAATTGGGTTCTCAGTCATATATCCCAAACAGGGGGTGGAACTAACAAGAAAAACTTTACCAATTTAGGGTCGTCCTCATTGGGGATATTTTACCACGAACATAGTGCTAAGATCTCATTTGGATTTATGAACCCCATTTGCCGGTATTCTTCTGGGTGTGGTTCAATCAGAGCCCGCGGGGCCCACAACTGACCAGGAAATGCTACATTGGAGCCATCTTTAACCATAATTTGACTGGCTGAGGTTTTCCAATTGTATTTTCAAAAGCAGGCATGAGTGATGTTTGCGTGTGTGGGGTTCCCTCGAAAAGGTGAGAGGGACAGGGAACAAAGGAAGAAACAAAATCAATTCCAAGATGATGGATGGACTCAGGACTAGTACTACTGTGGTACGTGAGTGCCCCCTTTCACAAGGGAAGAAAGTTAAGGGTACCCATCATGGCCCCCCCTCCCCCATGCCTCCTTGATTGGATTGGAATCCCATATTCTATGCTTTTTTTGCACTGTCCCATTTCCCAATTCCTTCCTCTCAACCCCACCTGCTCTCTCAAGCTTGGAATAATGTATCCATCATCTCTGCTGTGTACATCAGTTTTGGTGGTGGGTAGAAAACTTGCGTGACACAGATTTCCATCCCTTTACACTTGCGCACCCTGAAACCAAAAGAGATTGATTAGAAAAAGGAGAGAAAGCCACGCATGGGCCTTAGATGCTCTCAAGTCTTCTCCTCCAAAATAATATGCCATTGGGTCGAGTGTCAATGTCATCGTCGTCGGCATTTTATACGTTAGCTGAGTGCTTGGTGTGTACGTGACGATGGGGTTCGAACTTACCCCTCGCTTTTTTAATACTAACATCGACAGCTACAGTGTATCCAATTGATGACAATTGGCTACTGGGGCAAGCTGGGGACCTACTTGAAAAGTGAAAATTAGATGAGGGGACCCGAGCAAAGATTGTTGGTTCAATTTATTCGCTCTCCTTTCTTCTCGCGAATCATTGTACTATGCCTTTAAGCAGTTTCCATCTCGGTTCCATTTTGACGTGGAGTAGATCACTCCGTAATTGAGCTCCACAATTGTTTGTTTGAACTTTTAAAGCGTCGTTTAGTATTGCTTTGAGCGGTGCTCGTGGAGCTCAAATAACTGGTCCCATATCCAAATGCAGGGAGGGAGAGAGAGAGGGGGCCTAGTCAACCAATGACCTCTGAATCACGACTAAGCAATCTTCTCGTCGTGCAAAAGATTATTCGTAGCCAGTCGACAAAGTCGACCGAATAAAATTTTCAAATATGGTCCATGGGAAGAGATTGTGAAATTGTAGCAGACACGTGTAGTGCGTGTTGATCTAGATCTATCTTGGTGCTCAGATGAAACTTTGTTTGAATAAACAAAATTGTGACGAACAAAAGAAGAGAAAAAAATTAAGCTATAGTCAGCCTACATCCTATACTTATAATTAATAGGATAGGATCCTCCGGAAGGTTAGGCAAGTGCCTCAATTTTCTATGACCCATGTCCCTTTCTTTTATTCAATCAAGGGCAAAACCATGGGGGTTGTGTGTGTGTGTAGTGTGTTGGTTGGCCTTTTTTTGGCACTTATATAAGGTGCATTTGGAGTGATGAGGTATTTAGGTACAAAGGATTGAAAAATTGGGAGATTCCAAGGTGCAATGCACCACTCAATCAAAGCAAACCCCATGATATGTGCCATTTTGACAATTTCATTGGCACTCAATTCCCCTTTGACAATCTCAACTGTCTCCATGGATACCATTTTTTTATGAGCCAAAAACCTTGTTACAATAAAATCGGGTTTGTATATTTGAATATGTTACAGGTCTCGATCGGATATGTCTAATTGCAGTATAATAATGTGGGGTTCACCATCACGAGTTAGCACTAAGTTGTGCTTGATAGATGTATTCCCACCACCGGCTTTGCTTAGTTTACGATCATATCATGATTCTTTATTTTTTTAGTTTTTTCCTGTATGAAAGTTCTCCGTGTTAGGTCAAATCTAATGACATTTCACAATTTCTATCGAGGGGCCGCCCGGCGGTTTGTTGTGGTTTAATTTTCAATTATAATGTCTCTATAGTTATGTCATTTGGTGGCATTTTTTTGAACTTTTGGAAATTTGAAAATTCAATTTGATTCACATTTTTTTACATCAAAAAACCAAATATGAATTGGTAGAACCAACCAGGTTAGGAGTTGAGTCAATTCTCCACACATAATACCTCCAAAGCATTTCACAAGCATTTTATATGATTTTTAATGTGAAATGGCTTCGATCAAATGAGCTTTTGAGTGAATAAAGAAATATTATGGCAAAACCATGACAAGCGACCAATCTCATTATTTCAATTAATATTGCATCCTCAGCTGGGTATTAGAAATACCAAACATCATGCTCTCACGAAAACTCACAATGCTTTGAAAATTCCATTTTTCTAGAGCAACGTGAGAAACGAGGTTAAGAAAGTAAAAAAAAAAGAACGAAGCTTTGGCTCGTAATTATTAGTTGAGGCAACTCGCTTGAGATTTGATCGACGTGCAAAGTTTCACCACGTCCATAAGTCTTATTGTTTCCTATGCTCGCTGTTACGATCCGTGAACGGTGCCCTCGCTATCATGACAAATATTTTAGCTCTATTAAATGTAGACGACTTTGTTATATTGGACGGACGAGACCACTTATGGGTATAATCACAAGCGACAGCTGATATCGACATGTTGGATAAACGGGTTAATTTAAGATGAAAGTATTATTTTGGCGAGAAATTCAAACAAACTAACACGTCTGGGTTTCTTGGGCACGTTTACATCCCTAATTGCTGCCCCCATGCTAGAACAAACACTAGACGATATAAATTATTGTCCCAACCTTCAATAGATAGAAGCTGGATGTGCATTGACATAACGTGACTATGACCTTATAGTTTTATGGATAACCTAACTGGCATGGCTGCTTATTCAAAGTTCGCCCTACCAGACAAATAAGACCACACAATTGC
This sequence comes from Escallonia rubra, assembly GCA_033065855.1. Lineage (NCBI taxonomy): Eukaryota > Viridiplantae > Streptophyta > Magnoliopsida > Escalloniales > Escalloniaceae > Escallonia > Escallonia rubra. Next base: position 614,856 of record JAVXUO010002540.1, on the reverse strand, counting down.
CTATAAAATTCTTTGGGACTATCAAAGAAGTTGAATTAAGCTTGGTTTACTATTGGAGCTGTCTAAGAACTCGAAATATGTCGACTGGTCAATATTTTAGCCTAAGAAAGGGGGCAACTGATTGAATGTCTCAATTAATTTTATGAACGTTGGTCGCAAGAGATGTGCATGACGCAGATTACAAGTAAACATCAGAAGATGAAGGCGATGTTTACCTAATGAACCATAACTTGACAAAAGTAGAAGGAACAATTGATTTGGATCTTCTGCTTTCACATTCATTTCCAACCATAAACTACAAGTAATAATAAATTAATTCTCAAAACTATCGTTTTCTACGCTAATTTCTCTCGTGACGACGACGGCGATCTATGTACATTGTAAGATGGCTTTGAGAATTTCAAATTATTGGACCATATCTTGATTATGGATTCCGAGAGAGAGGCTGTGGGAAGGAAGACTTATACGAGTTTGAATTGTATGTGACTGCAAAAACAAACCACGGAAGACTTGATGTTCAACTGATCAAAATAAAATTGGATTGGATGAGCTCATTTTAATCTTTTTATTATTTGTTTGAGTTGACTTGAATCATATAACCCAAGCAAATGATAGTATAATTATCCCTATATATCTATAAGAGTAACCATACGACACTCCAACAAAATTAAAAGACGCCGGATAGAACTACCCAAAGGATATGTACCCCTTATATGATAGTAGTATGCCCGCATAAATGTCAACTCGAAATATCTGAAATAACTAAATCCAAATAATTTCGCACGTCGGTTTGATTTTAAAAATCAGACATTTCAATTTTGAGATAACTTGAATTCGAGTTCAACACTATATATTAATATGTGTTTTTTTTTCTTGTAGAAGATCAATATTATACTACTCTTACACGACAACAATTAAATTTTGAAATAAAATTTTAAGTTATCTCCTGAGTACGGTCTTTGATTTTTTTTTTTTGAATTAAAAAAATTAAAAATCAAAATGTCTTTGTCTGGTTAGCTGAACTCGTATTCGGTTCGGCTTAATCCGAACAAACACCCCTATGTTTATTTCGGAGTAGTTTTGTTGGCATTGATTAGCCAAACTTCTTGTGCACATAATTTCTCCACAAAAAATGCCATCCAAAGTAGCATAACATAACATAACTCATAAAGTGCCACTACCTACACATGAAATGCCAACGGCTAGCACAGACAGCCCCTCTTCTCGAAGTTATTATATTTATGCCCCTTTGGTACACGCATGAATAAGAAACTCCTTTTTCCTTTTTCCTTTTTCCATTAAAAGTCAAGGGGAAATGTCTAATCAAAGGCTTAGCGAGTTAATCACCCATTAAATAAACGGAAAAGCGTTAATTAGTAGTAGTTTTTTTTAATGTGGTAAGAGAAAAAAGGGTTGATTACTTTCAAAGTAGAGAAGAGAGAGGAGAGAGAGAGTCGGAGAAAGTGGGGGAATCAGATTTTCACGTGTCTGAAGGCTATGCCGGTCATAAAGCGACAGACAGATGGTCCTGAGAGAGAGAGATCTGGGGCACCAATCTCCCGCAATTATTTTAGTGTGTTTGTCCCTTTGTTTACCCCAACTCAGCTCACTCCCTCCTTAAATGCCAAGGTTGGCGTTTGTTTGCTGCTCTTCACGTGGGCCCCCCTCCCCCACCACCACCCTTACAAGTTTTGATTTCATTATTATTATTATTATCTGTTAATGAATCGGCGGTTTAGGTTAAATCACACTTCTTTATGATTATATCTTTCACGACTTATATTCGTCTTTTTTAGCTGATCTTATCACTGTCGCAAATTAATTGATCATATTTTTTTTAACTATCTAAAAAAAATTTATTATTAAAATTTTTTAATACTTATCTTTCTTACATTTTTATTCAATTTATTTATACACTTTTAACTATTTATAAACTCACTTTCTTTCCTCTCTCTCTCTCTCTCTTGAAGTATTATGAGAAACTCATAACATAAGTATGCAAGTCAAATTTGATTAAATAATTTGAACGTAGAGAGTTTTTTTATTTTTATTTTAAACAGTTTACATACGATAGATGTTATATCTTATATTAATTTTAATACCAAATTTCAGCGACTCAATCTTGTAAAAGATCTTGCTTGGGATCCCACCACCCAAGCTCTGATGTGCCTTTCGAGTTTAGGTTAGAGAGTCTTTACCTCTATCATACTCACTGTGCCAAACAAATACATTACTCTTTTTAAATGATTAATGTAAACAGATTATTATTATTTTTAATTTTTTAACAAAAATAATAATAATAAGTTAACAAAAGCCCAATCTTCCTTCCAACGCTCCTTGTAGCGTGTATCTGGGACTTTGGAAAAGGCAGAACCCGAAGAAGGAAAAGGAACATTAATAGTAAGATGACAACTGTTTTGTTCTCCAGAGGGACGCCAGCATCTCTCTACTCATTAAAAAAATAGTTAATTATTACGGTCCTCGCGGAACAGTCTTCATTAATTTTGAGTCGTCCCAGTGCAGTTTACGTAGTGCTCACGATGATAATCTGCATAGTAGGACCCCCCCCCCCCCACCCCATTCTTTCAGAATTACGTCGATGTAGCCAGGCATTTTACCCCACTTCCACAAAGCAAAGTCCATCTCATTGCACGCAATCACACTAGAAACCAAGACTGAACTTGCACGGTTCCTGACTGACCGAAATAACTGTTCACGTGCCACTCACATGCAACGGAGGGTGGTCACAACTCACAGGACAGCACCAAAAAAAGATTAACCTTTTCATTTTCGTTTTTAACCGTGTGCGGTGAAAGACTGTAAAAAAAAAAGAAAAGAAAGAGGGTCCTGATTCAGTGCACATAAATAGTGAAAGGGAGCTGACAACGAAAGACCAGAGACCCTGCGCCCAACCGTACTAGAAATTTAATAAAATCGGGACAGCGGAACCCGGGGCAGCCCCCACGCGCCCATCAATCAATTCCGAGGTGAACCGCGAGAGAGAGAGTCTGCGAAAACTCCACCACCACCGCCACCGCGCACCGCCAAAACTCGGCCTCCACAAAACGCCATTACTGCCCTTGTTCACACATAAATGCCCCACCTTCCCCCACTCCCTCGTCCTTTCTCTTTTACCCTCCCTTTCCTGCCAAACTCCGCCATTTTTATCAGTACAACCTGTCCCTGTTCAACTGCAGTACTGCCCCCTCTGTTTTATCATTATTATTCACACACATCTCTAGTCTAATCCTGGTACTCTGTCGTACCCGGCCCCCACCTCCACCTTTGACAGGCACTGCGGATTAGATCGAGGGCCCCACCGGGGCCCGGCCCCACACCCGCACATCTCCAACGACTCTTTTGATGCTAACGTGCGCCCTATCTATCTATCTATCTTCTAGAGCTGGACTCATCAAACCTTTGCTAGTTTAAGAAAGCAATGATCTCTGGCAAGAAAACTCAAAACTCAAAAACTTTTTGTTTGAAAAAGAGATTTTAGAATAAAACCTCAATTCAATGATAACTAACGAGAAACTCAGCCATCATAATTAAAGCAAGGATGGGGACGGATGCTTTTTTACGCTTCTGCTCTGTTTTTTCTGATTCACATAAACAAAAAAGGCGACACCGTCTACCATACGCAATGATGCGGAAAATACGGTAAAACACCAGACTTTTTCTTTTCCCACCTTCGTACTTTTGTCCTCTCCTTTTTTTTTTTTTTTTTTAAATGAAGTTTTTTTTGCCATTTAAGCCATCTTTTGGCGGGACTCCACAACTACCGATTCTCGTGTTTGGTCCAAAAAAACTTTAAAGCCGAGCCGTGCGCCCCGGTGCGCACAGTCCACCCACCCCCACACCTCGCACACGATGTTTTCCGTTTTTACTAGGTGGGCCCTTATCCTCTGCACCCAACCAGCGACATTTACGCGAGTCTTACGTGTCAGCCTTTACGCTGCACGTGTCCCTTTCACTCCCCCCTCGTTGACCTTACTCACCCCCACAGCGAGTTGGTGCTACGCGCTCCTATCCAACCCGGAGAGGGATTAGCATTACTTTGAATTTTCCTCTACCCACATGAGGCCTGCTGCTTTCGCTCTCAATCTTTTGCTCCACATAATGCAAAGAAATTGCCAATTTTATTCTCTCTTCATTGAAGAAATTACCAATCTCTATCTATTACCTTCTGCTCTTGTTTTTGCGTAATTAAGTAAGTGTACGTGAGCAAAACTTGATCATAGACATAAGTTTAATTGAGGAAAACAGAAAAAAGGCAAATGGAAGACATGAATCTGCTGACTAACTGATATTTCATTACCAAAATGCAAGTCCGCTGTGAGTTTTTTTTTTTTTTTCCTGATGGGGGGTCACTTCATTCACTCAGGAAGAAGACAGGTTAACATGAACACTAGCGGTCTTGATGGATTTACAGACGGGGCAAGTGTGAAGGGAGGACCCACAAACAGTACAGAGGCAGAGATGCCTGCACGGCAGCAGCAGCACGCACGACTCCTCTTTCCCACAGTTTCTGCACCACCTGTTGCTGTTGCAGTTACTCTTGTAACCACTGCTGCTACCGTCATCATTAACGCCATTCCCGCCCACCTCCGCCTTTCTTTCTCCTCCTCTGCCAGGCTGCTCCTCGTTGTCAACACCACCGGCGTTATAATTGCTCCCGCAGCACGACTCTGCATCGTCCATTAATGCAGCCGCCGCCGCCGCCTCGTCGCCAGCGTGAAAGCGGTGGTTTTCCTCCTGGACCTGCGCGGCTAACACGTGTTCTAAGTTGCTGCGGAGCGCGTTGGCGGTGGCTTCGTTCGTTTGAGCCAAATCTCTCCATATCTGATTCTCTACGCAGAGGGACTTCACTCTTTCTTCCAGCGCCCAATTTAATCTCCCGATCTTCTCGATTTCCTCTTCTCTCGCCCTCAATCTCTTCATCATCCCGTCCTCAACCGCCGCTATGATTCTCCGTGAATTCCGCTTCCGTCGCTCCTCAATCTCCAATCTCACCTTATCCGTCTGTACACCAGAGAAATCGCAGCTATTCAATAACACGTCTACGGTACGGTGAAATCGGTAACTAAAAATATGGAGGAGTGATTGAATGCTTACGTGTTGAGCGATGAACCGGTCGATTTCCAGTTGTTGCTGTTGGATCTGGAGCGAGATGTCTTCGCCCAGGAACGTGAAGGGACCGGTACGGTTTTGATGGTTCGGATTCTGATGAGCGGTGATGGGGAAGGAAACGAACGGGTTGATGGCGGACTGGTCTCTTGGTCGCTTTCTAGAGACCGGGAGAGCGTAAGTGAGGCCGCTGTCGGACTTCATTGCGGTCTTCGCCGGAACAGAATCGGAGCCGTACATCGGGAGCAGAGTCTCCGTCGTCGTTCCCGAAAGCGGCGGCATTCCGTATCCCACCGGTTGTCCGTACAGGTTCCCGTTTCCTTCAATGGCGTTCATCACTTCCCTGCAAATCCAAAAAATCTCGCGTATAAGCTAACAGATCAAAGATGACAGACAATAAGGAGACGAGGGTTAAACCAAACGCCGACGTACCGGCTGCCAAGGAGCTGAGGAGGAAAGAGACTGAGATGCCGAGCTTCGACGGCCATTGAAACCACGACGTGCGTTTCTCTGTTTTCTTTTAGATGGTATGTTTCTCTCCGCTATGCTATACGTATATAGAGACAGAAGAGAAGAGAAGAGAAGTGATTCTGTTTGGTTTATGCAGAGAGGGAAAGGGAAAGGGAGAGAAAGATGGAGAGGAGATGAAAGTTGAAACCAAAAGCATGCAATAGAGGGTGGCAAAGGCCCGTATGGTGGGGTTTATTTAGGGTTTGGTTTAGAGAGAGAAAAAGTTAAATCGATACGATGTTTGTTTTTTTTTTTTTTATAGAGAGAGAAAGTGAGGAGGGGGATTTGTTTGTTTGTTTGTTTGCTTGGGGTTTTGTCCATTTATGGGGATTCGATTACGGCCCCCAAAGTATGACTTGGACTTCTCTCTAAGCAATAACCAACAGAAATCTGGTCAGACCGTAATTTCTGCAAAATTTCGGGGGCTTATTCCCGGTGGGGAATCGTTTTTCTTATTTATCCTCTCGGCATGAAGAGTTGAGGACTCATTAATACCCGGGAATGGGTGGATTTACTCTGTTCATAATGTAACTGACAAGCAGCGCATCTGCCACGTTTCACCTGCCGACTGGCGCCTGCCCCGAGTTGCCACGTCGGCACACATGAAATTGACCCAGGTTATCAATCCTTTTAACGTGTGTTCCGAATCACCGGCGCTCTTAAAAATCTCGCGTTATTTTTTCTCACGCGTCCGTTAATGTTTTTGTTCTCGCTTCTAAATAATACTAGTTAAAATTTCATACTATGCATGAATAGTTTCATAGAGTATAACAATATCGACGCTTGGACGTTGTCGGTGACGCCAAAAAACCGATGACTCGTGGGTGGACGTGTGGTGGCCTGGTTGGCACGTGATGTGGGACCCAGTGTGTGAAAAAGGTGGAGCTTTAGCGGCAGTTGTTGCGGGAAGGGTACGGTTGCGGGTTGTTTGGCTTTTGGGTTGCGCTTTGCGCTGTTTCCTTGGCAGCTTCTTCTGTGCAGATGGGAGGAGGACAAGTTATACTCGGTGCTGGGCTCATGGGGGGGCGTCACCCCAAGGCTAACGTCCGCCTGCCACGTGGTATTCACTTCTCTTGTTTCTGGTCTTTTCTGATTTTTTTTTTTTGTACACGGCCATCACCTGGACTCATCTACTTTTGTGAGCCACTTAACATCTTTAATTAATTTAAACTGATTTCAATATATTTTCCGTTTAGCTCTTTTTTTAAGTTATTGTGATTATCTTAATTTTTTACTTTATCATCACACACAAATTTATTGGCGTATGGCAGAGTTTGGCAGGGCATAAATTATTTAAGATGGTTTATATTCAATAAAGGACATATTTCGGCTGCTATCAAAATTGTATGAATTTTTTTCTAATCATGTATATAGTGACGATTAATAATTATGAAATTTTTTAGAGACTTTTCATCTAACACTCGCAGCGACAGTTCTTATCAGTATATTTTTTGGCGTCACTAAATAAAATTAATTAGAAATATTTAACGATCACTAATTGTCGCTGTAGGGTTGGGAAGAAGATTCTGTCAATCCCTGCGGCAACCAAAAAAAATTTTGTTGACAAATTGTCGAATTGATCGATTTACTTGTATTTGATAATAAGCTTTAATCACTTGATCTATAACCATTGTTTAAATTTTATGTAACTCGCTAATGCCTGAACAATCTTTCATCAATTTACGAGGTACTGTTACACCTTGATATATTCGTGCAATCAATCTGGAGATTAAATCACCGAATTAACTAAACCTTCGAAGTACTGTTGCACGCAGATATTTTGTGCAATCAATCAATTCAGTGATTGAGCGCACACACCGAATTAACTAAATAATCCACAACATCACCAAAAAAATGACCATTATGTGGTTGTTAGCAAGCATGCATGTGTTAATGAATGTGCCTTGTGATTCACATACTTTCATGAAAGCAAAGCTTTGCCTTCCCCCTTGCCCTTGCCTTTGCGTGCTCGTCGCTTAGGTGATTCCCCCGTGAGTAAAGCCAAAGGAAAGCATGTGTGGACAACAATAAAATTTACAGGTCCTACGAACAATGCTCGCCTTTCAAATCAGAGAAATCACTTATTTTGTCACAGTAAAGGTGGTGGGTCTCGTCCTCACCCGCCACCCCATCACTCACGCCCCTCTGCAACTGCGCTGTCAGTACTTTGGTTTCATCCCACCATACAAAGACAGAGGTGGGGGATCTTCTCCTTTAGGGCGCAAGGACAAAGAGATGGAGAACTCCCTCCTCCTTTGTTTTTTATACTCTTTTAACACATCGGCTGCAATTATGGACTGCACCTGTTGCTCTCATGGCCATGGCCATCTGGTTTTTGTTTACATTATCTCATCGCATAGAGAAACCCAGCTACGCAGTGCGTTGGTTTAGTTTTAGCTACAGTTAAGGAGACAAACGGAGATCAGACCCTGAATCAAGTACTTGTTTTTTTTTATCGAAAACCTCTGTCATTTTTCTCTTCTTTATCGAACTTCCAAACATGTTCATCCCATTTGGTTGTCCTGAGGAGGCACAGCAACTCCACAAACAATGTTAATTAATCGCCTTGTTAACAAGTTCATACCACATGGGTGAGTTACCTGTATGGTACAACATTAATATTCTGTTTAAAGCTGTTCTGCATCGTGAGGTAGGCCGTACAGACACATGGTCACCGAGGCATTAATACTGTAAAATAGTCCCCAGGCCCCCTCAGTTTCCAGATTTTTTTTTTGCCCATTAAAGTCTATACCTAATTTATTTATCCGTTTAAGAACATGAGGGATGCGAGAGATGCCCGTGTTGGAGTTTGTCGTCTACTGAACCCTCTAATGTTGATCGAGTGGAGGTAATTCAATCAAGATCGTATCTTATATTTAAGGTTCAATAATCCGTCTAAAGCAAATACAGACAGTCAATTGATTCATGAGACCCAAGCATTTGACCTGCTTTTTTTAAAAAAATTGTAAATTCCAAAAGAAAGAGAGAGAGAGAGTATTGATGCGGCTTTACCAAGTTCAAATTCACTTTTGCGGTAATCTCTTTCCAGTTTTATATTTTTGCAATCCTCATTTGATAATTACATAATCTACTTGGTACATCGTATCTGAGCCTTTAATATTTGCTACAATATTTCGTGATCTACGTGACAACATATTAGAAAAAAGGAGATTCCTCGCGAAGAGGAGTAGATGGAATTAGGCAAGTAGATAGATGGATTGGATTCCCCTTCCATCTTTCTAAAACTCTATTATTGCCCCCATCAACCCAACCACATCAAATGCACTTTCTTTTAACTACCACCGAAATTTGCAGAGCAGAAAAGTAAAGCCACAAAGGAAAAAGGGCAACAAAGTGTGTGTAATGGGTCACAACACATACTGCATTCAGGATTGTTTAAAGAGGAGAAGATACTGATATGGAAGGCCAGGAATTGTCCAATGCATGTTGTCATCATCACCCAGAATTCTAGATCAGCTTGAAAAAAAAGACAGGAAGACCAGTACCTGTATGGGGGGATCATGTGTGTTTGTGCTTTCCCTTTTAAGGGCAATTTGAGCACCTTGACTTGTTACAGATTTTTTCTACTTTTTTTCCTTTTACCTTCAACTTAAAGTTGAACTGTATAATGCATTCATTATTCTTTGCCAAATAATTAAGGATGTTTTCATAACACCAAGAGTAGTTACATAGTGATAACCATCCGGGACAAAACTCCATCATAGATATCTCAACACAAAAGATGATCGAGTAAGACCAGTCGGAGGGTGAACAAAAGAAATAAACAGAGTAATATCACACCTTGCTGACTTAGCTAACCAATCTACTATTAGGTTAGCCTCGCGATGGCAAAAGATAAACTGTACATGGGGCAATGATGTGCAAGGCGCAAGCGTCGGACAATCGTTATGTGTTTGTTATATTCTACTTTGTCAAGTGTATTAACACTTCTATGCTTGATCTTCACTCCTTTTAAACTCTATGTAAGAAAAAATCTTCTCATTTCTCCCTTGAGTGGGTACGAATTTTATTGTAAGGGCCTAGATCAACTAGTGAGGTTTCAATGCAGTTTTCTTTCGGAAAAGAAAACGAGTAAGGCAGTCAAAGTTTGCATTAGAATAAAGGGGTTTCTTTCATTTAATTGAGAAAATATATATTTTTTAATTCAGATTAGATGAAATCATGTATGACCTTGCATGAATGCCATTTGTCAAGAGCCTGATTGAATATAGTTTAAGGAATAATGTTTCCAAATGAATATCAATACATGTACGTTTCATGTTTTCAAACCTAATATTTAAGGTCGATAGACAAAAAAAAATTTCTAGAAACGCGAAAGTGAAAATCACGAAAAGTTATCCTAACACCGACAAAGGTTTTTGAGTATGATTTAACAGAAGATTTTAAAGCGTAAACCTATGTTTTTTAGCTTTGTTATTTCTTTGGGTTGGGGGGGGGGAGAGTACGTGGCCTCAAACACACATCTCCATCACCGATTTATCAGATCTGTATTTTGGCCACCACAGCTCATGCACGCACTATAAGAAACAGAGGCTATAAAGACGACCATTGTGGTCGCTAGTGAGTGTTTGGGTGGTCTTTATAGACCTATAGCGACCTAAACACCCAATGTCACCACCACCAACCACACCCTCATTCGCATCCTTATCTTTGTGAACCTTTGCGAACATTCATAAAAGCTTAATAAAGACCATAAATCAACAATAATTGCCTAAGCCAGAGATTGAGCAGCGGTCAGCCCACACAATCTTATGCACGTTGAGGCGAAGAAGGGTACCGCTACGGTTTAGGTTTAGAGGAAGTGGATAGAGAGGAAAAAGATTGATGATGATTTACTTACCGTTGTCTTTCAGTGTAATGCTTATGCGATGTTTTCATCAAATATGATAACTTAACATGTCGCAAGACTGTTGTAGCCCCTTATTCTGCTTTGACCAAGCAGATTTTTTGATCGAAAATTGTATATGATTTGATGGAGAATTGTAGACTTTAAGCTTTGGTTCGTTAAGCATACTCCTCCTCCTCTTCTTCTTCTTCTTCTTTTTGAGCATTGACCTAATCTGCATCGTCTGTGTATAACGAGTCTCAGACTTCTTTGCATTACCTCACATTTTAATTATTTCTCTCTATTCTTATATCATTCTAATAACTGAATCTTGCCTCTTGATGAGGAAGTTTTTTTGTCTTCTTCTTAGAGCCTCTATTTTTATGTTCATAGTTCGTAGTCCTCCCAAAGATAAGTTCATTACAAGTCCCCTGACATAGCCGGTGCATATATTATGACTTTCCATTTAAGATATTAGTCATGACACCAAGATACCCCTACGTGACAAACAAAATTAGCTAGGGAGTTTTTTTTTTCCGGATCATGTTAACAACTCCAAGGTTACTCCCATAGATTGGAATTCCTTCGGTCTCAAGGTTACTCCTTTTGATATACCCATATCAGAGAATTTTTCTTAGATCCGTCATCATCGTTGCAGGATCTCTGATCCTGTTAGTTTGGTTAGAAATATTCGATGTAAATCTGAAATGGAGAATTTGTGGCTTGAAGATGTCGGATTTGCGAGAGTTGGAGGATGCACACTCCATTAGAGCTGCGGATCGCTTCGATCCAGCCTTGGGAGGACACCCCTTCAGGTTTTTGAGCTCCGATGTAAGCCGTGGTGGTACTATAAACTGCCAAAAGAAGCGGCCCACGGCTCTCGCCCCTGTTTAAGTGGGAAGGGCTAGGGATCTGATGCAATTCCTTGCATCTTCACGTATCTGGCTATCCCTTAACGTGGTAATCCCAAATATGGGTTGCCCTTATGTTTTCTTTGCTTTCTTCTAAGGCCATATTGGCCACTTTTTAAGATCATCAGTTTGAGTGCATTGTTTTTAGTTGTTCCAGTGATCCTCGTTCGAATATCGTCTTAGGTTATAATGGATATATTATATAATAAAATTTGCTTAGAAAAAACAAAAATGTTAACAACTCCAAGATCACATCTCTCATCATATTGAGCCCTGACAGCTTCAAAGATATCCTTTTTGGAAGGAAGGAAGGAAGGTGGTGAATGAGATTCCCAAGAAAGAGAGAGGAAGAGAGGCATGTGTAGGTTTGATAATGAATGAGGAGTAGAAAGGTTCCCAAACAGCAAAATCTGAAGCACATTTCTCCACTTTTTTAACCTAACCCAACCTTTGTTTTTCTTGAAGGAAGTGGGTTGCTGTGACAACTTACAGTGAGTGATGTTGCCTGGTGAATGGGGTAGGCCATCATTATTTCTTCTATTGGAAACATGCCTTACTTGCGCTCCCAGGACACTTGAAAAGAGGTTGGCTTTTGCATATCTCGATCTGCTGCCAGCATTTTTTACCATCACCGACGAGGAGTTAGTACAGCGGATATTAGGATTTCAATTCGGGCACATTACTTGAATTCAAATTTTATGTCCGTCACTTTTTGTTGGAAACAAACATACATCGTCTGTATATGCTCCACACGCGAAATTTTTTATGTGCTTCAGCCCTGATATATAAGTGCAGGAATCGAGAGTTCAGATGTATGTGATTACCTTGTGGATCTCTAAGACATAATATTTCATACCAATTATATCAGAAAAGCTAAAAAAATTATTTTTGACGGTGGTCGTTTTTTATTGTAGAGAAGTCAGAAATATATATATCAACACAAAAATATGTACCATAATTACACTGTGCAATAAGTACAAGTGTGGTCATTAGGTGCTAGATAGCTGCGTTCACGGGTCAATGTGGGTCCCAGTGCTCGTCTGCTCGTCTGCCATTTCAGCCGTGTTGCAAACTTGCATGATCTTCTACCGTCCTCTTTCTTCACCATCTTCATTGATGGTTCGTATTCAGCATATGTTTTCGCTTCCACTTGTCCTACTGTACTTGCCAGTTCCAGCCCTTGGTTGAGGACCTGAGGTGCTCAGATAGTTACAAAGGAAGGTCCTTCCTAGGCTCCACGCACGCAACATCGTGAGAGGCTGACCAAGTCACGTTGCCATTTCAACTAATGTGGCTCGGTAACACTGCTCACTTTTGGTTGTAGCGTGTCATAGTAGCAGTAGGTACTGCTTTTTGGATTATTCAAGAAGTTACGAAGAAATTTGAATTTGCATGCATGAAATGATAAACATATAAAGAATGACTTTTAAGTTTATTTTGCTGCCGTTGACAGCAACATCTTCTGTTATCAAGTTTCTATCGATACGTATATTGCCATACGAAAATGATATATTGTTTTAACAACACAAAATCTTTCGGGGAGACGATTTACAAATCCCGCTTCCATGTGCAAACGGGTACAAGAACGAGAGATGAGAGAATATATTTGAAGGTGTACCGTGAGATCAACATTTTCAGTTTCTAATTAGCTTTAAACAGAAACACCGATGTTCTTCCAGAAGGTCAAACCTGAAATCTTCTGCTTCCTCCTGTTAAGTTATCATCTGTTCTAAAAGGTTAAACTTAGTCCTTTTTTGAACTTGCCTTGATCCATCCATTCCTTATCTGTCATTTAAGGTTAGCCATTAGAGAATGTAAAGGTTAAGTTGTTGGCCAATGAGTACAATATGTTATCGTGCCTAATATTTTCCTTATGTGCATGTTCCGATTACATGTGGATAGATAAATCAAGGTGCATCATCACCAAGTGCACAGATATATTGAGTACAAATTACACCATAATAAAGGAGATTTAAATATGCAAGTGAAAACATCGAATCATATTAAGTTACCATCTGCTTTAAAAAACTTAATCTGTTAAAAAACGTGTCCAATGATATTATCATACTTAACACTTCCCAACGTCAAATATTATAACTCCGGTGTATGTGGTCAGGTAACTTTGAATGCATGGCAACGTAAAGCTCTTCCTTTTCTTATTTGATGGAACAAACTTTGGCTCCTACCCGGGTTGTAAGAATCTTCCTTCAATTTCATGTATAGTGACAATTAATAGTCGCTAAATGTTTCAAGTGATCTTTTTTCTAACATTTTCAGCAATAATTATTAGCAGCATTTTTTTACGTCACTAAATAAAAGTCACTAGAAACATTTAGAGATAATTAATTGTCGCTATATAAGGGGTATGAGGAAGATTCCTCCAACTGGGTAGCAGCCAAAAATTTTCCAATTTGATGGGCTGCTCGAACTTACCCACTTCACCTCTATCTTCTTACTCACCTCGGAGATTCTTTGATGTTACCGAACGTATGTTGGGCCAGTCTGAATCTACGTAAAAGGACATAGCTTGATTTAAGGCCCAAAAATCCAATACTAGTTTGTGTGCAAGCTCGTACCTATTTGGGCCCAGATGGGCTTGACGTTAGAGTAGCTTCGTGTCAAAAGATTCCATTTAAGGCTCTGTTTGGCCCAATGGGCACAGGACTTCGGACTTCTAACCAATTTAATGGAGTAGATCGGGATCATCCACCATGTTTGTAGTCCACTCCAGATCCAATATATTTGATCGGTCCTCTTTATCCAAATACAAATCTGGATCCAAGAAGCATTTAGGAGCACTTTATTTTGTGGCGACAAATAAGAGGCGACCCACTTTGATTTATGCTTTTAAAAGGAAATTGATAACCACACTCGCGCGCATGGGAATTGTGAAGCCAAGAAGTGGTAGAGGACGACAGTCACAAGTGGAAAATTGGTAAGGAAACCTATCGAATCTAACGCGCCAATTTAAAAGCTGAAACGGGAACCGCAAACCGAACGCACATGAGAGCCATGAAGCCAAGATGGGGCAAAAGTCAACGGATCTCAATGAATACAATAGGACGACCGTGTAAGGCTAAATACTCATAAGTGACCCGCACGTGGAGATTTGGTAAGGAAACCGATCTAACGCCTCGAGGCAAAAACGGCACGTGCAGCTCTTTTTGCTTGTGACCTTTTTATTTGATCCATATTAATTCGGGGGCCAATAATTTAATTTTGAAAGGTCGCGATAAGGTATTTTTATATAAAGAAAAACCAAATAGGTTTAGGTAATGCGTAGAAGCCGTTTATGGTTGGAAGACGCTAAAAAGTGCTTGGAAAACCCCGAGGGGTGCAACTAACAGAAATGAAGTTCCTATATGTATATTTCAATGATTCAGTTATAGGTATGAAGAGGCCAATCAAATCTTAAACAATAGGACCAAGGGTAAATCAATTTGGGTCCTTCAGGTTCAGGGT
>JAVXUO010001442.1:0-139034 GCA_033065855.1 Escallonia rubra | reverse complement strand
ACCCCTAAATTGAATGCCCTAATTCATTTAGACCCCTAAATTGAATGCCCTAATTCACTTAGACCCGTAATTGAACCCCTAAATTGAATGCCTTAATTCACTTAGATCCCTAAATTGAATGCCCTAATTCACTTAGACCCATAAATTGAACCCTAAATTGAATGCCCTAACTATACCCCTAATTTAACCCTTAATTTAAACCCCTAATTCTTTATCCTTGTATTACATAATGGCCACTGAAAGGAGATATGAACTGGTGGTCCACTACTGTAACACTGCTGATAGCATATTTGATGTGGATCCTGACAGATACAGCCATAAGGACCTGCTTACTGATGTAAATGATCTAATGTTGAAAGACCTCCGCCCTGATTTAAGTATAGTTATTGCCCTATACTTTACTTTGCCTGGAACCAATGTCAGAAATAACATCCGATAAGTCTTTACTTGACATGTTTGCACTGTATGAGAATTCAAGGGAGATTCATGTTTTCTTAAAAACTGTTGGGGTAAAACCTACAATAGTTAGTTATCCAGAACCAAACGTAGGGGCAGCTAGAAATGACAGTAGACCTGGGACTAGTAGGGCATCTGAGAGTGAGAGAGAGTGAAAATGGCAATGAGGAGGAGATGCACCATACTAGTGATGATTCTGAGGACAATGATTGGGAAGTAAGGGAAGAATTAAGTAAGACTGGTGAAGAGGCAAGTGATGAATAGCCTGTGACAAATGATGATCAGTTAAGTGAAGATGAGCTGTCCAGCTGTGGTGATGAAGATGAAAACCCTCTGTACAACAGTGATGATAACTTGGATGTTGAAGCAGTAAATGTAGACAAATACATGAGAGATAAGCTATTTGAACATAGGGCATATGAAATTATTGAATTGTATAAGGGTTTGTTGTTTGAAGATGTCCATCATTTTAGGGCAACTTTGAGGGATTATTGTATTAAGAATGGGTTTAAGCTGGTCAGAGATAGGAATGAAAAGAATAGGGTTGCTGCCCACTGTGGCAATCCTGGATGTAGTTGGAGGATATATGCATCTCCTATTCCTGATGGGAAAACTTACAAAATCAAGAGTTTAGGTCCTGAACATTCTTGTGTAATGGGCAATACTAACAAGGAGGCCAATTCCACTTGGATTGCACAGAAGCTGATTGAGTACATTAGGGAAAATCCTGATATTACTTGAAATGGGCTGCAAGAGTTGTTGCTAGAAAACTATGGTGTAGAGACCTATAGAATGCAGCTGTACAGGGCAAAAAAGAAGGCACTGGAACAAATTGAGGGGTCTCATGCTGAGTCATATAAAAAGCTGTGGAAGTATGGGCATGAGGTGATGGAGACTAACCCTGTGAGCTTGTTCAAGCTTGAAACTCAAAGAGTTCCACCTAACTTGGATTTGCCTCATTTCCACAGGCTGTTCTTTTCATTTGTTGCTGTGCAAAATGGCTTTAAGGATGTTTGTAGGCCATTTCTTGCAGTTGATGGATGTCATCTTAAAGGGCCTTATGGAGGTGTATTACTGTCTGCTGTGGGCCTAGATAGGAATAATGGGTTGTTCTCTATGGGATTTGCTGTTGTTGAGAGTGAGAACACACATGGTTGGAGGTTTTTCCTGCATCACCTTTATAGCATCATAGGTGATGGTCTTGAGCCAAAGCCATTGGTGATCATGTCTGATGGACAAAAGGCATGATCTTACCATTTTTGTTTCTTTCATGCTTAAAGTCTATTTTATTTTATTAAATCAACTACTTCACAGATTTTACAGGGTATTGAGATTGCCCTAGCAGACATTATACCACATACAACTCATAAAAGGTGTTGTAGGCATCTTTTCTGCAACTTTAGGTCTAGATACCCTGGCATGAAGCTTAAAAGCTACTTTTGGTCTACTGTTAAGTCATACAATGTGGATGACTTTAACCTAGCTATGAGACAGATGAAAGACTTATCACCAGAAGCAGCTGAGTGGTTAAAAAGTCATAAGGTGGAGAGCTGGGCTAGGTATACATTTGACCCTGTTGTTATGAATGAGCAGGTAACCAGTAATGTGGTGGAGTCCTTCAACAACTGGCTAGGGAAATTGAGAGGAAAACCTGTGCTATCCATGATTGATAACATTAGAACTATGTTGATGGTAAAGGTACATGAAAGGTTTGAAAAGACTGCTTCTTGGGAGGATGTAGTAGCTCCAAGGATAATGAAGAAATGCAAACTGGCAGTTGCTGAGTCTAGGTGCTGTAAAATAGTCATGGGTGCTGGGGGTACAAAGTTTGAGGTAGTTGACCTTGGGAAGGTGCATGTTGTGAATTTAGTGAGAATAAGTTGTTGTTGTAGGGTTTGGGATCTTACAGGCATACCTTGCAAGCATGCAACAACATGCATCAACACCAGGAGAATGAATGTGGTTGATTTTGTGAATAAATGCTACATCAGGGATACTTATTTGAAGGTTATGGTCATGTTATGCACCCACTGCATGATGAGATCCATTGGCAGCCAGCTCCAGGGGATCCTTTGCAACCTCCCCCTTTTAGGAGGTTGCCTGGAAGGCCAATAAAGGAAAGAAAGATGGAAGCTGATGAACCTGCTAGAGAAGGGATAAAGTCATGCACTGTGAAGTGTGGAACTTGTATGCAAGCTGGGCATAACAAAAGGACCTGCCAAAGGGCACCAGTGGGAAGTAATAGAAACGGCAAGAACTATAAGGGGGGAGGGGGGAGGCAAGGTAGGGGCAATCAAGGTAGGCCCATTAAAGCTGGGTGCAGTCAGGTTGGGTGCAACCAAGTTAGCATGAATATGGATGTAAGTGAGTTCTATTAATTATTTTTTAGACTCTAATTTATTATGTTTTTCTCAAGTTTTCTCAATCTATTTTATTATTTTTTTAACAGGGGGGACCTGAGGTGGTGGCTCAAACCCAGGAGTCAATGCCTTAAAATTACAGTGAACTGTGCAGATTTTTTTGTAGATATGAAATGACTTTTGTGAAGCTGTGAAGATTATTTTGTGAAGCTAATTGAAGATAGATTGAAGATTATTTTGTGAAGCTGATTGAAGAAACTGTGAAGACCTTGTGACTGAATACAAGTTTTTGAAGTTGAAGTCACAGGAATATGTTAGCTTTAGGTCCCAAATATGTTGACAGTGTGTAAACTTTATAAAGTTTAGGTTACAGTCAACACACATGCACAAGTTTGGATTATGTAAGCTTAGAGCTTAAGGATGATGTAAACTGTCTATTTTTGGATAATGTAACCATGGTTGGATTAAATCTCAATACTTTTGTGTAATTTTCCCTTTGTGTTTTTATCATGTGTATGCTTAGTGTCTTTGACAGAGTGTTTGAGCAGTTTGTGTGCACACTGCAGTTTGGTGCAGTGTGTTTGTGCACTTGGTTTGTTGCAGTGTGTTTATGCAGTTTGTTGCAGTGTGTTGGTGCATATTGCTATGGTGGTGCAGTTTGTTTGTGTGCACACTGCATTTTGGTGCAATGTGGTTGTGGAGTTTGTTGCAATGTGTTGGTGTATACTGCTATGATTTGGTACAGTTTGTTTGTGTGCACGCTGCACCCCAGTGCAGTATGTTAGGTGTGTTTGAGCATTTGTTTTGAGCAGGGTGTTTGATCAGGGGGTTTGCAAGTGCACTTGGTTTGAGCCTTGCTTGAGTAATGACTTTGTACGAGTTTTTCAGCAATGTGTCACTCATATCCAACCATTCATGCATCACATTCATTCACAACATGTCATGAGCACAAATAGTGACTTTTGCAAATTACACAAAACTCTCATGAGGTTTGCCCTAATTACACTTAGATCCTACTAACTTTAACATCAGAGAAGGCCAAATAGAGAGAACCCTAGAAAATCACATTCAGTTACCTTCATTCAGAGTCATTACAAAAGATTACAAAAGAACCCTGGAAAATTACAGAAGCCCACATTACTTGCAGTACAAAAACACACACTCAAATCCCTCATTTGCAGATAACAAAAATCATCACCATAATACACATCCATGAGGAAATTAGAGAAGAAATAACCAACAACTTCATCATTGCCTGATTAACTTCAATCAACTGTAAGTTTTGCCTGGTTATAACTCCATTTCCATAAAAAAAAATTGCATATTTGCTTCTTCATTGATGTCAGGCCTTTGAATCTCTTCAGAAAACTCAGATGTGCATTTCATTGACCTTCCACTTGGCTTCATTGTTGCTCTATCAGGTATGCACCAGCTGAACATTTTACATCCACCACTTGCACAAGAGAAGAACAACTTACCCTTACTTGGCTTCTCATCAGATTCAACAATCTTCAAGTTTGCCTTCTTTCTACACTAACAATTCGTGTACATGAACCTCAGATCCAACCAATCTTCACTATTTTCTGACCAAGACATTGTTACCTTCTCAAGCAGGTGGGTCTGACGAAGGTAATAGATATAAGGGCACGAGCAGAAGATGGAGGAAGGGAAGAAGGGTCTCTGTGGAGTTGGCTGAAATTTACAAAAACCCAATATTATAATAAGACCACATAGGTGTATAAAGAACAGAGGTGGGGGGGGGGGGTATTTTGGGTATGAAAATTGCATAAGGTAGTGTGTCAGGGAATCTTGAAACAGAGTTGTGCTTGCCGTTAAAAGTGTGTAGTTATGTGTAATACGGGTACAAACCTCAGGGGAGCGGAATGTAATTTTCATAGTTAGGGGGAATCATGAGAGTTTTGTGTAATTTGCTCTATCAATTATGAATATATATAATATACAATAGATAATAATAATAATTATTATTATTATAATAACAATAACAAAAGTAATGATAATGATAATTGTAATGGCAATGATAGTGACAAATAACAATGATAATAAGACTAGTCGGTCTCCTATTCCGAATTCTCGCGTATAATCTTACATTTCACTTAAATTGCACATTTTATTAATTTAGCAATTTTAGTGATCATAATTACAAGAAGTCAAACAATATGTGTATGTTTTAATCAAGAATAAACGTTCATTCAACCTTTGTCATTTCTTATTGTAAATACAATTTATTTGTGAGCAATCACTAATGCAATTTGTCATTTCCTTTGATCCTCCCTCTCCTCTCTTCTTTTTTGGCTTGAGAAAATAAATTGGATTGCTCACTGTCTACATTTGTTTCTGCGAGTTCTTTTTTTTTTTTTTTTTGTGTACTTTCCTTTTGCAAAAACCATGACTTGTCATGATGTCTTTCCTTATTGTACCAAACGCTTAAACAACGTCTTTTAAAAGACGCTGCTTCTGCGAGTTCTTATGCTTAACCACAACAGGAAGGCAGTCCTGAAAGATGCCTTTGGTTTCCAAAGACTGAGAAAATTGATGATCCAGAAGGAGCTCAATCTGGGCAATACTTGGGACGGTCAATGGAGGAGGTTTATTCAAGGCCTTCCAAACAAAAGGCAATGAAACGAATTATACTAAAGCTCTTCAGTATTACAAGTCAATCTTGCAGCATTGTCTAGGTCACTCAACTTCCATGAAAGCTCGTAAGTGGAGTGCTGAAAAACTTTGTAAATATTACATTATAATGGCAAGGGAACGACAAGGTGCTTATATAGTGCTCTTTTCAGACCACAGGGAAGGAGGGTACATATATAATGTCTTCTAAAGAGAAGATAGATAGACTTGACTAGCTAAAGTGGCAACTGACTTCACTTTCTGCTGGGTAGAAGTTGTTCTCATAGCTTTGAATTCACTTCCGGTTTTTGTTCTCTTTTCAAAAAAATCAAAACCAGTTTAGTTTTTATTTTTTAAAAAACAAATGGGTGTTTGATTTTTTTTTTTTTGGATATTTAATTACCCAGTTTTTATTTTGAGTTTTTTCTTTGGTGATGGTTTGCGGTGGCGGTGGCTACCGGCCGCTGCCGGCGGTGGGAGGAGGGTGGTGGTGGTGGTTTCAAAATAAAAACCAAAACTGAAAACCAAAAACTCTAAATGAGAATTTTAAAAAACAGCCATGTTTTTAAAACTGAAGGAAAAAAAAAAATAAAAGTTGTGTGCCAAACGTGTTTTTTTTCTCCAGTTTACAAAATTGAAAAAAAAACTAAAAATTAAATAGTTTTCAAACAGAGCCTTAGTTTGCTGAACTTTGAGTTCATGTAAATATTAGTACGTGAAGTAGAAGTCTTTTCTTGGATGAAACATGTATACAACAACTTGGTCGAGGTATTAGTAGCATTTGGAATATTGCAACTTTATTTTGTATCCTCTCTTATCTCTCATTTTTCCTTTTAATGCTTTCAGTTCCTCTTTCCCTTCTCGTTTTCATCCTCTCTCCTCTCCTTTTTTCTTGCTTTCAGTTGGTCAGCTTGAGAAGAAGAAAAAGACAGTCAGAATTGTGTAAGGGATTAGAGTTGCTGAGATGTCGAAACTATATGGTTGATTCAAAATCTTGGTGTGGTAGTATGTACATGTGCGTTGGTGGAGAAGGGTGAAAATGACTCACATTAGATTCATGAAATCTCAAAAACGATAATGACTATGAGGAAAGCCGTTTGAGTCGCTTGTTTTAGCTGGTAAAGTCTCTTAGCATTGTACTAAGAGACCTGAGATCGACTTTGCCTACGGGGCATGGGTTAAGGGAGGGGAGTATCCGATAAACCAAAAATATTGACCCTTGCACTCAAATTCAACTTGGTATTATCACTTCGGTAGGTCCCTCGCAAAGGGTGTATTTCACTTCCATAAAGATATTAGGGGATTTCAAAGGCGTTTTTCCTTAGATTCGCGTTCTTTATAAGTGATCATCAATAACATATCATGTACTTAATTTCCTTTTTACATATCGAAGTTCTTGAACCCTTAAAGAAAAGATGAGAGGCCACTTTAGGTCATGTTCTTCCCTTTTTCATTTCTTAATAGAAACTCCAGACATTAAATATACAAATGATGACACAGAAGGGATTCATCTAAGATTCAAGCATATTTCTGTCCATAAGTTACATAGAGCCCCTCAGTATCCCAAAAGTTAGACTGGACTCTTTCAAAGTTAGGGACCCCCAACTTTGAGCTTTTGAGTAGCTGAATTTCTCTGCTTAGATTCTTGACATAGTGTCAGCCGAGTTTTGCGGTTATAAGCCCTTCAAGTGACCCAACCATGGCAAATATTGCCACAAGCAAGCAAACAAGTTTATAAGCACGAAGAAGAACCCATTTGGTTGTCCAAGGTCTAACATTTGCCTGTACAAAGTACATCTCCACAGGGAAATATATCACCAAGGGCCAGAAGGTGAAGGCTCCTGCCACCGCCACAACTTGGTTGAAGTAAGGGAACATTATGGCTATTCCCGTGGTTGATGCAACATAAGCAGTACGGAAGCACAGCCTGAGAAGATTAAATCTCAAAGTCGGCAATGATGGAAGTTTCAATGTGTGATTATGATTTAAGACTCCACTGTTGGGGAAAATCTGAGTGAACCATTTTTCTACGATTGCAAACTGCGGCTGACTGAATACCTGACAACATAAGCAAGCAAAAAAAGATGCCTTGAGTTGGAAAAGAGACATTATATAGACTTATTTTTACTTCCATAATTTTAATTCCCGCTCGCAACTAAAATCTTCTTTTCATATCTCCGTGTAATTAAAAGTAAATATGAAATCATGACATCGTATCATTTATCTTCAAGAAGTACGCCTCCTTTTATAGGGACGTTAGAAAAAGGCAAGTAACTCGTCTAAAGGGACGGAAAGAGAATTAACACACTAAGGAAGCAGTAGCAGTAAGCCATAAAAGCGATAAACCAAGCAGTTGGAATTCAGAACATTTCAAAGACCAAGTATGTAACATTTGCTCCTTTGAGTACACTTGGCGATTGAGCGACTTACTAGGAGCAGTTATGTAACATTTGCTCCTTAGAGTCCAATTGGCCTAACTCAATCAAACATCCACAGAAGTGCTTAAAAAGGTGAAAGGACTTAAATTTTGGACGGAGAATTATGATCATGTATGGTAGGCTAGTAGTACCTGATATCCTCCAATTAAATGGAGGACAATGCATGCATTAGTGAAGTCAATGAGCCAGTACGGCTCATAGAATCCGGTCAGGAGGTTCCCTGGAGTAGAATTTCCAAAAGCTGCATAGCCAAATCCACCACAGCAGAGGTAAAAAAAGGTGGTTATGCATATGGCCATTGTCGAGGCCTTCTTCATAGTGACCTTTTCTGTTGGAGGTGACTTTAAAGTATCCTTCATAGTTGGAAGTTCCACAATTTACTTCACGATTGTTGATGTCATGTCAGAGCAATGTTTGTCAAAATGAAAGAAAAATTAACGTACCTGTATTTCAAGAAGGATTACGGAACATGGAAAGGCAAAAGCAATGTCCCCAAGTGCTTGAGAGACTGACCATACTTTTTTAGGCGTGGTAGCCGTTTGAACTCCTCCAATATTACCTTTGATCTGTCCGTCTCCTGCAATTTCAGCTTCAAGAGTATAAATGCTGAGATAGTCAAATTTACTACCAGAAGTACAAGGATTAGAAGTATGTTCCTCCGTCAGATCGTTGCAAGGTCAAGGAGGACTGTATTCGAGATCAGTCATAGGTCTTGAGGAAGGATTGGAATGTTCGGCTTACAAGACTACTATGGCGCAGAATATGAGTTCAAATATACCTATTGCTTTCGCTAAGCTAAGTGCCGATCCAATGATAGAATAGGTGAATGACATAGTTGCAGCGACAATTGAGAGCCATTTTGTGTCATGAAAATCAGGTATTTGAGACACCAAAACTTGAACAACTCCAAATGCAAGCATATACAAAGAAATTCCATATTCACAAGCAGCCTCATGCCCTTCTTTGTGATAACAGTTTGACTTCTGGATAGCTCTGCATCCATTAAAGTAAGGAAAGGTTAAATTGAAGACTTGTGAACACGTTGGCATCAGCGAGAAAGAAGCAATAATGTCTCTAGAGAATTATCAACACGCCTTAAGCTGATTGCATTCATACTGGTATATCAACATCCACGACAAAAAGCATTGTTTGGAAACTTCATTAAGAAGAGTAAATTATGGTAGGTTGGGAGAAGCTTATTAACATACCGCATGCTGATTGCTGACGTAATGGTATAAATCACTCCGACCTTGAACAAATTCAATTGTACCACAATACTACACAGCCAAGCACTCCTCTTTCCTGAAATGCCAGGTGCATTACTGTTATAACTACTTATCCCAGTCTAAAACCAATTATCTGTTAGGTTCAAGCATTTTCATGGGATCATTTCTGAACCCTCTACCATGTGGTAGCCTGCATATGATTACAGCACTATTTGAAAGAACAAAACAGATTGCCCCATAACCTCTGAGGTTGGGATGGAGACCTTAGCTGCAGAAAACAACACTACTTAGCCCTTCTATATTGGCATCTAACTTCATATATACGAACACATAAATGATGTAAAATCGATAGCTTTCTGGGTCGAGTTAAAGTTGTTTCCACATTCATTAGGAAAATTCATGGAGTAGATGATGAAAAACGAAAATAAAACCTAAATAAATTGAGAGTACATAAACTAGAAGTGTGGCAAAATTGAAATGGTTGGATAACATTTGTGATGAATAGGAATCACACCACAACACACACATACACAGAGCTATGCAACTTCACCAAACTAAGATTAAATAGCCTGTATTGTTTTGATTCCTAGATAGTAGCACCACTCAAATAATGGTTACTTGTGAAAGAAAACGAGATCTGTTCTTCTCTTTCTGGGAATTGGCGGTGGGACTAGGCTTGCAATACAATTTGGTAGAACCAATCACTAATGTATGGTGCCGAATCTAATGCATAAATTGGTGAGTGAGGTATTTGCCATGCTATAATTAAAGCAATAATCAATTTATTTATAAATATACCACTGCAGAGATCAAATATCACAGGGTTCCTCCAAATTTGCTAGGATATATAATGTTGCAGCTACGCCAAATTCTCACCTAGAATCGCCCGAACAGCTTCCGAATAGGACCCATTTCTGGAGGGGCCGTAATCAGGGTCAGGCGACCGGTAGCAATCGCAGAGCAGTAATGCAGAAACTAGGGTGAAGGATGCGAACAAGAACATGCACAAGGGACCTGCAATCCACCCTAGCTGTGCCATGCTCCATGACAGGGACAGTACCCCTGAACCAATCACCCCCGTTATAATATGTGCCACGGCAGTCCATATGTTCCCTTGATCACCAGAGCAAGTGCAGATGTCAGTCAATTGTCCCAAGTCCCAGACAAAATTCACCAAATTGAAGTATAAGAGTTCACTTTAGGAAAATCAAGGCCTGTTGCAATGCATTTGTACCTTTGTCCTGCAAATACTACCAAAGCCAATTTTTTTCCCTTTCTTTGGGTGGGCTATTTCCTCATCCCTCCAAAAACCTTGTAGCTAACTAGTCAATAATCTTGCCTCCCTTTTTCTTCCCCCTATTTGATTAACAAAATGATTTGTGAAGGGGGTCTACCTGCATCTTTCTTGTCTTGCCCAATATACACAAGTAAAAACAAAAGGATCTAAAACAACCCAAGTAACATAAATGAGTTCTTGTACTTTAAGCACTCCAGTTAAGGATTCGAATGCTATCTTCTGCTTCTTTTCGGAAACTCTTCTGTACCATCTTGAGTATAGCTGAAGTCTAAAATGGAACAAAAATAAAAGGGCAAAAAGGAAAAGAAAGAAGAAAGAGAAGAAAAGTAGTTCTTTGAGAAAAAAGATATTTTGAAAGACGAACCAGAGCGCTTGGATGGTTGAGTAGGTGACGAAGGGAAGCCCGGAAGCTGCAACAATGGAGTTGGAATATCATCTGTTCGTCTTTCCGCCATGGCTTTTATTCCTTAAATTTGTGTTGTTCACATCTTATATGTTCAATCTACATGGTGGGTTTGGAGGAGGTTCACATCAAGAATGACAAGACCTGGTGATTCTCAGTTTCGTAAGGAAGAATATACAGCCACATCAAGCAATATACTTTCAAATTTGATGTCCTTAAAGAAAGAAATGGCTGTGCTTTCTTTAATGATGACGCAAAAAATGCAAGCATAGACTTGTCTAGCAATCAAGAAAGCAAAAAGCGTGGCACTAGCAATCATGAAAATTTTGAACCAAAAAATAAAAAAAAAAAGCAATCATGAAAAACAACAGTAATACATTTTCAATAAAGAAGCCAGAACTATTATTGTGAGGTAGTGCGTTTAGTAAAAGTTTTTATTTATCTAAATTTGATAAATCTGGTATTTTTGGACAGAGGCATACTTCCTCCATCCCACATATATTTATCATATTTTTTTTTTAGATCGTCCTACAAAAATTGATAGAATTACTTTCAAGTTAAGAAATATTCTGTAGGTATTTTTACATATTTATCATTTTTATATTTTATTTCTCTCTCCACATTTAATACTCCTCTAATTCTTTTTTTTTTCTTTCTTGACTCACTTTCTTCCTCTCCTCTCTCTATAGGGTATTGAGAAACACACAATATATGACCTAAATCCTTAATATGCGTGCAAGAAAAAAGTTATTGAATTATATGAGACGTGTATAAAATTTGTAAACACTAAAAGTCTCTTATGTGGAAACGATAAATTTTAATTTACATTAGAATAAAAATTAGATTTTTAGGTGACAAACGAATAAATTAAATCACCTTTCAAAAATTAAAAAAAAACTAATCAAATCATAATCTACAAATGAGAGTTAGGGTTTCTAAATGCAGATTTGACTAAGTAAAGTACCAGAATACAAACTCTTTAGTACCTTTTATTCCCCGCATTGAAACTGCTTTTAATACTTTTATCCAAACATCTTAAGTTATAGTTACTTTTGTTATAAATAGCTAAAAGCCGATTGTAAAAAAATTAAAAGATTTAATATAAAATCTGATTTCGAGTATCAATCTCAAACAAACTCTAAGCTAATCCTGTTAGGTGTCTCCCAATTTGTCAAATAACAAGGGAAAGTTACAACTTACAAGGTAGGAATTTAGATCTTTTCGAAAGGTAAATAGTAACTTTGCATTTATTTGACCTTATAAGAGCTTAAATTGTCATTTGAGCCCAAAAATAAGTTTTATTTTCTTCAAACGATTTCAGAATTCAAGTGATACTGTGATGGCGAAAAGATGTATAGACTTCTTCACAATCACAGACTTCTATGCTTATACTGATCCGTCAACTTCTGGTAAATACACTTTTACCAAGTAGCTCTTTGTAATTTGGTTGTCAAAATAAAGAACAGAGAAAGAGAGATAAAATCTGGTTCTAGTCCCCCTTGTAGAGATTTTCAACTTGATTTAGCTACTATAAGTCCTTCAACTGAGCCAACCAAGGCCACAACTGAGACAAGCAAGCAAGAAATGTTGAAAGTTTGAAGAAGAATCCACTTCCTTGTCCAAGGTCCAATCTTTTTCTGCAGTATATACATTTCCACTGGGAAGTATACAGCCAAAGGCCAAAGGTTGAAGGCCCCTAAGAGTCCCAGAATTTGGTTAAAATAAGGGAAGACGATCGCAATCCCCGTCGTGGATAGAACATATGCAGTTCGAAAACATAGCCTGAAGAGGTTCAACTGAAAAGCCGGCAACAAAGGGAGTTTGCAGCTATAGGAAGTCTTCATGAATCTACTTTCTGGGAACTTCCGAGTGAACCATCTTTCTGAAAATGCAAAAAATGGCTGACTGTATAGCTGAAACAAAACAAGAACCTAATGGTGTTAGTTATACATTTAGGTGCTGGCAAAGGCACAAATGAAACTGAAAATTACAATGGAGGATCAATGTACCACAGATTTGGATACCATTAAAATTAATGATGTGAAAGTGTAGCACCTGATATCCTCCAACTAGATGGAGAATGATGCATGCATTAGCAAAGTCGATGAGCCAGTATGGCTCATAGAATCCGAATCCGGTCAAGAGGTTCCCGGGTGTATCATCCCCGAATGCTGCATATCCGAAACAACCACAGCCAAGGTAGAAGAAAGTGGTGATGATGATTGCAGCCACAGAAGCCTTCTTCATGGTCTGGTTCTCTGGTGGAGGTGACTTTATTGTGTCCTTCAGGAAATTATTACAATTCCAAGAATTCTTACATGTTTCCTTTTTCTTTTACGTAGTTTAAGGTCTCTCTGTAACAAGAAAGGAATAGAATTCGCACCTGTATCTCTAGGAGAATGAGAGCATAGGGATAGGCAAAAGCAATATCACCAAGTGCCTGAAAAGTTAACCATAACTTTTTAGCTACACTATCAGCTGGGACTCCTCTGATGCTCCCCTTGATGTTCCCATCTTCTGTGAATTGAAAGAAAAAAAATTCAACAAAGAGAACCTTGTACTACTTTCATCTGGACACAGACATTTTCGACAGAAATGTATTATGAGAAAGGAAAAAAAAGGTCCTTAGTTCAGCTTTTAATGTGGCTTGAGTTTTGCCAGAGCATATAGTTTGGACTTTTCTTCGTTGTAAATACTGAAATCAGGAACCAAACTGAACACTCTGTGTCCATGAACAGATGCAGCTGTTGCTCGAGTATTTCTTTCAAGTAGAAGACCACCACAATTTGTTTCGGGGGTGGGGGGACTGAAAGGGACTGAGAGGAAATCTAGAGCCCATACCTATTGTTTTCGCCAAACCAAGTGCCAACCCGATAAAAGAGTAACAGAAGGACATGATAGCGGCAACAACAGACAGCCACGCCATGTTATGGAAATCTGGTATCTGAGACATAAAAATCTGGATAACCCCAAATAGCAGCATATAGATAGTATCCCCATATCTGCAAGGAGCCTTGTGCCCTTTTTCGTGGTAACAGTCTGATTTTTGAATCGCTCTGCATCAGCATCATATTATATACGCACAAATATAGCTGATTTTGTGAAAGACGTTGTTTTAACAGCTTCGTTAAATTCAGTGTTAAGAAGAGAACCATAACTTCTAGAATTCAGCACTAGAACTACCTCATGCAGCTTGAAGTAGTAACGACATAAGCAACACCAGTTCCATAAAAGCTCAGATACTGAAGCAAACCACATATCCATGTCTGTTTCCTGCCTAAATTATCAGCCAGCTGAATCAGGAGGCAAGCTAAAAAGTTGTATTTAAATCAGAGAAAATTTAAAACGCAACTAATTACAAGAAACTTCTTTAAATTATTACTACCAAGATTAACTCTAACAGCATCAGTATAGGAGTAGTTTCTCCTTCCGGTAACAGGGTCGGGAGACCTATAACAATCGGATAGGAGGAACGCAGAAATGTAGGTGACAAATGCGAAACACAGCAAGGCAACTGGCCCTGCAATCCATCCTAACTGTGCAGTGCTCCAAGCGAGAGAAAGGACCCCCGATCCAATGACAGCCGTAATTATATGAGCTATCGCACTCCATAATGTTCCTAGGGAGAAGAATATTATTCAGCCACAAGCCCCTGGTTTCAAGATTGAACTTCTCTAGTAACAGATTGAAGACTTAAATGCACATAGCTTATGATCCTGGAAAATAAAGTGTACCAGTTCTAATTGCATGCCCATCATCGTCACAGGGAACAGCTGCTGGTAGAGGCTGTTCAACCGCCATGTCCGTCGAATATAAGGTAGACAATGAATTTGCTACCAGTATACAAGCAAAGAAACCCCCAGGAAATTATTTTGGCCCTGTACTTTTGATGCCTATAGTGGCAGAAGGGAAGCACAGCCACTGGATTTGCATCTCAATGGAATCTGTCAATCAATAGGTAGTGAGTAGAATCACGACAACTTTTTCAATAAAGGGAATTTCGAACCCACAAAGTTTG
The DNA here is from genome assembly GCA_033065855.1 of Escallonia rubra. Classification (NCBI taxonomy): domain Eukaryota; kingdom Viridiplantae; phylum Streptophyta; class Magnoliopsida; order Escalloniales; family Escalloniaceae; genus Escallonia; species Escallonia rubra. The sequence continues at coordinate 124,205 of JAVXUO010001442.1, read as the reverse complement.
ACTTGGGTGGAAACGTCCACAGACCAACTCCAACTTGCTACCATCCAAATACCAACATTGACGAAGTATCTTCATTATACCATCTCATTGCAAGCACCAGAACATAACATCCGGCTATACCTATTAGAAGATATGACATTCCCTCAAGCTTTGATTAGTCTGCACCTAATCTCCAAAACATCCTTTTTATTTGTTCTTGAATTTCTTTAGTTAATAAAGAAAAAGTAGCAATGTAATACCTGGTATAAAGAACTTGGTATACTCGTTCCAATTTGTTAAAAATTCAGGAATCAATATGGTGAAAGCGAATCTGAGTCTATTGCAAGTATCAAGAACTGAAAAATCCACAAAGGAATTTCTGGTGAAAGGACTTGTCACGTTCTTATGAAATATGGTGAAAATAATTATAAAGCATGAAATTTAGATGCCATTTCTTCTGATTGCCAATAAACGACTCAAAGAAAACAGGCAGTCAAACTTCAAGTAGAGGCAAGATGGAGAAAGTGTGACACAGAGGCAAGGGTCATAACTAGACAAGGGCATATTACAAAAGATATCAGCTCAAATCAACAAGTCCTTCAACTGGTCCTGTAGATGCGACTACCTAGACAAGTAACAAAATTGCTGATAGTATGAAGAAGAAGCCACCTTCTTTTCCAAGTTCCAATCTTTCATTGCGCCAAACACATTTCCACGGGGACATATATAGCCAAAGGTTAAAGGTTCAAGGCCCCTCAGACTCCCAAAACTTAATTGAAATACGGGAAGAGCACAGCACCAAGTTAGTTGATAAAAGATGTACTTCCTGGTGGAACGTATATAATTACAATCTGATCTGAGTCCTTTAGGGTTGAGATTAACGATCTTAGGCATATAAACATCATAGAGATACCATTACAATATTGAAATGGTATAAATGGTTTAGCTTAATTTTGCTTCTGAATCTTCAAATATTGCATTAATTAAAGAAACAAGAAGAGGACACAAGCAGCATTTCCAGATTGAAGAAGAAGGATATTTTCAGCTCAACTTTGCTTCTAGAAGTCCTTCAATGGATCCAATTAAGGCTATCACTGAGACAAGCAAGCAAACAATGCTGAAAGTCTGAAGAATAACCCACTTTCTTGTCCAAACCCTAATCTTCTTTTGCACAAGATACATTTGCACTGGGAAGTATATAGCGGAAGGCCAAAGATTCAAGGCCCCCAAGAGTCCCAGAATCTGGTTAAAATATGGAAAACCCATCGCAAGTCTAGTAGTGGTTACAACATATGCAGTTCGAAAACATAGCCTGAAAAGATTCAGCTGAAAACCCGGCAACAATGGGAACTTGCAGGTGTAAAAATTCTTCATAAATCCACTGTCCGGAAACTTCTCAGTAAACCATCTTTCTGCAAAGGCAAACACTGGCTGACTGTATAGCTAAACCGCCAAAACAAATTGCTGCTGGTGTTAGTTACATTATTTCTGCTGGTGAAGATGTAAATCAAAAGCAACAAAATCAAGTAAAAATCTGGTAAAGGTAAATAAAGTGAAACTGGAGCACCTGATATCCTCCAACTAGATGTAGAATGACGCAAGCATTAGCAAAGTCAACGAGCCAGTAAAGTTCGTAAGATTCAAATCCACTCAAGAGGTTCCCTGGTGTAAAATTCCCAAATGCTGCATATCCAAAGCATCCACAGCCAAGGTAGAAAAAGGTTGTGATAAATATTGCAGCCATTGAGGCCTTCTTCATGGTCTGGTTCTCTGGTGGAGGAGACTTCAAAGTATCCTTCAAGTGGAAGAAACATCCAAATTCACTATTTCGTAAACGCATCCTGTATATTCTATTTACAACTGCTTGTTTTTCTCCTAAGTTTGAACTTTACGCTGCTTTGAAGTAGCTGCATCGCACCTGTATCTCTAGGAGAACGCCTGCGTATGGATAGGCAAAAGCTATGTCTCCAAGTGCCTGAGAAACTAACCATAATTTCTCAGCTACACTGTCAGCCGGGACCCCTCCAATGCTTCCCTCAATCTTCCCATTTTCTGTTGGTCAAAAGAAAATTGATCCATAAATAGAAACTTCAACAAGAACTCTCATCCAGAGAGACAGGCATTAGCCCTTTTAAACAATGACTTATCAACCATTTAAAGCAGGTAAAAAATCCATATCCATACCAATTATCTTTGTAAAGCCAAGTCCCAAGCCGATGAAAGAGTAAATGAAGGACATGATTGCGGCAACAATAGACAGCCATGCCAAATTATGGAAATCTGGTATCTGAGACATGAAAATCTGAATAACTCCAAATAGCAGCATGTATATGTTATCCAGATATTTGCAAGGAGTGGTGTGCCCATCTTGGTGGATACAATCTGCTCTCCAAATTGCTCTGTGACGGAAAAGGAACTTTTCATGAGCACACCTCTAGTGGCAGATCATCACGTTTATAGGACACTAGTTTCATTTGACTCAAGGAATTACACCAAGTGAATTGTAATGAACTAGCTTGGCATGTTCTAATGATGTCACGACGAAGTTAATGGCATCTAAGTAATGGACTTTGTAAATCATGGGATTAAGATAACAGACAGTAAATTGGAGAATCTTTATAAGGATTACCTCATACTACTGAAAGTGGTAATTGTATAAGCAACACCAGTTCCATACATGCCCGAGTACTGAAGCAAACCACAAAGCCATGTTTGCTTCCTGCCTGAACTATCACAAGAATGAATTAGTAAACAAGCTGAAGAGTTTTCATTTATTCCAACTGCGTTCTACAAATTAATCTTCTCTAATACCAAGATTAACAGCAACAGCTTTTGTATAGGAGGAATTTCGTGCTCCAGATACAGTGTCTGGGGACCTGTAACAATCGGACAGGAGGGATGAAGAGATGTAGGTAACAGTCGCAAAACACAGCATTACAACTGGTCCGGCAATCCATCCTAGCTGCGCAGTGCTCCATGCAAGCGAGAGTACCCCGGATCCAATGACTGCGGTGATTATATGAGCAATTGTACTCCACAGAGTTCCTGGTAGAACGAAGTATTCAGCCACTTTTCAAGATTTTACTGGAACTGAATTAGAGACACAGAAATTTTCTTGATCCTGTTAAAAAAAAAAGGTTTACCAGTTCTTATTGCATGCTCATCTTCAACAGATGGACCATTTTTTGGTAAGAGAAAGTCTTCTACGGCCATGTTTACTCAATCCAACACAGACGACAACGAAGTTTGCTACCACCACCGTGCATAATAGTACGCACAGTTAACGGTTGACCACTGTACTGAGGCAAATTTAACTTTGGTCACTAGACATCGATTTGTGTTAAAGTGACCACTAAACTTTAAAATTTGTTTCAATCAGGCCATTATGTCAAATTAAGCTTGATATCGTTAGGTTACTCAGGGATATATTCGTCTTTTTATGAATAATCCTAATCTGCTTAATCACTTTAGGGCTGGTTCAAATATGAAGAACCTAATGCGGAGAAATTTGCATATTGGAACTAATTAGATCTTCTCAATCACTTCACCAAATTTCATTTGAGTAAATTGAATCTGTTCAAATATGCAGAACCCTAATGCTGAAATTGTTGAAATTTGCTAATTCAAAAGATCCAATCTATCCAAATATGGAGAAATTTGGTCTTTGCAGGTTACTTTAGGTTCCTCTATTTTATGAAGAACCCTAATCTGCACCAAAATCACCCCGTCCCAATCTGCTCAATTACTTCATAATCTTCCATTTTTTACTTTGCTTCTCCTTTCTCAGTCTCCATGACCTACAAAGACCAAATTTCAACAAATGCACAAGTTCAATTTTTATGGGAAAAGATCCAATGTTCATGTTACTGAATTTTGGGTGAGCTAAATCAACATTTTTTCCATGGCATAATTACCTGAAAACAACCAAGAAGCTCAAAATGGATTCTTGTTTACGCACAATAGCCAAGAATTGCAAGCAACTAGAAATGGGTTCTTGAAAATTTTGAAGTTTATAGCTCTTTAGTTTGGATGCCTCCCACTCCACAATAATGGTATTAGGATACTGATTGCGAGTGTGTGAGAGTGTGTGTATGTGTCAGTGTGTGAAGGAGGAAGAAGGTGCACAGTAAATTGACAATTTTACTCCTAAATAAACGGATTGAAATTGACGGAGTGGCGTGATTAAAACGAATTTTAAAATTTAGTGGTCACTTTGACACAAATTGATGTTCAATGACCAAAATTGAATTTGCCTAATAGTACAGTGGTCAACCGAGTAATTAACTTTAGTATATATTAGGATAAATTACACTCGACACTCTGAGGTTTGCTCTAAACTACACACGGTTACCTCTAACTTTTTTTATTACATTACACTACACTTTGTTCGCGACGACCCTAATTAGGGTTTGCGCTGGCAATGGCTGCTTTTTTTGGGCAAGTAAGATGAAGACTTGGTATATCGAAATAAATTTGTGTTGTCCTAATATTTTTTTACGGTTCTCTGGCGGAAGAGAGTTTTGTGTAATACGATGACAAACCACATGGAGCGGAGAGTAATAAAAAAAGTTAAGAATAACCGTGTGTAATTTAGGACAAACTCAGGAGTGTCGTGTCGTGTCGTGTGTAGTTTACCTTATATGTTATGGGTGGTTTCAAGACGTACGAGCAAATAGTTTTATATTATGGTGATAGAGCGTGCAAATCATTTCGGAGGTGAGCAGAATCATGACCATGACACACAGTTGCCCATTTTAAATTAGCCGAGTCAAATTCTAAAAGTACTTGCCAAGTATATGTATATGGAAACCAAATTCTGCCCTTCCACTGTCTCTACTGAAACACTCCCAAGAAAAGCTCCAAAGCGTTCATGCATTCCCCCCCCCCCCCAAGAAAAGCTCCAAAGCGTTCATGCATTCCCCCCCCCTAACATCACAAGACAAGATACAGGCATTCGAACTCTACGCCGTTGCTCGAAGCCATGGAAAAGAATGCGTGACGCAAACGAAAATGGTGATTTCGCATAAGCAACGGCTGGTTTTTGCAGAAATAGCCTGCCAAAGAAATGCAAAGCTGCATATACTATATTATAAATATAATAACACCACATGTTATTGTCAAAGTTTCATAAAAGTAACACCTTTTACTCATTGCTACAGCTGTGACAACGACGGTCATAGGTGATTGATCGATCTGGACACTGACCAAACTCCTTTACTGTAAATTGCTATTATTGTTATTATTATGTTTGCAGGGTGATGGGATGGAAAAGCGTCGTTGCAAGGGTCCTAGGTTAATCATGGCACAGCTGAATGTACTCCAACCAAGATATTGCGAATTAAATTCTACTTTTATATTTCAATATTACTATAGTTGCGACGAATATTTTCTGAACGAGGGTATTTGTCATTTTTGCTTTCATGGGCTTCAAATTTCTACTCAGCAAGATCAACCAAAATTACAGTTGGATCTGGATATAATTCTTTGAACGGAAGATGTACCGCAATCAGAGAGATTTGGACGCAGATTTGTAGGCAGAAAGACTCTTCATTTCTGGAAATAAACAGAAACCCTATGTAAAATCTAAGCCAAGAGCAATAGTCATAGAACATTAAAGATGTATGTAGTCCACGTATAACCTTCAATAGAAATATAATGTCTTTTAGCTGAATTTCGCAGTTATAAGTCCTTCAATTGACCCAACAAAGGCAACCGTTGTCACAAGCAGGCAAATGATGCTAAAACACCGAAAAACAAGCCACTTCGTTGTCCAGGGTTGAATTTTCCTTTGTACAAAGTACATTTCCACTGGAAAATAAATTGAAAAGGGCCAAAAGCTTATGGCTCCCAACACTCCCAAAACCTGGTTGAAATAAGGGAAGATAATTGCAATTGCAGTTGTTGACGCGACATAGGCAGTTCGGAAACATAGCCTAAGAAGATTCAATCTTAAAGCCGGCACCAAGGGGAGCTTCAACGTGACTGAATTATTCACGAATCGACTGTTTGGGAACTTCTCGGCAAACCATTTTTCCACGACCGCGAAAAGTGGCTGACTGTATACCTGATGAGACGAATATGGAAAAACAAAATGTTATTGCCGGTTAAAGATATGAGAGATCACTTGTGCATCACTTAAGCTGCATTGATCCAGCAATGTGCATCTCCTAGTGGTTCTATGGTGGTAATAGAAAGTACAAACGAAGGAAAGCAGTCAGCAGCACAATTCCCCCCCCCCCCCCCCCAACCCAAAAAAAAAACACACACACACACGGGTACACGGACAGAAGGAAATTAATCAATTACACTGAAGTGACACTCTAATAATAATACTGTAGTACAGAACATAAAGGTTTGGCAAGATTATGGCTTAGAAGTACTACCTGATATCCTCCGACTAGATGAAGAACAATGCAAGCATTGGCAAAGTCAATGAGCCAGTATGGCTCATAAAATCCGAAGCCAGTCAAAAGATTCCCAGGAGTTTGATCACCGAAGGCTGCATATCCAAAACCTCCACAACAGAGGTAGAAGAACGTTGTAGTACAGAGTGCCACGATTGAGGCCCTCTTCATGGTCTCGTTTTCTGGTGGTGGAGACTTCAGAGTGTCCTACATGTTTTGAAAGTTCCAGAATCTTCTTCAGCCACTTCATAGTTTAACTTATAGAACAACACTTTTGAAAAGGGCTTTCGTCTCTTGATAGAAGTCTCATACCTGTATCTCGATAAGTATAATGGCGTATGGATAGGCAAAAGCAATGTCTCCAAGTGCTTGAGAAACCAGCCATCCCTTTTGAATTGCGCTAGAAGTTGAAACTCCTTCAATGCTTCCCTTGATTACTCCATTTTCTGCAATTAAAGATTCCAAATGATGAATAAGGAAGCAACATAGATGCTCCACAATTTGATCAATTTTGTGGAAACTGGAAAGAAAGGCATATACTTCTTATACAGTTTTTATACCCTGCATTTTTGTATTAAGATATAAATACTTAGGTCCAGAGAGAAACAAAAGAACAGAATGGCAACCATACCTATGGTTTTTGCAGCACCGAGTCCTAATCCAATGAAAGAATATGTAAAGGACATGATTGCAGCAACAACAGAGAGCCATTCAATATTATGGAAATCAGGTATCTGAGACATAACAATTTGAACAACTCCAAACAGTAGCATGTAAAAAGTATCTCCAAATTCACATGTAGCCTTATGTCCATACTTGTGGTAACAATTAGATTTCTGTATGGCTCTGCACTCATTAAACAGACAACCAGTATACCAAAATGTTAGAAAAAGCAATTGCTAATAGGAGCACCTACAGAAGTGACCAAATTCATCTGCCGCAACTCTGCTCCTCGATAATTCCCAAACATCTAGAGTGTGCAAATGATTCCAAAGACGAGGATTTTACCCAGTTCACCCTTCCAACATGGCATCAGCCATGGTTTACAGAGACCAAAGTTGGAAGGGCCCTGACCAGGAGAAATGAATGAAAAGAAGCAAGAAAGAAAATTTCAATGATTACTTAAAGAGAAATTGATGGACCTGGCAGATTAACTGATGCATAAACTTTAGTGAAAAAGAGAACGTCAATTACATAAAGCATTTAGCCTGTGAAACTTTTTTCTCAAGTCTCTCAGCTTGCATTTGGTCGTGAGTGGGAGTCCTAATGCTCGATAGACATTGTTGGTTATATTCTCTGGTAGCTTAAGTTAAAGTGACTGGTAACTCAGTCTAACAAATGAAATATGTCAAAAGACCACATACCTCATACTGATTGCAGACGTGATGGTATAAGCAATTCCAATCCCGTATAAGCTTATCTGTAGAACCAGTCCGCATACCCACGCACTCCTTTCTCCTGAAAAGCTAGGTAAAATGTCAAACTGTCTTGGCTAATTAATTTACAGGAGCATTAAACAAGAAGCACATTCGTGTAAGCTCAAGAATACAACAGGTATAGGAAGCACGTAACTAAGCCCATAACTAGCATGGTAAATTTTTAAGGTAGTTTAGGCCTGGTTCTCTATATGCCAAAAAGAGTAGAGTACACCAATGAAGGTCCATATAATTATGTTGTTTGACGATCCCTTGAGATCTTAGAGATGAGGAGAAGGGTAAAGTTCTTAGCATGTGCTTAGTCTGGAAAATTATGGCCATCTCCTTCAGGTTCTCATTTTCCATGCTAAAAAATTAAGCTCAAAAACTGTGTCAGCAATCTTCTCATTTATGACTAGACTTGACGGTATCTCTGGGAATTCAAGAAAGCTCATTAGGTGATGATGCAAAACCTGCTAACTAGCCTTAACATGGTAGATTCAGGGCATGAAGCAATGTCATTTCTCGTAGATGCCAACCAGGCTACAATACTCAGGAGTTACGACGACTGCTGTGTTGTGCATGGAGAGTAGTCTTGCTAACACCACTTTACATTTTTTTTTGTCCATTTCTCTTTCAGAATGTGAGTTTCGGATTGCAACTTATGCTCAGTACCTATAATTCCACGTTCCAATTACTTGAAGTTTTAGCGAATCTTTGTAAATAATAATTGTAATTCCAACCATTTTTAGTTTTTGGGTATTTATTGCAATTTACGTTCACAACTGGTAATTCCAACTATTGCCCTATATGCCTTCCTGCCCCTGACCCTCTCCCACCTGTCACTGCTGCTGCTTCGTGCAACTAAGGTGGTTTATCTGAACCATTAGAGACGAACATATTTTAGGGATCATGATCAGTCCTAATGGTGATACTAGAAAGCTATATTTCCTGGTGAAGGACTGCGTATTCATCAGACTTGGGTGCATAACCCTCAGATTCTGTAACAGTCTGGCTGGGTTGGACTTGAACGCCTTTAACAACGTATCAAGACTTCCATTTGACAAGCTCTTGAGTTCAAATTCCTTTGTTTGAATTTAGAAGCATGAAACTCAAAAAAAAAAAAGAAGAGAGAAACTAAATACAATGAAATTGCTCAAAAGCATCAACATTTAAAGGTAATAGAAAAGAAAAAAAGACAAAACTATTTTCCATATTAAATAGATAACACATAGAAATACTTTTACCATATGATCAGTCGATATGCAACAAAAAGTGACAGCTCAAAATAGGAAAAGGGAAACAAAACAAACTTAAAAGGCTCCAGCACCTGAGGTCCTGAGCATGTAAATTAACCCAACTAATAAAGAAGTGAATTTTCTCGTTGTTTTAATCAAATAGCAAAGAACCGGTCGAATTGCCCTCCTTCAAGAATGGCATCCTAGCACACTTTTCAAAGAAGCTGCTAATTCAGATAATTTCAAGGTATTGTCTCGTAAAAGAACTGGTGACAGTAAATTCTTTCACAAAAAAAAAAATTTGCACGCTGAAATCAACGGAATTTTAATCAGGTTAGTTGGGAAAATTCAGTCCTCTTTATATGCTAACGTTATGCACTCATCTATATATTGTTTCAGCCCGCAAATAATGTACTACAAACCTCTCAAAAGGTAATCAGGTGAAGCATCAAACATTTCTTATCAAATAATTAATTAAAGAAGGCAACAACAGATTAAGGTTTTTCTCAACGGCGAACGAAAGACAATAGAAGAGAAGGCTGGGGTCGCATTTATTACCCAGATTCAGCTGCACAGCTTCGAGGTAGGAGCGATTTCTGATGGGACCATAGTCAGGATCAGGAGATCTGTAGCAGTTGCTGAGAAGGAAGGTTGAGATAAGTGTGATTGATGCAAACATGAGCATGGACAATGGACCTGCTATCCACCCTAGCTGAGCCATACTCCATGCCAGTGACAAAACCCCAGATCCTATCACCCCTGTTATTATATGCGCCACCGCCGTCCATAAATTCCCTTCAAGATACACAAATTTCCCTTACATCAAACACAAAAATCGACAAGAAAATCACCCAAAAGAAACTACTAGTACATTTGGGTTTTCTTGAATCTGGAACCTTCTTCAACTATTATACAGAAAAGATGAAGAAGGAAAACAAACCAGTTCGTTTGAGCGGGGAGTGCAATAATGGGGTATCCTGATTATGATCTTGTGCTGTTATAACCATGGCTGCCTGAAGAAAAAGATTGTTTGAGTTTCTCAGTTTAGGTGGGTGGAGTATATGTAAGCTACATATGTGCACACAGTTTCACACAGCGGAAAAGTTAGGCATGGTGAATAAAGTAGAGACGGTTCTAGAGTTGCAGAGTACTTCTGTTACACGCAGTCAGAGAGAGATTATTCCACACAAGAGAAAAGAGGAAGTCATTGATGACGACCATCAACATCGTTTCTTGATGAAGACTGAGGATCCTTTTTCTTCCTTAATCGCAGCTGGCGAAAAGACAGCGCCCCTTGCTCCAAATGAGGAGACTGTCAGAGAATTCTATCCTCTTTGGTCAGTTTTCGCACGGAACCTTTGCTGGACTTTCCGCTGGATTAGCAAAAATTCTTTACTACCAAATCCGTTAGGATTATGAAGTTGTCTGACAGAAATTTTGTTTTTGATTTTTTATTCAGTTTAAAAAATTAACGTTAGATAGACAATTTTAATTTTTTTTCGCTTGGTTTAAAATTATTTTTTAGTTTTAAGATCCGACCTTCAAATTTTATTAAAAACAAGAAAAATGAGCATCATTTTAACAAAAAAAACCCCAGTACACACAGATAGAGGTGTCAAACGGGCCGGGCGGCCCGCGGCCAGCCCGATCCAGCCCGAAAATAGCCCGGCCCGGCCCGCAGGTGAACAGTGCAGGCCCGCAGGCATAGGGCCTTGGGCCTGGGCTTGGACCAGGCCTGGATTTCCAAAAAAATGGCCCGGGCCAGGCCCGGCCCGGTTTTGGCCCGAAACAGGCCCGGCCCGTTTTCGGCCCGGATCTGGCCCGATTTTGGCCCAAAATCAGCCCTATTTCGGCCCTATTTTGGCCTGCCCCACCTTAAAAAAAAAAAAAAAAAAACTTGCCCTCCCTTTTCCCTACCATTTCCACTCCCAATTGCCGTGACGCAATGATTTAAACCATGAACCAAGCATACCCGACATGAATTGACTTGATGGTCTAATTTGCCAATAAAAGCAGTTCAAAGATCCCAGCAAGTTTAGCCTTATATAGCGTGTATTCTCTATCAAACTTGGTTTCAGTTGTTCCTATTTCCTGTTAACCCTGCCGACTGGAACAAATTTTCCCTTGGTTTAGGTACAAATTAGTACTGAAAAAAAAAACTAATTAAAACTAGAAACGTGCCTTAGCCTCCGTTCACCATGCGCATCTTTATCCAGGTCTTCCAGTAAGCTGGTTGGAGGTTTGTCAAGCATCCAAAGTTCGACAAGAATCAAAACACAAGCCTTCGCTAATTTGTTTGCATATTGGTCTCTCGCAAATAGAAAATAAATTTCCTTTGTTGAATGCAATTTGTATCCAACAAGGAAAGATTGGCTTCAACTGTATGATTATTGTTATATCCGTCTACACTTATGCCAATTAAATAACAACAAATTATTTATGGACCTACATGTCACTAACAATAAACAAAATTTTCTTCTACTGCCGTAATTGGAGCAAAATGTTTCTTCTAGGTGTAATTAACGAAATGGTTTAAATTAGAATATTTGTTGTTACTTTACTTGCTTATACACATTATTAAATTAGAATTTGTGTACATAATAACAAGAAAATATCGCAATTAAAGTTTTTATTTTGAATAACCGGAGACTTTAAAAAAAAAAAAAATTGGGCCCGGGCCCGGGCCCGGCCCAAGCCCGGCCCTAGATATTGGGCCTAGGGCCAGGGCCTGGACTGGGCCTAGGTTTCCCTTCGGCAGGCCCGGCCCGGCCCGGCCCGGTTGGCAGCCCCACTGGCCCGGCCCCGGCCCGGCCCGACAGCAGGCCCGATGGGCTTGGGCTGGGCCGGCCCAAGCCCGGCCCTTTGACATCTCTACACACAGAACACCACCACCACCGGTAGATATGGTATCACATGGCCACGAATCCCCCTCCTCCACACACCACAATTGTTACCACGATCGTCACCATCAATTCATCCCGTTTGCAAAAATGAAATAATTAAAGAAAACTCAAAATAAAAAACTTTCAATCGAATATCAATCTCTTTTTGCATCAGGAGTTTTATTTTTATCTTTTTTATAAACTGAAAAGCACAAGAATTTCAAATAGAAAGCGTTCGTAAATCAGTGTTCGTTGCCAAAACTATGTGGAGCAATTTATAGTCAAACATAAGCCATGCATCCCACTCATTTTCAGCAGAACTTGGCCAAGGAGCTAAGTTGCTCAAGCCTAACTTTAGAACTTCCTTTCCACCTAATCTTCCGTTACTCTGACTTCTATACCAAAAATTGGCAATCGAAACAGTATTTATGGGCAATCATATATAGACAACTCCCCTCCATTAGAAGTATGTTATGCAGTTTCTGGTACCAACATTTTTAATGTTATCAATGTCACAGAGTTTCATGAAATTGATAAAGAAGTTTGTCGTGGAACAATTTTGCAGGCATAAAACAAGTTCATGTGCTCTGCCAAGTACGTACCCCCAAGACTCTTGCAATTTCTTCTTGGTGCGGGTTTTCAAAAATTACACTTATCCTTGCAAAAATGACTGAAATCCATATATTAACAATGTTGCCCTGTTTTTGAATACTGAGTTAATCTTTTCGTTCCCACGCAGTTTGCCGCGGCACTGGCGCAACCCTCGCCCGTCCTCTCGGTCTCTCTTCTATCACCACCGAAACAACCAAGCAACGGACCGGTACGGTCTCACAAACTCGACGTCAGTGAGCCCGCCATTAACGTGAATCATTGTTGAGATAACATGAGCAAGAACATCTCTGGAGGTTGCATTCGTCCACAATCATATAGATATATCGGGTGGTTGCGAGATAACGAAGACTCGATTAATTTTTTATCATCGTGATTTGAGCAATTCCCTGATGATAATTTGATTGCAGATGCACTGGTTTAAGAGATTCATTGGTTTTTTGTTTATGTGTTAGTAAAAGAGAGAAATGAAGGCATCCTTTGCACGTTTTGACGGAGAACGAAGTTTAATTTTTTGTGTATCTTGTGAGTGGGGAGGGGATATAGACGACGAATAATGGAACTCAGAGGAAGTGGTGGGGGCAAGGTTGTGGATTGAAATATTTGTAAGAACATTAAGGACATATCCAGATAACGATGGGTTGCATATAATAAGATATCAAACTGCATGTGGGTGAATGCAATTTTTTTTTAAAAAGTAATGTAGATGAGTATAATAATATTAAACGTCATGTAAGCTCACCTTTGAAGAAATCATTTATAGTTTAAGAACTAGTTTGGACTCGTTATGGGTATCTGATATTAGGGCTTGTCCTAAACTAAGAATATGACCATAGTCAGGAAGAGTCGTTGATCAGATAAAATGTACGGAGTATTCTTTTTACAAAAATATTTTACTATTGTCGTTGTGAGTTATACGAGTAATATTTAAAAACTTGTCTAGTCTAGCTGCGCAAGCTAGTTGGCTACTTATTAGATTTCAGAAATTTTAACATCTCAAGTGAGAAGTATTGTCAGTAAAGCTAGTTTGGAATTGAGAAGGCAATCAAAGAGCCGAGAAAAATTAGCTATTTGAACATTGACTCTAAATTTTATTAGAGAATTAGAGTTGTATAGTTAGATTTGGAATACAAATGGGAGACTATGAACGGAATTATGGTTAAATTGCCCTTAAAATTATTCTGCAGATTTGTTGATGGATTAGGCCTTGCAGTGTCCATGCAACGGTGTCAAATGAGCTTGTGGTCGGTCGGACTCGAATCTATTGGGCCCACAACGGGTTCGGTGGTGACACTTGTAGTTGTTAATTAGCAAAGAATCGAGAAGGAAAGAGGTAGCGGGGATATATTCGTTCTTTTAAGAGTTGAAATTTAATATTACACTGGTAGCCGTCTCTATTGCTTTGACAACAGGAAGAGTCTTGTATAAATAACAAATTTGCTAGTGAAACAAAATGACAGTTAATTAAAAAAAAAACCAAAGCAAGCACTAGCGTACCAATAAATTAATTGGTAAGTTGATGAATAGTTGCATTTTTCTGGAAAAAGAAGTACATAGGGTTTACCAAAAAGGCCCTACCACAATGTATAAATATTTGGTATATATAGAGTTTTAATCCTATGCTAATCATGCATATCATCAGGGGAAGTAAATTTATAACTATAATAATAATAATAAAAATAACTAATTTCGGGTAATTTCAGCTCCATTTTGCTATTATAAGTCCTTGCATGGACCCAATTAAAGCCACTACTGAGACAAGCAAGCAAAAGATGCTGAAAGCCTGAAGAAGAAGCCACTTCCTTGTCCAAGCTCCAATATTGCTTCGCACAAGATACATCTCCACTGGGAAATATATGGCCAAGGGCCAAAAGTTCAAGGCCCCCAACAGCCCCAAAACTTGGTTGAAGTAAGGGAAGATCATTGCGACCGCGGTTGTGCATACAACGTATGCTGTTCTGAAGCATAGCCTGAAAGGGTTCAACTGAAAGGCCGGCAACAGTGGGAGTTTGATGGAGTAGAAACTGATCATGAATCCACTGTTTGGGAACTTCTCATTAAACCATCTTTCTGCAAATGCAAAAACTGGGTGGCTAAATACCTGCAAAAGAAAAAATGTTGTTGGTAAATTTTGCTCCTTATATCTCACTAAACCATCTTCCGGATTGCTTACTAGTCCATCCTTTTAAACTGAAAAATTGCACAATGGTCAGGGAGTATTCACGATGGCAGTAGTTTTAACTGTTGTCAGGGTTTAGATTCTTACTTTGCTTTTGTTAGTTTTTGGAAGGATAAAAGATTTCTTTAATTAACAGGTCGAAACAAAGAGCATGATAGAAGTAAGTTTAACCTGATATCCTCCAACTAGATGTAGAACTATGCAAGCATTTGCGAAGTCAACCAGCCAATAAGGCTCGTAGAAGCCAAATCCGGTTAAGAGGTTCCCTGGTGTGCTGTCCCCGAATGCTGCATATCCAAAGCAGCCACAGCAGAGGTAAAAGAAGGTGGTGACAAAGATTGCAGCTGTTGAGGCATTCTTCATGGTCTGGCTCTCTGGTGGAGGTGATTTTAATGTATCCTTCATTCACGAAATTCGCATTTCAGCTAATTGAAATGGCTTCTATCGTTTTACAATTGCTTCATTAAAATATTGATTGTCTATTTTCCAATTTTTTTTTTTTTGCAAGGCTCTGAGGTACCTGTATCTCGAGGAGAATTGTCGAGTAGGGATAGGCAAAAGCTATGTCTCCAAGTGCTTGAAAAGCTAACCATAACTTGTCAGCTACATTATCTGCTGGAACTCCTGCGATGCTCCCCTTAATCTCCCCGTTTTCTGTAGTCCAAAGGAGCATGATATATGATCAGGATCTGCCAAGTACTGAATAAAAATCCCATCAAATATAATTAAGTATAGTTAAAATATGTGACTTTATATAATTAACTTTTTTTTATGTTTGGTGCATGTCTGCCAATTTCATGGGGATAAATTGTTGCTTCACAGCGAAATTAACAACATTTTAATTTGATGGAGTGTACGTGTAGGTAATCATCGAAATGAGAGGGCTATGGGCTAGGAAGCACCGACACCTCTTATAGGACGAGGTATGGTGTCCGACACTTACCGACACCTCGACACCTCACCGACACCTCCGGACACGTGTCCGACACCTCTCAGCGGTGTCCGAATTTATCTATTTATTTTTTAATTACCGGACACCATATCGGACACCTCTTGAAGACGTGTCGGACACCTCTTTAATAAGTGTCGGACACCTTGTGAAGAAATGTGCACTCGTATGAAGCCAAAATACAATATTTCAAATTTATTTGAGGGATAAATCTGGGGTTTTTTAGAAATGAACTTTTAGGCCAAACCTTAATCAGATCGACCCAACAGAAGGTACCTTCTTCATTCTCTCTCATCTCTTTGTCTTTTCTTTCTTTTTGTTGCCTAAAGCATCCAAGCTTGCCAGTCTAGAGTAAGATAGGTCAACATTTCCGACCTCATTTATAGACCATCTGACTATATAAAACCTCTCCTTCGTACCTTTGGTCTCATGTCTTTTTTCCTTCTCTCTTATTATTGTTGAGACTCTAATCTTGGTACTGTTGAAGCATTCAACTGCTTTCTTGTTGCCGACTTTTTTTCTTGTTACTGTTGAGACTATTTCATGTTACTTGCTTTCTTTCTCATTCATTTTGAACGAAATTTAGTTGCTCCAATTGGTGTGTGTGTGTGTGTGTGTGTGGGACTGATCCGTTGATAGCGCTAGCAAAATGGGACAAGTTGCTAGCGCGATCTGGCCATCCACGCGCGATCTGTGGACGGTCCAGATCTTTTTTTACGTTTTTTTTAAGTCCGTCCGCCATATTATGTAGCGGACGGTATTTTTGACAAAAATGCCCCCTTTTCCATCCGCTATATTATGTAGCGGACAGAGGCAGTACGAGATATTCTGACTCTTTCTCTCTCCTTTGTTTGATTAATTTTCTGACATGTTTGATGTCCACTACATTATGTAGCAGACTATTTTTTGACAAAAATACCCTCTTTTCCATCCGCTACATTATGTAGCGAACAGAGGCAGTACGAGATATTCTGACCTTCTTTTCTCTTTCTCTCTCCTTTTGTCATCATTTTTTTATCACCTTTCTGACATTAGTCTCTTTCTCTTTCCTTTCTCTCCAATTTTCTAAGTTGTTTCTCTCTCCTTTTGTCATCATTTTTCTGTCACCTTTTGACTTTACTCTCTTTCTCTTTCCTTTCCAGACATGTGATCCTAGCTCAGAGAAACTGGCTTTCTCTCTTTTGATGGAACCATATATTACTACTAGGAATTTCTCATATTTCACCATAAAATGAGAATGAGAGCTTGTTGGATGAGAGCAGAGCAGAGCAAAAAGGTGGTCTCCCGATTAAAGAAGAAAGAATCGGAGAAGTAGTCATTTTGGGAGTCTCAGGGAAAAGAAATTCTCTCCAATTTTCTAAGTTGTCTCTCTTTCTCTTCCTCTCTCTCTTTTCTCGTAATATAAACTATGGAATCAAATCTCCTTTCTATCGTAAATTTTCTAATAGTTTATATTAGAAAATTCTGTGATAAAGATAACCCTCAAGTTTTGTAATCTGGGTTATCTATGTAAGTTCAAGATTTGATTCCATTAGGCTGTTGGGTTTGTGGTGAGGGAAAGGGAACACAGGATCTGAAGGTTGTTATGAATGGAACTGAAGTTGTTTGATGCCAAGTGGGTGTTTTTGTCCAAACCATTTGGTTCAAAAAGGGTGTTTTTGAGCTCTTTTTTGAGTTCGAAGCACATTGATGGTGCCAAAGTCTTTCCAAAGCTCTGTTCTTGCAAAGGTAATCATTCTGTTTCCAAAAGCAGAATACTGAAAGCTTCCTCATTTTTCTTTCCAAGAAGACGGGGGAAAGAAAGAAAATGTGGCCACTTAGGGGAGATTAGAGGAGGATGAGAGAGAAAACAAAAAAGTGATGAGAAAAAGAGTCAGACATTGATGAGAGAGAGAGAGAAACATCAAACATTAATCAGACAAAGGAGAGAAAAAAAGCCAGAAAAAGTACTGCCTTTGTCCGCTACATAATGTAGCGGATGGAGCTGGAGGATATTTATGTCAAAAAATTGTCCGCTATATAATGTAGCGGACATCAAACATGTCAGAAAATTAATCAGATAAAGGAGAGAGAAAGAGTCAGAAAAAAGTACTTCCTCTATCCGCTACATAATGTAGCGGATGGAAAAGAGGGTATTTTTGTCAAAAAATCGTCCGCTACATAATGTAGCGAACGGACCCGCATAATGTAGCGAACGGACCCGCATAATGTAGCGAACGGACTTAAAAAAAACGTAAAAAAAAAATCTGGACCGTCCACAGATCGCTCGTGGACGGCCAGATCGCGCTAGCTACTTGTCCCATTTTGCTAGCGCTATCAACGGATCAGCTCCCTCTCTCTATATATATATATATATATATATATATATATATATATATATATATATATATATATATATTCAGCGGTGTCCAAAATCTGATTTTTCGAAAATTGCGGTGTCCGGTGTTCCGGTCGGGGTCGGTGTCGGACACAGTGTCCGTGTCCGTGCTACCTAGGCTATGGGCTACCAACTATACTTGGCCTTGAACCCAGAGGATTAGTTTAAGTATTGAGTTTAGTTTTCCAGTTTGTGTGCTGGGTGGGGGGGTTGAAGTACCAATAAGTTTTGCCAGACCAAGTGCCAACCCGATGAAAGAATAAGTGAAGGACATGATTGCGGCAATGATAGACAACCATGCCATGTTATGGAAGTCTGGTATCTGAGACACAAAAATCTGAACACCACCAAATAGCAGCATGTAAATGTTATCCCCATATTCGCAAGCAGCCTTGTGCCCTTCCTTGTGGTAACAGTTTGATTTCTGTATTGCTCTGCAGTCATGGTAAAAAGAAATTTTACAAAAGCAATTCTCGCATCAATTCAGCTCAAGGGGAGGAACATCTGTTCTACTTCCATTAGACCATTTTTCTTGGCATGATCAAATCAAACCATTTGCTAGGAAAGTTAACTTGGAGTTTCCGAGTGTCATGATTGCATCGCAAAACTCTAATCTTGTCGGCTTATCGATAACATAGTTGTCATTAAAAGTATTTTGGTGACTATGTTTGAATAGTTTAGTAACAAGTGAGCAGTAGACTAACATAGAGAATGACATTTAACGACTAAAGCAGTCTACCTGATGCTGATGGCTGCTGTAATAGTATATGCGACTCCACCCCCAAATAGACTCTCATGCATTATTACTCCACATATCCGTTTTCTCTTTTCTCCTGGGCATCAATCATTTCAAGAACTTTGTTAGTATGCTTATGATGTGATGTACCTCATACAGAAAAGATTTCAAATCAAGAGGGTTCTGGAAAACACAAGGGTTGGGCCAGCATTCATGAATTCTAGCTTACAAAGTCAATGACCCCCATGAACAAGCAACATTTTTTCAAAGCTCTCTACATCACCGGGCCTCGCAAGTCCAATGACAAAAGTGTCGCGTTGTAGGCCAAATAATGCGTAATTGTCCCGCACCAATTTAGTTTCATTTATGTTGAACACTTGAGCGATAATCGTGAACTTGGTAACAAAAATTTGTCTCTGAAAGTGCTGCCCGGAAGTGCTAGCAATGAGCTTAACTATGACTTTTCATGTAGTAGTACTACAAGAAACTTGGACAAAATATATCAATTTGTACAATCTCCTACCATAAACAAAGAAACCAGGCTCTAAACATCCTGAAAAACTTCCCAATTCACAAATGTACGAGGTCTAACTGGAGTTCTGATTGATTTTTGGAAAGGTAACGAACAGGGTACTCACCCAAGTAGAATTCAACAGCTTGCACGAAGGAAGGGTTTCTGGTGGAGCCGCACTCGGGATCAGGAGATCTGTAGCACTCGCAGAGGAGGAAGGTGGAAAGAAGGGTGATTGCTGCAAAGACTATTATCCCAACCGGACCTGCGACCCATCCTAGCTGCGCCGTGCTCCATGCAAGAGACAATACCCCTGCCCCTATTACTCCTGTTATTATGTGCGCCATTGCCGTCCATACCGTCCCTTCACATGCAAAAAATCAAATGAGTTTTTCTCTTGGAAACTGGGAATATGCAAACCTAAGATAAGCCTATATTTGCATATAACCTAGCTATATATTATGCTGAGCAGCAAGATTTGCACACTCCTCTTGATCCAAAGTACCAGGGCAACCGATCACCAGCACGTGGCCATGGTAACGACAATTGGAGGCAGGCTATGATCCTCTAAAAATTTCCCAACAACTCCACAGAAGCGCAAACTATCCAGTTTCAATGACTTTAGCCAAAGAATATATATTACCGTCGGTAGACGTGCCGTCAGTAGAAATTTGTTATCAACTAATTTAGTAGCAGAAAAACTACATTTAGTCTCTGAAATTCATCTGGATCTAATAGACAAAGACCACATGCCTCTGGGCACAACAACTGGCCTCGATCATTGCTTCTATGAGGCATGCATCTGGAGTCAGTGGCATATTGCCATTAGACGGGACGGTCATCCCGGCCACATGGACCGCGTGACATGGGGGTGAAAAACTAGTTGGAATATTTGTTACTACCAATTTGATACCAAAGAAACCATCCATATTCGTCTCTACAAGTCCTGATTCTACTTTAGATCAATGCTACTCTTTATCTTGTTCCACAGAGGAAGATTTCACTGGTTTTTGCTCCATATCTGGCCTCACTGCTTATATGGTGCGTGGGCGTGTATTTGGAGTCAGAAGTCTTCTGCCGCTAGCCGGTCATCACGACCGCCTGATGTGGTGGTGCTAGCAAAACTACCTAGGAATTTCTTATCGAGAGGGAGACCTTGAAACAGCTCTCTAGCCGGGTGTCACCTACTAACGCATACCAAGCCTCAATTGGTAAAATCGTCCCCCAAAGTATCAAAAAAGATAGTAGAGACACAAACTATAGAAAAGGGAACTACAACTGAAAGCTTTAGGAATCAATCGTCCACCAAAGTATCAAATTACAACTGAAAGCTTTAGGAATCACAATCATAGAGTCCAGTTGGAAATAGAGGAAAGAATTATTAACCTGTTCTACTGGAGAGCTCCGCAGAACCGTCTCCAGATGGATCATATGAAGCTCTGATTAGAGGAGTATCCTGCTGTTCTTCCCCTTCATGACCCATATATGTACGTGACTTCCTATCTCTTCAAGTATCTTACTTTCCTTCAAAACCCTCATGGCTACGTGCTATTTATTGAAAAGGGACACTGTCACTCTCAAAATGAACAGAGCCAAAATAAATTGTGGGGATTGATGTGCCTGCCTGCTCGTAAATCTGCGTTCTCAAAATAGTTTCGTACTTTTAGCTAGCCCGGCTTCATCAACTCAAAAGGGACTAGTCCAGTGAGAATCTCGCGTCATCTTAGGATCTGTGGAGGAAACGATGCACACTGAAAGCCTTCCCTTACCACAATTATCAGAGACTGTTTTTGAACTCATGGAGGGTGGTGACTGTTGGTATACGAATACACCAACCATTCGTCTTCAAACTCCAAACTTGGACGAAAGGTCTTAGCTAGCTTACGATTGTTAAGGTATCCATACACCTAAAAGTCATGTATTGCCAAACACCTAACTGGAAAAGCTACCTAAAACGTCTAGATGGTTACATACTTACATTGTATCCATTGCCAAATTTGCACCAACCATACGACTAGTAGTAATCAATGAAGAAACTCATGAAGACTCGAGTGCCAAACAACCTACTAATCTATAGTTGGCAACTGTATATTTATCTTCATACCCTTCCATCATTGTCACCATGACTTCCAACAGAAGATCCAAAATGGTCGTACTCATTTTTCTTTTGCGTGTGCCTTCCAATGAATCGATGGTATCATTGGGTCCAATGAATGGCCATGGGCGGCCCTCCGGCCATCTCCACGGGGCCACGACGGATAGAGACTATTTTTAAGATGTTTAGGTGAAGGCGTTCAACAAATGGAAGAGTTTAACACCGAAGTAAAAGGTAGAATTACATGGAGATGTTGTCTCGAGTATCAGAGCTGATAATATGTCACGTGTCAACGTCTACACCTAACCTAGTTGCAGTTGCACTTCAATATGAGGTAGCGAGTTTTAGTTTTCTGGACTAAGAGTTAATTACACTTTTGGGACTTCCGCTTAAGAGTTACTCGTCGTGTTGCATGTGGCCCAAACCGGTAATTTTATGATCAAAGTTTCGAACATGCCTTTGTATGAGGGATAAAAAGAGAATCGACGTTCCTTAAGGAACGTCGATTCCTTAAGGAATCGACGTTCACTAACAATAGTACTCCTCCCACAAGCCCTATCATGGAAAATTTCTTCTCGACTTCTTTCATCAATTGACAGCCAACCTAGTAGCCTGCTTGCACGATTGTCAAAAAACATAATCTACAATTGAGCATGATGATGGTATGAGTATCACAATCAAACCCTAAATTGAACCATATCTATGGAAATATGAGTGAAATCGAGCAGTGATAGGTGGGATGGGGTAGATCCGTTGCTGGGATGAAACGGTAGAGGCAACGATCCGTTGCTGGGATGAAACGGTGGAGGCAATGATCCGTTGCTGGGTCTTATCTGAAGGAGATGAAACTATTAATTAAGTTTGTGGCAAAATACAGAGAGGATGACGAGGGGTGTGTGCGTGTGAGTGTGTGAGAGAGAGAGGGAGGGGGGAACCTAGTCGTCTCTATTCAGAGAGGGATGATTTACCGAAACTGGAGAGAAAAAACAAATTGTGGAAAAGCAAGACAATTATCTAAAAGGATGACCTTTAGCAGCGGTATGTATGTGGCCGATGCGATACCTTATGTGCAGAAGCGGTCATTTTAGACCGCTGGCATTTGGCGCTGCTACAGGCATGTTTTCTTGTAGTGCTTCCAAGTAAAATTCACCTTGATATTGTGCAACACAAAATTCTTCTTTTTTACCAAACTGTGTCCCAGATTTGTAGGACGACAATCTCATTGGCAGCGCCTCAATTGAATTTTCTCGATCACCCCTTTGGCAAATTAACACATGTTATTGTGTATTTTGTGGAATTCTATGCGAATATACCCGGCAAACACTTGCTTCGTATATTCTTGTACATGTATTTCAACTTTAGTACAGTAAAACAAAGTATCGTGTCATCCAACAATTGTAAATTGATTATTTACATTTATCTACTAAATTATCAATTAATTCTGTTTTATCTCACCAAGAAAATAAGTGCAGTATTTTAATTCTGTCAAAAAAAAAAGTGAGAAAGCCTTTCTTATTATGACGTACTGAGCAGCTGCAAAAGAACAATTTATAACGAGGCCGGCGAAGAGCAAGAGGCTGAAGATTAGGAAGAGGGGAGAGCTTGTGAATGTGATCGAGAAGCAGGGGTGAACGTAGCAAAGAAACTGAACCCCGTCATGACTAGGAGCTAGTGGCCCCCCTACTGCTACTCCGGCGAGGGAGGCGGCGGCCACCGTGGCTGTGGAGGCTTGACGGGGCCCTCCTCCGCGCCTGAGCTGCTGCTGCTGCTGCTCCGCCGTTGTTATCCATTTGCTAGAGCTACGGGCGAAGAGCGGTGTGTGACAAAACTCAAAAGGCGTGTATTTATGAAATACACTCTTTTGGTGAAAATGCAGGTCCAACGCAGATTGTCTGTTTCGTCGTAGCCATGCAAAAATGGTTACTCGTGTGTTCTTGGATTGCCCTATGGTTCAAATGGTCCGGTTTCTATCCGCTTTAGGCTTTAAGTTTGAACGCGGTGTTGTCCTACCGTTTCATGGATGAATTTTTAGTTGGCTTGTGAAACCCCTTTTCAAGAAAGACCCCTTTATAATTTATACAAGTGATTATCATTATTTTCTGTCACCCGTGGCACATCGAGGAGACGATGAATGAGATAATTGAGTCGTGTTTGGATAAGAAGGATAAAAGCAGGTTAGTTTTTGGGTATACTACAGAGTTAAATTCGTCTAAGAATATGATAAATCTAGCATTGCTCACACTCACACACTTGGTGATATGTTGTTCACGATAATATGAGAGATCAAGAAAAGCCTCTAATGTCCTTGCTATACTTTTTTGGTTAATTTTCTCCTTTTTTGTGTAATCACTCATGTCCGTACACGGTGAAACTTGATTATTATTAATAAACGTCTTAAAAATTTTGGAAAAAATAAAACAAATCTTTTTTTTGAGTTCAATAATGTTTGAAGATCGGCCGAACTGGGCGGTGTGGTAGTTGAACCTGTCACACCTAGCTAAGTTCCTGGTCCCTGTGATCACAAAGTTTTGTCTCTATCAAAGAGTGAAACTTTGGTACGAGTTCTGGACCAGGCCTAAACCCCTCTCTACTAAAACCCTTGGTTCGATTTCTTTTTGTGTTGACAAAATCTTATCTAATGTAGTAAAACTAAAATAAAGTTGAACGTATTAGGAAGCAAGATGTCGCTTGTTGAAATAATTTCGCTCGAGCAAGATTTTGTGTTCATATAAATATTTACATATTAATGCTTGTTAATTTGGATAGTCAATAGCTCTACTTAATAAAAAAATTAGTTACTCTACATCGCTAACGTTAAATTGCTATGACTACTCTTGTAAGATTCTAATTAATAATTTTTTTGCTTCTACCAACAAAGAAAAAAGTTTGACACATACTTTTAAAACTCGACAACTTCGTGTAGCTCAATTTATCCAAAGATTTATTTCAAACAGCTCAATAAGCTTGACACATCAAGATTGACTCATATTTTAGGGCGTGCCAATGGCGATTTAGCCCGTCAATCTGCCTATGAAAGTCAAATTACAAGCCTATCAGCGAGTAAAAAAAATACTTGACAGTGAAAGAATTCTCGTCTTCACGACATCGTTTTCGAGCACATAATGAGACAAAAATCTTTTTGCAACCCGAGTTACAGCAAAAGGCCG
The DNA here is from genome assembly GCA_033065855.1 of Escallonia rubra. Classification (NCBI taxonomy): domain Eukaryota; kingdom Viridiplantae; phylum Streptophyta; class Magnoliopsida; order Escalloniales; family Escalloniaceae; genus Escallonia; species Escallonia rubra. The sequence goes on along the minus strand of JAVXUO010001442.1, from coordinate 99,664 downwards.
AAACCTTAATTTAGTGAAAGTAACTACACAAATTATTTCCGCGGTAAAACAAACCTTTGGGGGGATCAAAGGGGCAAAAAATTGGCTGCTACCCTAATTGCATGAATTTTCCTCATACTCCGTATATAGCGACAATCAATCGTCTCTAAATGTTGCTAGTGACTTTTATTTAGTAACGCTAAAAAACACTGCTAATAATTGTCGCTGAAAGTGTTAGAAGAAAAATCACTAAACATATTTGGCGACTATTAATTATCATTATACGCTGGGTTGGAGGAAGATTCGTACTATGTGTAAGAGCCAAAGTTTGTTCAGGTCTTTAAAGCTGCTCTCCCGCTTCCCCTCACTGTACTTACTTCCTTTCTGCTTCGAATCGAAGCCCTAAAATAACCGGCCGCAGTTTCCTGCCAAACAACAATGAAGCTCGTCAGGTATGCTCTTTCTCTCACATCTTGGATCTTTTGTTTAATTGCTGAAACAGTTATCTAATTCCTCTTTATGTTTGTGGGGCGTTAGTTTTTTGATGAAGTTGAACAACGAGACCGTCTCGATCGAACTCAAGAACGGCACCGTCGTACACGGCACCATTACAGGTCCCACTCTCCTTCTAACACGCTCCTTTCGATGCTTTATTTGTCTCGAACGAGGCCTAGGGTCTTCTTAGTAAACCCTAATTTTGCTTTTTTGGTAGTAGTTTCTTCTCGAATTGTTGCTCTTTTTGCCAACACTGGGTGTTTAGTTGGTCACAGCCAAGCTTATGCTAGATAGGCATCACGTGCGATTTCTTAGTTTGGGGTGATTCAGATTAGGGTTTTTTTTGCGACAAATTTTTGGTGTTTTTGGGGTTTTGGAAATTATTCAGAAGCGGGTTATGTGATTGTGATATACATGTACTTCAATTTTAGGTGAATGGGACTAACTTACGGACCTTCACTTAAGAGTGTTGCCATTGTTTATTAGATATCAAAACTTATACTTGATTTAGTGAAATTTTACTGTTTCTTGTTGAAGGTGAGATTTTCCTGGGACTTGATTATCGTATTACCAATTGCATATATTCTCTTTATCCTAGGCTGAACATTAGGCACTTGGGCTTCACATTCGTGTGATTGGAATGCTTCTACTGTATGCTATAATTAATAGGCAAGCCCCAGGTTGTTTTCTGTATTGAGATGATTCTCAACATTGCTACGTAAGTTTCTCCCTTTGTTGTTGAGATTAGGAGGATCTTACTCAATATGCTAGTTCATTGATCCCCCTTTTTGAGCTTACCTCTTCAGAATCTGAATAGCAATTCTAAGGATGAGCTCGGACTTTGTTTCTCTTTACATGTGTGTATGTCCATCCCCCATCAAAACATAGCGCTAGGTTTGTATCCTTCTTTTTCCTTCTCTGTTCTGTGAAATTTCTGTGGAGCAACACAGGCTCCGATAAAGCAACTTATGTCATTCCCAGCTAAATGATTAATAAGAAGAAACAAGGTCAGTGCAAAAGCACAGAGACTAAAATACCTATAGGAAAACTTTCAACTGTATTCCCTGAAACAACATCTTTTTGTCTTTATCCTAATAACCTTAGTGTGGTCACGCCAATAATTAGCTTTATATCTGGAGGTTTTTATGTCTCGCTATCAGACGACCGGTCTAATCTGAATATTTTACTTAGTTTAATCCTAAGCATGCCCTTTCAGTGTCGTGTGCGGTCAATCCTGCTCACAAATGACTGTCATTTTAATGATTATGTATCTTTGCATGACGTTGTAAACTTGCTTTACCTTGACTGACGTGTAATTAGCATATCTTGTTGACATTGAGCATCTTCTTCAGCTATGCGATTATCATACTTCTTGATAAGTAGTACATGTTTATCCTTTTTATTCTTGCTCCTATCTAAACTGTAACTTTTCAACTTGAATTTGTGACAAATGTATAATGTTCAAAAATTTTATGCTCCACAAACTGAAAACTATGGAGCCATTCACCAGCTGAAGCTAATTATCTTTTTTTCTTGATTTTATGTCATAAATGTTGAAACTATTCAAACTATGACTTCATGACACATTTGAAATGCAGTACTGAATGATTGGTTGTTCCCTTAGCAAGGATATTACAGTTCATCCCAAAGTTGTCACCATGCATAGTCTGCATGGCAGTATTGATTCTTCTAGTAAGTATTCATGTGGGTACTCCCAACTTTTCTGAAATTTCCACAGTCCGCTTAAATTTGATCCTCTTGTGATTCTCCTTTTCTCTTTGAGCATCAGTGCTTAGCTCTATTGTTTTCAACAATGAAGTAAAACGCCATTGACCGGTGAGTGCATGGTAAGAACCTTTCTCCAACTTATAGGAGATTAGGTTAGAATTGACGCTTCTGTTATTCTCCTTTCCGCTGATCTACCGTCCACCATTTTCAGATTAATCTAATTCCCCACAATGCAGTGGAATGCCAATACCCTGCCTATATGTAAGGAAGGTTAAAAGGGGAGTTAAAGAGATCAAAACTATGCCTTCGACTTGCACTATAATTTTTGGGTGGTCAATGATCTATTTGGTTTTGCTCCTTGTGAATGTTTTTTAACTTGTAGCCTGTGTGTATTTATGCAAGTCTAGCACAGAAAAGATTATAGTTGTATAATATGTTGCTGCTATTTGCTGCCTTCCTCAAAAAATAAAAATGTGAATTTAAATGTAGTTTTCTTTCCAAATCACAAAGCAATTTCAAGCATCATTTATTGAAAGTTATATTCCTTATCCACAGTGCTGGCTCGTGTATACTACTATGGCTATATAACTTTTGACTAGTGACCTCACTGATTTATTGTAGGCGTGGACATAAGTATGAACACGCATCTGAAGACAGTGAAATTGACACTGAAGGGGAAAAACCCAATAAGTCTTGATCATCTCAGTCTGAGAGGCAACAATATTCGCTATTACACTCTCCCTGACAGCATAAATCTTGAGGCTCGTGGAATAGACACCTAGGGTGAAGCCCAAAAAGCCAACAGCAGGTATTTGCTCATTTCTCTCTTAGCTACATTACCTTTATATTGATGTCTTCTAAAATTTCCTTTAAATTGATGTCCTTCAAAATTTCTGTTACTTGTGAATTTTACCTGTATGTTACTCATGAATTTTTTGTTTACCTTTTGAACTTAGGGAGGGCTGTGGGGCGTGGCCGTGGACGAGGCCGTGGCCGTGGTCGTGGACGTGGCCGTTAGTTTATGCTATGTGCTCTGTTTTGCTTGCTCTGTCCAAATAGAAACCTTATGTTGTATGAAGCGTCTATTAATTACTGTTGCGGGGATGAGAAATGGAATTGTCATCTGACTCGTCCACAATTTGCTTTGATGTGGTTTAGGCTGTTATTTCAGTGCAATCGGAACTACTTTCTCTTTTTCCTGGGCAAAGTGACATTGCTTATACGTTATCTTTTCAGAGGGTACTTCCCTATGACAGATGGGAAGTATTACGGCAATTCTAGCCACTAGCCGGCAATGGTTCTGAATTACTCTTAAGGAAAATTTTTGGCTCCTACTTTGGTCATAGGAATAATTATTGACAACTAATAGTTGTTACATGTATTTAGTGACATAACTATCAACACTTTTAATGACAATTCTTTGTAGCATTATTTTAACATCTCTAAGTAAAAGTTATTAAAAACATTTAACGGCCAATAATTGTTGCAATAGAGAAGGTTATAGCAATTTTCTTATAACTCGGATAGTAACCAAAACTTTTCAATTGAAATTCGCATGACCATATGTTGAGGACGACTTCTGATGATACAGATCGTTTAACTTGTTCAAACTTCGGTGAAGATAATATACTTTTACCACATAACACAATTCCAACTATAGCCATCAAATGAACTTGAATCAATCATGGTGTGGCATAAACCTTCCCTACCAGTAAGGAAGGACAACTTGAATTAGCTGAGCCTCCAATGGCTGACCTTCACCTTAAACAGAGCTCATCCTGACCTTTAGGTTATTGCCACAACTACCCTTCGGGGCTTTATCTGTACAAGTTTTGCCTTTGAGGTCAACTGATACCACATATAAAGTACACATCTTGTACTAAAAACTGTACACACTAAAGAAAGAAAACAGTTGGTCTTAACTCACGGAAAGTTAGAGCGCCAAAAATTAGAGAACGGAGGCATTGCATGTAACTAACAGACACCGCTCGGCACTCTTGAATAGACAGATGAACACAGAAGTGAGAAACCCTTTGATGAATATTGGCACAGGTACCGCTAAAATACAAACTTGTCATAAGCAAGAAAGTTCATTTGCCCTTTTTCATTCCTAACAGTAATGGACCCATAGTGGACAATCTAATTTCCAAAGAACCGATATCTGAGTCCTCGTATAGTCATGAAACTGCAAAACAGTTAGGCTGGTTCCAACTGGTAAAGATTTGAGAAGTGATATTGAAGGTCGTCGCACAGTATGATTGAGAAGGATCACGAGTGTTAAAAGAGTTAAAGCTCCGGCTTGGTGAGCAGTGCCTAGTGAAACAGGCACATATGATAGAAGAGTTGATATTCTCAAAGTCACCTGCAATTTGGACAATATTCAGAGGGATCAACATACTTTCCATTTTGGTCTTTCGAGACAATGTTCAAGTACCGAATTATCATATCTCAGCAGAAACACTACGATATGAAGAATATTTATAATAGTATGGAGACCTATATGATAAAATAGTAGCCACGCCCAAGGTGCTACCAATTAAAGACCGTACAACGGGGTGGATGTCCAGCTTTCTTGTTGCCAACCATAACCCACCAATTGAAGCTAATGTTGCAGTTGCAAGGATACGACGGTCAAGCTGTAAAAATCATCATCAAGAAAAAAGGATGAGTATCTTTTAAAAGACTCCTCAAAACTTGGTTATAAGAAAACCAAATCACAATCAGCGAGCTTTTGGTACTTTCTTGAAGAAGTGAAAGCAATTAGGAAGTAATGTATGCATTATTGATACTCTATCCATCTTTTTGCAACATGGGAGAAAATAAAAAAGTCACTATCTCATCATGTACATAATTTCCTAAAAGCATCTTAGTCTACAAAAATAAAATTCTATTTGGATAGTTAAGATTCTTTTTGCTTTTATTTCGTATAAGTTGAACATCAGTATTTAGGCATTGAAGCAGGATGTTGATATTTACATCAGAAGCTGGAAGACAGTAATAAATTGGATGCAGAAACTCTTCAGTGAAACTGTCCAAAATGTCTCTCTTCATAAATAAAGAGATCTGGAGGGAAACAAATGGAGTAAGACTTTGATCAGCACTTCCTACATGGGATATATTGAAATTCTCCTCTTCTTCTTTCATCAACTCATGCACATTAATGTCTAAAGATTTCTTGTCCTTGGTGTTAGTAAGGGCACAACTTTATTTCTTTATAGTCCTGGCACAGCAGCCAGCGCACACGGTCGAGTACACAAGGGAGTAGATGGACGTTGCCAACCTCCGATCTGCCAACAATCCCTTCCCCAGATACACCCCGGGGGACTCGAACCCGTGACCTGCTCTGATACCAATTGTTAGGATCAAGCGCTTACCACTGCACCAAAAGCAATTGTTGTTAGTAAGGGCGCAACTTTATTTTCTTATAGTCCTGACACAACAGCCAGCGCACACGGTCGAGTACACAAGGGAGTAGATGAACGCGGCCAACCTCTAATCTGCCAACACTTGGCTTTCCATCTTGTTTTGATATTATTGTCTTTTCTCTCGTCATTGCCGCAATCAACCCAAACAATATGGATCATTCTACCAGGAAAACCTACGATGATTTTTTGCCTGAATTACATACAAAATAATTAACTTAATTCTGAAAGATACCTGGACGGTTAATGTATTTTCAAAAAAATTGCGCATAAGTGGCTTCATACTAAATACATCATCTGGAATCCATGAATCACCCATCTTAGGGAAAGTATTGAATGCATGGCCCTGGCAAAATTTTTGCAAGAGATGAAATTCACAGCACAATCTCCATTAAAAAATTAATTAGTAGTGGCGATGTTAGACAATTCTGAGATATATAAAAGCAAGAAAAAAGTATAAAATAAATAAATAGTCACATACAACGTCATTTCCTGCAACAAAGGCTCCTAAGATAGCAGTTACCAACGACTATGCTTACAGGAAGAACAAGTCTCTTCACTTTTACAGCTCCACGAACCCAAGTAACTGATTCAGCGGGAGGTTCGGGCATAACAACAGAAAGGGCAGTCCAGAAGAGGCCACAGTAAATAACAAAAGCGGAAGTGAGATGAGCTGCAAGGCGACAGGGGCTTACTCTTGGTTGAGCAAACTCAGATGTCAGCTCCTGAAGGGAAATGAAAAATTATGACATTTGGGAGACCTTCACATCATAAAGTACATTTTTACCACCAGCTAACAACACAGCAGAAAAAGTTATTCCTCTAAACCACTTTCTACCATCCACCAGCTGATGAGTCCCTGCCCAGCACCCGGAGCAAATAACCCCGAGAGTCTAACCCCAAGGCGCAATGTGATATATCCCTTGCGAAGAAAATATGAAAATGGCAGTGCAAACATGATTCCCAGTGCCTGCCCCACATCCGATGGGCATATTCCATCCAGTATATGAATTTGAAATCTTCAATACTCGTAGCTTTGTTCACACTATAAAAGTTCAAAATCATGTAAGTTTAGCAATTGTTCACAAAAATTCTCATATCAAGATATAGTAGCTCTTCGACCATATACCATATAGTATATAACATGTTTACAAGCATGAGAATATTTCCTAAAAGCTTTCATGTGCAATAATCTGATATTGAAGGAGTTAGCAAGCACAATAAGAATTGTACAAATCATATCATCAATTCCAAAGTACAGATAAAGGTAACATGTACAAACCAATTATATTCTGGAGATCGCTTATATTTCTCAAACTTAATCAACCAAATTTCATCTGATAGAGTGGGAAGACTGCTAGTAAATTTCCAGTCAGTCATAAAGAGACTAGATCGGGTCAATCTCTAACACCACCAAGCACAACCATACTAAACACCCAAGCAGCAGATGCAAAAAGCCATATTCCATCCATTTTCTGAGCATGGGGCCCTGCAGTAACTAAGAGCTTCAGTCCCTCATTGTCCTTACAGGCAGATGCTGCTGTGGTGGACAAATTCCTAAATGAAGGTTTATAAAAACCCTGAAAAGCCATAACAAAGCTTTTCATTGAGATTACGTACATAAACCCTAAAAAAAGAAAATTGGGCGATCTGTTATGAAGTAATAATAATGTGAACAAAGAAAACTAGCTACATTAGACTTTTAAGCATAGTCACTGAAATAAAGTGATTCTAACTGACAGAGACAAACAGTTCGAAGAGGAAAGAATGAGATTGACACTTCTGGGAAAGAAACCAGAGACAAAAACTGGTACATGGGGGCAGTAAATATTCAAAGGATGGAGAGCACGGTTTGTTATGTTTCAAACCTTCAGATAACCCCAGGTGTACAACCCAACAACAACCTCAGTATTTTACACTCCTGCCCTAAAAAACAAATTAGATTTAACACCCCGAGTCTTGACAATGCAAAGTGGATGTATCGAGTCGCATGGAATTGACAGGCCATATTCAGGTCACCTTCCACAAAATAAGAATACATTTAGTTACTTTTGTACAAGTCTTTTATGAAGCACTGCTTTCGTTTTCAGAGTCTTGTATTGGTAAAATTTTCCTGTGTGTGGATTTGAGAAAAAGCCAACAAGAAGCATTTTTGCTTTTTAGACTAACTATATCACTTGAACTCCGCAAACGAAATGCTTTGGCGAGACTTCAAGGGTAAACAATTATTTTGATGATAGAGGTGAATGAGTTGGAAGGCCTAGTACGAATCAAACCAAATTTTGCAACAGATGCAACTTCTGATACAATTGTGTGCGCTTGTATACCATGTTATCTTTTTGACTAGTTGCAAGGCAACGCTCGGGCATGCCCAAACAAGTTAAAGGATCACTCCATATGTTATCATAACGGGCAAACAACAATCAACCTCTACAAAGTAATGACCAAATTAAGTCAACAGACAACATAGTACTTCAAAAAAAACCCACCAAATTGATTGTCCCCATAAATTTATTTTTAAAAAAAAAAGGCAAAGAAACAATATAAAGTCAATTTAAGAATTAGAAAGGAAAATAGAAAATGGAGGAAGGAGTGAGAACCTTGTGGTGATGGTGAAATGATCTAAAGCCATGGATGATCGAATTCCTTACAGCGGAAGTACCATTAATGCTGGGACGAATAAGTTTGGCTACTGAAGAAGAGGAGAAGAATCTTGAAGGGTTGCGCAATGAGGCTTCCTTCAAAACCCTAGATGAACAAGATCCTATCTGATTAGCATGCGATGGAGACGACGATAATATCGGATTTAAGGACTTGTTCCTCCTCAAAATCGAAATCAATCTGCTCTCAAACATTTCCCAAGTCCTACGTTTGCCTTTCTCGGTGCAAACTGAGGTTTTATGCCTTTTTCCCTCAGCCGTTCTAAAAGCTTGTTTAATTCTCGGGTCATGTGAGGTTTATGGCATTTAATTTTCAAGTATGGACCGGTCGATTCAGTCTTGGCAAGCGTGGACCGTGGATGGCCACAGAGAGATGGGCTAAACTCACCAGGGACGCAATGGGGTGAGCCGGATGCGGATCTTATGAAATCTGTATCCGCCCTGTTAGTCATGAAACCTCCCTACCCAATCGTAGCTTTTATCGACTTTGATCAAGATCTGTAGCTTGAAGCCATGGTAGAGGTGGTCGTGACAGTGCACCGGAGATGGTAGAGGTGGTCGTGACAGTGCACCGGAGATGACGGCCGGTGGAGGAGAGATGACGTTGTTTGGTCGAAGTGGACGATCTTTGGTCGACCGTTAGGTGGTGGGTGGCCGGTTAGGTGGTGGCAAGGTGGCGGTGTGTAGTGTATCGAGCTTGAAACACCACGTCCATGGCCAATCGATTCTAGTTCTCAGTTTGATTTTATGGAGGGAATTAGCAATTGACTGGAATTTAAGAGAGAAGAACCAGAATTGAGAGAAGAGAATAGAATTCACTAGAGAGAGAAGGTTTATATATCATATTTCGCATGCCTTCTACATCATCTCTTCCTCTGATTTATAGGAATCACAACTGAAATTCAAACAGGAAAACAGAAACAAGTGGCAACTTTCAAAATACAGGAAAGTGTCGCTAAAGAAATTGAAATGCAATTTTTAAATGGTGGCCTCAAACGCTGCCGTCTCATCTAACAGGTTGAGTGTCCAAACGCTGCCGTTCCTTTAGGCGCGAACATAAGCTCCAAACGATGCCGTTCCCTTAGGCGCGAACATCTTCTCCAAGCGACGTCGTTAATGGCGTCACAGTCTTCTTCTTGATGATTTTGATCTTCAATGTCTTCAATGGAGCTCGAGTTTCACCTTGTGACCGTTCTGTCTCAGTTCCGTCCCTAGTCCCCTCCTGAGCTTCAGCTGGGGCTGCTACACGGTGGTTCATGGGGGTGGGGGGTCGATCGCTGACGACGTGGGGGAGAGCAGGTAACGGCAATGGCTTTGAGTCGGCAGAAAGAAGAGAAGCAATTGTAGGGTTTTGTCAACTAGTATGCCGGGGCAGGAACGGGTCGCGGGGCGGGTCGTTCTATCAGTTTAGCAACAAGAGAGTACATTTCTCTCATTATTTGGATCAAACAGCGTTTGGTGGTAGCAGTGGCATTAGGCACATTTATCCCGGTGGTAATTCAAATATCAGTCTTGAAACTTCATTAGCACCAAGAATCAAAAGAATCCCAGTTCTTGTTTGGTCCTAAGCCTCGATCAAGAAAGAATTAAGGCCACATGAAATTACTGTAAGCAAACTTGAATTTTCCATCTTCCATCTCCCTAAGAACTTGATGGACTTAGTTTTCTCCTTTGGCAGAACATATAGGACTTGCAGCATATGAACAATGCTTTCATTTATAATATGGCTAAGTTGCTTCTAGCAAACATAGGTGTGGGAGATCGGACGACAACAATTCACTAGTCACATAACGAACTAAAATTTGGAAACAAGAGTACTCATGCGAACTAGTATTCAAATTTGTCATTTCTTACAACACAGTAGTCGCCACTGCAGACGACCATGATTTTTTTCTAAGGGGCCCTGGACTAAATGGATAAATGACCTACAATAAGAGATGGGATGACCTTGCTGAGGATAGAAAAACCGCTTGCAGCCACGCCTTGACACTTCTGTGTTTGCACAACGCATACAGCAGCAAGCTCTCAATCATATCGACAACAAATCTAATCTATAGAAGTTACTCTCTCGGGTTTTGATGAGGCACAGAATCGAATCAGACAATCTCTAAGTCCCTTCAATGCTACTAGAAGATGATCACTGCTCTTTCAGTTCGATGGCAATCTGCCAAAGGTACAACTCTTTCTCTGGAACTTCCAAACTAAGGGTAATGAGTCCGGATTGCTCTTCATAGCCAAACTCAACATCCATTGTATCCACCGTTACCCTATTGGGTCTAATTGACGAGTATGACCCAAAAATGCCACAGCCACGAACCTTCATGTCAACAGTGGCACTTCTCTCAGGTTCATATTTTAAGTCCTTAATTGCTCCGCCAGAGTTAAACATCTTTATGAGCCCAATGGGAGCAAAAGCTGCCCCAGTCGACAGTCTCTTGACAGGGACGACTGTGAAAACTTCATATTCTCGTGCCTTAAGTGTAATTGGCAGAGATGTACTGTCGGGGAGATAGACCAGGTCTCCTGCAATAAACATCACAAAGAATCTATCAAGTGAACCAATTTGGGACCACTTAAGTTGCAACTCTCAACATCACCAAATAAATAAGTAGTAGCTACTAGACCATTGTGCAAAGATTAGAGGCAGTTCGATTATATTGACACAACTGACACAGCAACAAAAGTCAGACAAACTTGAAGGCCTGCATGACATACCTCCCAGATGGGAATAGATAATGGCATCCCCGCTCCACCCATCGTTGGCAACTTTGGGCAAGTAATCAACATCTTTAGCTCGGATAATCCCAGTGATTGTATCAGGTTTTTCATTATGAATCAGGTTCTTCTTTCCAACTTTACACCACCCAGCTCCTTGGCAGTTAAAGACCCCAACAACACCATTGAAATCATTCAGATTCCAAATCTTAAGGAGACTGCATAAAGTAATCAAGAGTATATTAACTGAAAAAACGTTCTCAGCACAACAAATGAAAACTTTATACAAAGTACGGAGTATTAAATAAACTTTTAGGTACCTTTTACCATCTCTAGCAGGATCGGAAAACAAGCAATCCCTTGTTGGTCTTCCTGGAAGTTTCGCCCTCAATATGGAGCCATCAGGAAGTACAAGCTTCTTCAGTAGCTTAAAATCATGCTGCCCTGGCTTGTCACTGCACATAAGAGAAGATATCCATCATAAGTAAATTGATGTGGATGTCGTCATCTCATCAAGACAAACTAATATATATGATGGTCACACCTGACATAAATAGCACACCCTCCCACAGCACGAGCAGCCCCATGGTATTCGGCCATTGGATGTAAGCTCTGCCATTTGAAATTGTGTACAGGTCAGGATCAAATAACTTAAAATTTTATCCAAAGAAAGTGTTTTAGAATCTGAAAGCATACAATAATTTCTTAGGTCAGCTTACATGAAACATATCCCAATCCGGCTGCATAAACTCCCCTAGGAAGATTGTATTATATGCCACAGATGCAATATGAATTGTGTGTGATGCTGGATCTCTGGGCCAGAAATCATCTGACGCTCTTATTACGGCTGTTCTCTTAACGCTACATCAATGAATTTAGAGTTGCATCAAATTAGTATCTATAAGAAGTCTAATGGTTAGCGTACTTGCATTTAGTTACTAAAGTATAATTCTTCGAATATGTAATAAGATGAAGTACTTAGTTACCTGTATAAACCATCGGTGTTGTGACTCATGCAGGAAATGATCCCATTACCATGGAAGTTCCTGGAGATAGATGCCTCTAATGCCTGATGATATTTTCTTGCAAGTTTAACTCTTCCGCCATGTCCTGCCCCAAGAGTTTCAAGGATGTTCTGAACATCTACCTTGACCCCATCAATACCAGCAGAGGCAAGATAAGAGTGCAATTCATTGTAAAAATCAAACACTTTCTCAGGGTTCACAAGGCCAAGGCCATTAGTGGTAATACTCTTTAAAGCATCACAATGTTCATTTGACTCCACCCCAGGCGATGAAATGGGGTAAGCCAACTTCGAATCATACTGATTCATTTCCACCACGCCAGGTCTGACACCGCCCCAATACCCGGTTATCGCGTGCCACACATAAACATACCTACACATTACAGGGGTAACAAAAAAGCATAAGTGCCTGGTCAACAAATTTTGTTGGAACCAACCAGTTTCTGGTTTTAGTATATCATACTTAAGAGCGTGATGGTCCTTGATGTCGGAAACAATGTGGCAAAGTCCCATTGCGGGATCCTCCACCCTGTGACCCTCTTTGCCATCTTTCTGAAATTTGTGGTTCTCTTTGATATGCGACAACCTGTTTGCAAAGCTGAAAAGGGAAAGACAGAGAAGTTAGAAAAATATTAGCCAATGGTACAAAAACTTCGATGAAAGTAATGATAAAGGATCTGGCTTGATGTTCTCACTTGGCCGTGTTATCAGTTTTTGTTTCAACACTAGTGGGATCCATATCAACTGACTGCCACCCGTCGTCTATGATAACGAACTTCGGGGGAATTTCACCATTTTCCAGACTGCAACACACAAATAAAACGGCAATTATACCATTCTGCAGAGCTAGAACATCTTCAACTTTAAGAAATGTCTGGATGGGCTACTCTAATACCTTGATATCCCTTCCTTTACCCCCTCGGCAGTAACATCTGTATAGAAAGCATCCCATGTGCACCAGCCAAACCAGTTCAACATGTCTGGCATCTGAATTATGATGATTGATGAGCATAGTTAATTCTAACGAGGAGAGAACAGAAACCCTTAATGGCGTACTTATAGAAATCTTAGCAATAGTATATTTTACGACACAGTGAGTACCTTCTTTCTCTCACGGTGACAGAATGTCTGTAAATGCCTCTCTACAGTCCTGCAGACATTTTCTTTCACTTTTTTCATCAGATTGTTCATAAAATGCATAAAGAAAGAGCGACACAGAGGTTGTATTAGCCAGTCAAGCCAAGAACTAGTAGAATATAATGTTCATGCAAAACTGAATTAACTTCTTCAACTCAGTTCAATAGTGAGTTAGCCTGTCAAGTAATATGATCTGAAAGTGAAAATGAGGAAAAAGGAATTGGCACCTAGATTCAACATCATAGAGTCGTAATGATGTTTTTTTTTCCCCTAATTCAAGCCGATAAACTCAAGTGTATTAGCATTAGGAATAACCTAAGAATCAACAATCAAGTTACTCTGATCCTGTAAAAAGCATCTATTAGTCTTGACATTTCTTAGAAATCCAAATTATCCCGTTACAAGTGTAATGTTTATTGTGAAAACAATGCAATTATATATAAAGCCAAGTGTAAGATGAAAAGATTGTACGTACTTTACTGCATTTGTGATGACATCAAATGGGTCTGATCCAGCTGCCACAAAAACCTGATGACTCCCTTCAAATTCTTGCACATCAGGATCTCCTGCAATGGACCAACACCGTCATCATCTCCACAACTATAACAGCAAAATTCCAAGAAAAATTTCGCACTTCAAACGAGAAGACATTAAGAAATGGACAGACAAAAAAAGAAAGGTACCACTTTCAAAACAAATCTCCAGCTCGTTATTTGCATTCCCCTGAAGAACAGCCCTAAAATCCCCTTCCAAAATGGGTAAGAAAACTGCGTACAAGGCAGACTGGTCAGCCCCGCCCCTTTCACCGAAATGCGATCCATCACGAGCTTCGACTATCAAAAATTGGGTCTCGTACGGCACATCTCGCCCACAATTCCCCATTCTCTGAGTCATCCACCAAAGCTTGAACCGAAAAACACACATAAACCTCAATCCCCTGCAAACATCAATTACCAAATTCAGCTCCTTTCCCTAAAATACCACCAACCCAGATCATCAAATTTCAGCTAAAAGCTGTAAAATACCAAAACCCAGTTCAAATTAAAGGTAAAGACATGAACATACTCGAGCTTCCCGATGGGAAACACCCGGCGACTACCCTTTTGATCGGACTTAACTCCGACAAACGCGCCACTCATGAACCCGTCGCCGGTCGCCGGTGTCAGGAAGATGTTGTCATGGACGTCGGTCAAAATGCAACTGCCTAACACATTCAGCTTCCCATCAGCCACAGATATCCCTGCTCCAATCGTCATTTCTCTCTCTTCTTTTTTCTTGACGAATTGAAAACAAAACAAAACAAAAAACAGAGCAATACCAACAAAACAAAAACACTAAGCACAGCAACGTATACAACACAAACACATCAACAACGAGCGGAGTACGATGTTCTAATTCATGTGGGTCTTTTGAAAAATAAAAAGGAGGAGCTCCTGGGGGGGCATTTATAGCTGGCGAGCAAACATGATGCCAAGGCGTGGCAGTTACATAGGGCTCCGTGAAACAGGGCCCCAAGAAACCTTCTCGGTCAATGTCATCAGCAGCAGCACAAAAAAAAAATATTTTCCATGGCGGGAACTCGGGAAGTAACTCATTCGCTGTACCCCCTTGAAAATCACGTTACGGTGTAACGCAGATGTACCAAATTCAACTGTGTACGTTGATTATTAAGGTGACAGCAAGGTTTGATCTGCCCAGGTTCCCAATTAACGAGGGTGTTTGTTTATGTCGTCTTGAATGAGAGCCCGCGATGGAAGACTTGCCAGAGTCCGAGGAGGCACTGAACCTGGCCCGAAACAAAAATATCTTCTGTTTGGTGCACTGAGCCCGAGGGGGGCATCAATGGTGTCACGGGTTATTTCGGGGTGCACGAGCTCGGGGGATGCACAAGCACGTGTTCGAAGGAGAGTGGCTATACTTTTCACATTCTTTCATTTGAATAAAATGCTGGTACATATAGAGTTAATGTTGTATAATTTTGAATAATTTGTTCCAACAGTATAAGATCGTAAGACGGGGAGCTGATGCGATATAATGGGAGGCTAAGAATGACAAATATATTAGTATTTTGTAATGTATATAACAATTTTAAACGGTCAGGAACCACATATGACATATTATTAGCTAGTGCAGGAGTGACGCTAAAAACGATGAACGTACTCTCTCGAACAATAATGTTCTAACTGATACGTCAAAAAGAGTGATGCGATAGCATTGATGGTTATGTGATGTGACTATCAAATGTGTCACTAATTATCAATTTTGTTTGCCATGATTGGTAGTGTTGTTTCGGAAATACACTCTCGTGTGTTTTTATCTGTATTGTCTTTCGGCAAGACGAAGAATGTGAAAAAAAGTATTATAAAGTTTAAGAATTAGGAATTTTCTAATATAAGAGGGATATAGATTGTAATAATGGTGTGCTCTTAGAACAAGTTATTTGCTAGTTTTAGTGGATAAATGGACCGTTGACCTTGATGTGAAGGCCATTCAAAAGTCTAGGTGGAGTTGCGTGGACGTGAGGTGGAAGAATTATTATTTAATTTGGAATTTATGAGCTAAGAAAGCCTGCGTGTTGCCACATCAGATGGGCCATGTACAGCTCAAATCCTACTAGGCTCTTACTAACAACTAACAACTTGCATTCTTCAAGAATTTTCTAGAGACATTTGTACCCAAAAAAAAAAAGAAAAAAAAAATTAGAGGCATTCATGTAGAAAAGTATCAATTTGGTAGGCCTTGTAAATAAAGAAGTACAAATAGCTCTTATCTTTTCGGTGTCGACCGTGTGGTTGGCCACCAAACTCGTGACGAGGGGCGAGGTCTTGCTCGTGAGGATAATGCAATCATCCGCGAGGCTTGTACAACCACCTTAACTTACGTGTTTCAATTTTTGGATGGTTTGAACTTTGGAATTTTATACTCCTCTGAAGTACAAGAAGAGCAGTCGTAAAGATTTTAATTCATAACAATTATAAACTTAGTATCTTGAGTGGCGATTCTATTGTGACGTGTAATGTAATTTTCTCCGAGATGTCGGTGCTGTTGTTTTAACTTAGCGGCATCTTATTTTTATATGTAATTGCCATGTATATATATCGGAAAAGACATAGCATGAATGTGCTTTCCCACGTCTGATCTGAGATAATATAAGATTACCCTTATACGGCCTTATTCATAATCTTATAAGTATCAAACTGGCTAGACCATACATTGCTCTGTCTTGGGGCTGCAAACCTGATCATTAGAATCGCATCAACGGCATTGCACTTTTTCACATGTCATTTATTGCTAGAAATTTCGTAGTCCACAAATTATTAATTTTATGCGGATATTCCCAAAATTAAATTCATCAAGTCTTTTTGAGTACCTTTTCTTACATTCTACTTGGGTTTGATTGGATATGAGTAGGGGTGTGCAACAAACTGATAAAAATCGATCCAAACCGTTCAAATGGAAGCGAACCGATCGAATCTGAACCGTTAATAAGCTTGAATGGTTTGGTTTGAGATTTTAAAACTAATACACCTTACCCCTGATTAGCTAATAACCAGGGTAGAATAAAACTTTCTCACTCTAAATCAGCCTTTTCTTTTAATTCTACCCTTTCAAAGTAATTACTCACTATATATTGCATCATTTACACTATGGCTCCTGTAGTGTAAACATGGAGCCAATAGGCTATTATATTCAGCATTGTAGTAGAGTCAAGAATGATAAAATACGAGCCATGCCTCCTTGAAGGAAAATCAACTAATAAAAACTTTAGAGAAGTGTAGATTAGTTAGATATTAAGACTTAAGAAATTATCTGTATTTTTTTATTACCATTATGATGTACACCCTCCTGGTCTAGTTTCCTAATCAATTGTTAGGAAGTAAGTCCTGAAATTGGTGCTATGTTAATTCAGTAACAATCATGTTGAAAGCCCAGACAATGTAAAAAAGAGAGCAAGTATTCCCATAAACGACGAGCACCCAAAAAATACGGTAGTCGGAAAAAGTTATTTAATTAACCTTAAGAAAAGTTGTTATTGATTATTGTTTTTTTCTTGAAAACATAATAATGTTTAAATTATGCTCAAACCGATCCGAACCATTCAATTTGAACCGTTCAAACTAAGGTGTCTTGATTCGGTTTGGTTTAAGAATTTGTGAACCCAAGTTCATGAGTTCGGTTTGCGGTTTGACTTCCAAACCGAACCGTGCTCACCCCTATCAACATGGGCATATGGCAAATGTCTTGGGGTGGATGCATAATTGTGAACTATGGGTTTTTATACCCTGAAAGGCTGAAAATCTTAATAACTTATGAAAAGGCAGAATTTGGATAAACGGGTCGTGCCCACGGAAAAGCCCATTGTTACCCGAAGCTCTTTAGAAAGTTAAATAAATTACCACATGCTTGTAAACAGATGCTATTCGGACGGATATCTGGTATTAAAAACTTGTATCAGCCTTTTGACAACCGAATCTAAATTCAGATGCAAATATGCCTGAATGTTTAAAATGCAATATCGTGCTCGTGCTCGTGTCCGTGTCTGTGCCCGTTAGATGTGAATCAGAGTCAAATGTGATCTTTTACCCGTAAAGCCAAAATACTTGTTTCCTATTTAAATCAATGTCAAGTCTGTAACTAACTTAAACAAACATCAAGTTCCATATCTCCATAATTAAAGTGAGTCCCGATATAAGAAATTAATCGGTTATCCAGCCAAATTTCATAATGTATGTTTGTGAGCAAGCGCATAAAAGTTTAAGCCTACATATATGTTACGTCTGCATTTCTTTATTTATTCATGGTCCAATTTGTCTTGTGCATGCAACCATGATTGGGTCCATATATTAAGTGTTTAGGTTAAAAAGCAAGACATGCGGTAATCATGCACGCCATACGAGAAACAAAATATTTTATATACAAAATGTATAACTTCATTTGAGTAAAAGAATACAAAAATATAAGATATACTTCGTGTTTCGACAGATACTTAAAACGGATCGAATACGGATTTTATCATACACATACTGCTTAAAGGCGGATATTTTCTTAACATACACTGATGTTAAAGGATCGAATATATGCTTGATCGAGTATATGCTTAACGATATCTGCTCGAAACGGATAAGAATCCTAACCGTTATTCGGATTTTTTAAATAATCATTTACGGCCTTAAATGACATACACAAAAGTTCTTAAATCTTTTTCTCTTTTCATCATCTTCTTCATAACCGGACTAACAATTCGGCCCGCAGGCTGCAGCTTGCCAAGGAGCCGAAAAGGTTGACGTAATTGTGGTTGGGCTCAGAGAACATTTCCCTTGTGGGCCGTAGCCAGTAGTATCCTACTGGGCCTCTGAGAGCCCAACTGCTAGGATTCAGTGCCTCTAAGCTCTAATGGAACCTATTACTAGATTCTGACCGCAACCATCCATATATATATATAGAGAGAGAGAGAGATAATAATTGACATGTCATTGATTGGTATGTCCATTTAGAGACATTTTTATAAACACCGCATTTACACTTTGTTTTTGCGTCATTAATTAATTTCGCGGCTCTTCAGAATGCATAGAGCACCCGTGTCTGACTTTAGACACTTGGACATAGGTACGAGATATGCAGCGAAACACATTATCTTATAGCGTTTCTCTCAACTCGTTATTGATTTGATATGATACGAGACAGGATCTCAGTGAAAACAATGTGCCCTTCACAGTACACCATTTTACAGAGTCATGGAAGATTTGAGTGTTTTGTCATGTTCCTGTATCTCGTGTTTATGCATTAATATAAATTCGATATTTAAACACGTACCCAGCTCGGATACTCAGTATCGAATTCATGTAACATCGGTCGTAGCCTCTCTATGTACTATCTTCTTGTATATTAAGTGATGCGGGGAAATAGTCCATTGTCAGCTATTTGACCACCCAATGAAGAATCAGACTTATTATATTGAGTTTCACACTTTGGTTGTATAGTCAAATCTCAAATAAAAAACACAGAATGACTAGTATACAAGGCATATTATGAGTCAGAGATCTGTCACGGAATCAGGATTATGCTGTTGAATTTCACACTTAGGTTAATACGATTCTCCATGCCCCACTGCATGCTACTTAATAAAACCATGCTACAATAATAAACAAAAGCAAAAATATTCTCCAATTCATAAAATGATCTTTTTTTTTTTTCATAATTGGATCCTCCGATGCACAGCTATAATAAAATACATTGTCACTTTTAATAAAATTTATAGTGACAATTATTATCTGTAAAATGTGTTTAGCGGTATGTTTATATAATATCGTGATCCGTTTTTGGGGCACATAATTTACCTCATTAGTTTAAAAAAAATCATTGTCTGCACCATATTGGACTTCCCTATCTCCAGCAGGCAGCAACCCATGTGCTTAAGCTTTTAAAAAGGTAACTTGGAGACAAGAACCAAACAGATAATTGCCTAAGGGAACCAGTGGCGTTCGTCGCATCACTGTTTGGATTGTAGAGGAAGATAATATAAATTATGTACAAAATCAACCTGACTGCGTTCTTTTTTATTAATTGAAGAGGAATATGGTGGATGGATAAATGATTAATTAATCGGCTTAATTCTGATTGTTGCCTTTTGGCAGTTAGTCATGATTTGTCAATAATATATGACTGCAATATTATACTCAAATGAATCCACCTACTTGCATATGTAAACCATTTGCTACTGAAAAACCAAGAGCTCGAGCTGTTTTTTTCTATTAGATCGGACGGATTATAACATATTAATCCATTCAACCAAAAAACAAAAATTATAATTAGAAGATCTCGAAGACGGATTTAGATCCCCTGCTGTAACCCGTAGTTACAGCAGGGGTGGTGTGATTAATGCTGAGAGAGAGGGAAGAGAGAGAGAGAGAGAGAGAGAGAGAGAGATTCCAGTTGGGAAGAGAGAGGGATGTAAACCATACGTTAAGATGCGGTAACGTGACAAAATGTGGTGTGTTGGATTTACGTTGGACAGTTACGATTAATCACAGCACCATAAGTTACAGTAGGGTATCAAAATCCCTCGGAGAGATTCTTTTTCAAAATCTACCATTTATTCAGTAATCAACACCAATCGTCAAATCACACGTTGCATCTGTGATTCCAAGACAACTACTTGCACTAACACATAAGATGCGATTTCAAAGTTTTGATCTTGTGGACTTTATCGACATAGATAATTATACTCGACGACAGTGTCAAAAGACGGATCAAAATGTAAATTGAACAAGGATTTTTGAAAAAGGCTCATCATCAATAAGGGAGTCTATTCAGACGTCACATCGGACAAATCGTGAAGGTTATCGAGACCGAAAATGTGTTGATTATCCTGAGATGAGTGTATATATGCAGGTCTTACGCTACATTATATATAGGTGATTGACTAACAACCTCTCCATCAACCAAACTGTATCATGAGCCTGTTGAGTTTTAGCTGGAAGAATCTCCAACAGCCACCACTGATTCCTCCGTACGAGAAAATGCCGTGTTTCTGAGACATCGGACCCATCGGGTCTAGGTCTAACTGTCTACACCTAGACATCCCACCTTCCTTATCTCCGGTACCAAGAAAACGCCGTGTTTGCTCTATGAACAGGTGTTGGTTTTGGATTACTTTCCTGGTTTTTGGATCTTTAGGTCATGTGGCATTTCAGATTTGCCTTTACTCCCAAGCTTTCATGGGACACTGGCTTTACTCACTGACATAGCTTAACGTGGATTGCACCTCACAAGATATAGAAGAATAACAACCAAAACCAATCTTGCTCCATCTGATCGACTGCGCTATCTTTGTGTAGAATTATAGTGATTTATCGGGTGATTTGAAATAAACCATGATGGACGTGGCAAAAAGCTTATATCTTTGATCTTTGTTGTTGATGATTGTTACGTGCTTGAAATGTTCATGAATCATAAGTGTCAAATTGAAAATTAGAAAGATAAGAAGATTAAAAGGCTTACAACGGATAGGGAGGAGCGTTGTATATAAGTGACTTTAATCCATTTGACCACTTCGACCTATTTACAAATGTCATAATTCATGAAGTTGCTTCACCTTGTTTACCTGTATTATTAACTGTAGAAATATAGGTCGTCAAGACTTCATAGAATTGAAGGTGGTCTTTTTTCCTATTGAAGGCAAAATGGTGAAAGGATAAATTTTTTTACTTGCCACCACGCCAACAGCCACCAACCCAACCCCGACCAACCACCATGTCAACAGCCAAGGCACCACCGGTCGTCATGCTAATATCTGATCCATGCAAGAGAGTCCAAGGACCATCATCCCGACCGCCAACGGTTAAGGTTTTTGATACGTTTGAAAGAGAGTACACCTTGTGTTTTTATCTTGGGTTTAGCGTTTATTGAGATGTTTGTATATATATATTTGCCCTTAAGGGAGTTTGATGACTCGACCTTTTTAAACTTAAAATTAGACACATGTTCAACAAATTTCATGAAAAGAAAGATATCGAACTTCTTTTATCCTAATTTAGGGCCCAAAACTAAGAATGGTCTAAAAAAAAGATCGTTCTTTTTTCCGCTTCCGTTCTCATTGTATGACCCCTTCTTGACTTTTTACTAGACGATCGAGTTTAAGCAAATGTCTATTCTCTTAGCATCAACAAGTTGTCTAATTAATCATATCTTATTTGTCACTAAGAAATGATATTTTATGGTTCGTTTTATTTACGAGCGACAAACGAAGATCGATGTGAATGCTTTAAAACATAAATTTTCAATGTCAAGCTATAAGGATATATACAACAATTTCCATTTTGTTACAACAACTGATTATTTTAGAAAAAATTCAAACTTCATGAAAGCAATAGTTCCTAGTCGATCTCCCACGCACCTCTTTTATTTTTTCCATTAATCAATTTCTATGAATATATGATTTTTATTGTGCGCACACAATACGTCTGCTTCTGCAAACACTCGTTCTATTAGTAGCAAGAAGTCCACAGAGCTCTACTTTTTGAGATCACAATCCATCATCAATAAGGAAAGAACTTAAATATGCCTAAAACTGAAAACTGCCTGCAACAAGTGAGGAAAAAGCAAAAGTCAGTCCAAAATAAAACTAGCAAATTGCATGTCCTAGACGTGATAAATTAGGTAAGTGTGCTTAATCAGTTCGTTGAACCTTTTTGGGTGAGTCAAAATACATGACTAAGCACATTTACCTAATACTAGTTCTCATTGTGCGATAAGCTACACTATGAACTCGACTCTAGCTAGCTGACACACATTAGACGTATTTATTAAAGAAAGGAATTGTTCGTTGATCTAACGGGTCCTGAAAAACGGAAAACCACCCTTGCGACACCCCAGTAGATGAATAAATTTTGGATGCTATCCGGGTCGTTGAAATTTTTTTCAACCCAAATATAGTGACAATTAATAATCGCTAAATATTTCTAGTGACATTTCTGCAAACACTTTGAGAAACAATTCTTAAGAGCATTTTTTTTTTGCGTAATAAAAGTCACTAGAAATATTTAGCGACCATTAATTGTTAATATAAGGAGGATAGAAGAAAGTTTCTTTTAGCTCAAATAGCAACCAAATTTTTTTTTTCCCAGTAGTAGATGGTCTCGAGTTTGACAGAGGGTGTCCAACAGTTAACGATGATTCTTTAGGCTAGCAAGAAAATCACGGTAACTTTGCCAATACAGTTTTAATATATATGATATTGTTTGCTTCTATTTTGCAATACAGTACTCTGACATTATGATTGTGTCCTAACGCATGCTAAACGATATTCACCCCACACACACACACACACATTTCACTTTTCCAAAATCTTTTTCAACTTGGTGGAAAGCACAACGAATAATGGTGCTATACATATCATTTGCAGGATTGCACTAAAACAACACAAGTTAGTGGAAGACCATAACTCCCATATCCTTGTCGAGTAGCTAGAGCCATTTTGAGAGCCTGGTTCACTACAACCAAGTGTTTAGCAATTGATTGGCCCAAAAAGTCCGTCCGAGCTAACCAAAGTCCTATGACAAAGGTATCACGTTTGATTAAAGGTGAAATGACCCTCTCTTTTTTTTTTTTTTTGTTGTTGTGGCTTTTTGCATGCTTAAATCTCTTAACTCCAATAACTAAGCTAATTAAGGGAAGGTTTCTAGAAGCCCTTCCTACGTGCCTACCCCCGCCAAATGTTTGGACCAACCTTATCTCACTCTGTGATACTGTCCAAAGGTGGGGCCCCCAATCTTGTGTGGATCCTGGTAACCTTTCTAGAAGGCTGGGCACGTGCCAAAGCTCTCACATACGGTGGCAATTTATGATACAATTGGAAGGGAGTTTTTCCCTTGAATAATACAATTTTAATATTTAATTACTTATTTACTCTATTTTACTGTAAAACTTATTTATCCGTATATCACACTTTTAAAAATCGTAATTTAGAACCACGACTTTAAACAAGAAAACGTGGTTCCAAATCCAGTTTTTAACAATTTTTTCTTTTCTTGAGTTTTCTTAAATTTTAAGAAATGGTGCATAAAATGAAAACATGGTTCTAAATCATGTTTTCTTATTTAAAGTCGTGGTTCTAAACAACGATTTCTTCTTTAAAATCGTGGCTGTAAATAATAATTTTTAAAAGTGTAGTATATGGATAAATAAATTTCAAAATAGAATAAATGGATAATTATTAAGTATTAAAATAATAATATCATTTAGGAAAAAAACTCATCGAAATAGGAGGGTAAAAACTAGAAGGAAAGCTTTCTAGAAGCTCTGGCACGTGCTAAAACTACTTCGTAATTTCCACCGGAAGCGGCCAGCGGTAAAAGGTGAGCCGTCGTTTTCTAGCAGTACATGTAGTAGACACCAATCTGACGCTCGGTCTTCTAGAAACCTTGCCACAGTATGCTTTCCCATAATATCTGTTCACCGGCTCGGCTGATTTTAAGCCGATAGCCAATGACGCTCGGTCTTCTAGAAACCTTGCCACAGCATGCTTCTCCATAATATCTGTTCACCGGCTCGGCTGCTTTAAGCCGATAGCCTAAGAAGAATTCTGTTCGATTACAAAAAGTGGAGAATCATACTTACTGCATTAGGTTAACGACACGGCTTGCCACTTTACAAAAACATATTTACTTTTTGTATTTTTATTCAGTTGAGGACTTTTGCTTGATCGTGACGATTTTTTTTTTGTTTTTTGGTTGAAACGGAAACTTTATTAACTAAACCACAAAAGTATAATCTAAAAGAGAACAAAAGAAGAACGCCTGCCCCGGGAAACAGAGAACCAAAGTACAGCAAAAAGAGCACAAGCTGAGACTTGACATTGGAATTTAAAGTGGCCAATATGGCCTTGCAAGAAAACAGAAAAGATAAGTATTACCACGCTTGATCGTGACGATCGATAACATGATAGAAACGCTCCATTAGAAAACAATTTTAGACCAACTTAATGTGTAAACCCTCGATCTATCATATTTTTCCTTCTTTTCTTGTTTGACAGGAAAAGTTTTCATCCTGCAAGTTCTTTGTACAATTATTTAATTTCATTGTTTTAGCTGAATAAATTAGAAGGTAAAATTTTGTGTTCTTAGAGGACTGAAAGAAAGAATTTTGCTTATACATTTTGGAGATCTGAGTTTAACAAAACAACATCAAGAACTAACAAAACTGTCTTCTAATTAAATCGTAAAAAAATACTTAGCCAATAGTAACTTCCTTGTACACAACAATACTTGAAGAAAGATCGACAACTTGTATTAAGATGCAGAATGTCAATTTACATTATCAAGAGAAGAACCGGCTATGGTGTCATTTTGTTGAGATCGAATTGGACGATCATACAAGCAAAATAATTAATTAGTCCCTCTTATTTTCCTTCTACTTTTCACTTCACTTCACAGTCGCGCATCATCTCGAACGCAAAATAGACAAAATAGACCAATCAGTTACAGTTAAAGAGCAAAATAAAGGCTCTCGGCTTAGAGCCAAACAATCTCGTCCCATGTGAGCACTGACCACATCCTTGACACCACACAGCTGTTTTCTCCTGTTTGTGCCCATTGGATTGGAAGCCCCTTCTCCATTTCTTTGGGAACACACACAAAAAAAAAAAAAAAAAAAAAAAGAAAGCTGCCCCAAAACAGCTCAAGACGCGAAAAAACGGCTGGCGCCCACAGGCCCCCACCTCCCAAAGATTCCCCCCCCGCCTTGACCTTTATAAAACCATTTTTTCTTCTCTTTCATTCCCCCAAACACACCACCATCTCACTCTCTATTTCCTCTTCCCCAATTTCAAAACCCTAACCAAACTCTCTCCTGCTTACCCGTCGTCTCAATGACCGGAACCCTAAATCTTTCCACCCGAACGCCGCTCCGATTCTCTCCCGGAAACCGATCATTTCCTGGCGCGGCCGCCGGATCGGACCGGAAAGTCTCGTTCCTCGGCAACAGGAAGTTGTGCAAGGCGGCTGCGGTGCAGGCCTTCGCGGACACGGAGACCGCGGCGGTGGACACGAGGAGGCCGGCCGCGGCGAGCCTGTACGAGGTGCTCAGGGTGAAGCCCGGCGCGTCGGCGACGGAGATCAAGACGGCGTACCGGAGCCTGGCCAAGCGGTACCACCCGGACGCGGCGCCCTCCGAGTCCGACGGGCGCGACTTCATGCGGATCCACAGCGCGTACGCCACGCTGTCGGATCCCTCGGCCCGGGCGCTCTACGACCTGTCGCTGGGCGGATCGCGGCGGTCTTACTCGGCGGCGGGGCATCGGTCCGGGTTTTACCCGACCCGGAGGTGGGAAACGGATCAGTGCTGGTAGCTCTACGTTTGGCGCAGAGATTAATTTAGAAGACCCGCAATTGTGTGTAAATTCTACCGTCCCCCCAAAAGAGTATATACAAAGTTTTTCTGTCTGCCGATTTGCTTACTTTTAGTAGCCCTTTTCGGCTTTTCATCTGTAACGCAGAGGAAGTTATTGAATTGACAAATGTTACCTCTGATGATCACACGATTCGCCCCAAGAATGCTAATCAATCTTGATGGGGGATTATGAATTTTGGCAACAGTAGTCAGCACGCTGGTTTGGCTCAGGGAAGATGAAGATATGATGGTCCATTAGTTGCCTGTTTCATAACATTGTTCACTCGCATGATGCAAGTGATTACGTCAAATTTGGGCCTCTTTCTGTGGGAAGAATTGACCGCCACACAAGAGCACAGTCAAGATAGGAACAAACGGAGAAAGTAAATTTACGTAGAAAAAAGTTTCAAAAAGCAATGGGGGGATTCAAAGTCTCAATTTGCTGCTGCGCCATTTGAGATTACTTGCTTCAATTCAGTACACGGAGAAAACAGTGGTCCCAGTCCTTTTCAGGACAGATCAATCAGAACGAATTACTCTTCTCAATTAGTCTGTGCTTTTGTTCGTCAGTAAGTATGGTGGGATCGTTGGGCAAAGTCGGTTCGTGGCCTGCGGGTAAACTTGGTCCAGGCCTAAATATTGGGAATGTCTATATTCAATCTCGTGTTATGTTTTTTCACACACTCGTTCGTTCCTAAAATGAATTCACGTTCCGTTATTAATGTACTCTTTAGTGACCAAAAAAATAAAAAACATGGAGCAAAAAATAGGATGTCAATTTTATATATGAATTACGGACTGGGTGCTCGGTGGTACCAATTTACGGCTGAAGAAATATACATTTTGTGTGAAGAGGGTTTGTCATTTTTAATGACCATCATAAATACAGTAGTAAATATTTTTACCTACAAACAACAGGGAAGACAATAATATATTGTGTGCAGATGGTTTGTCTTTTCTAATGACCATTACAAAATAAAAATATTTTTATCTGCAAAAAAGGGTAGACTTCCCCAATATAAATTTTATTTCACGTGGGGGAATTATAAGAAAAAGAATACTATCGGATGCGTTAAAATGGGAGAACACAAAACTTGTCTAGCGTATTATTGTGTAATAAATAGAAGAACGCAGCAACACCATAATTGAAGAGTACCTCCACCTCGTCATGGCCCATAACAAGTTACACAAGTATAAGAGCATTTCCTCCACTGATTTGTCACTAAACAGAAGTCATAAACCCTCAAGAAACTAGAAATTACAAGGAAAAACAAGTCGTCCGCGAATTAAATCAGAACCCCAGACACCAGTGACCAGACGGACCCAGACCCGACTACTACACAGACTTGAAACCCCCCAAAAAAGGAACAGTTCTTCCAAAGAACTTGCTCTACACATACATTTAGTACCCCTTTCCATAGCAATCCCTAAGACTTTGTACAAACATCCCTATTTTTAACAGTAACCCCGTAATATGACATAGACGATGGTCACAGTTGGCGTCGTTAACTGTTCCGCAGCATGCCTTCGATGATCCGTATGATGATACGGATACTTGCAATCTCGGCAGTGGTGGTCGTGGGGAGGCTAAGATGATTGTTTACTATCTGATATACTTGTTCAAAGATGGGACGGACGTGCATCGCAATCATTGGGTTGTCTGCTTTGATGGCCGCCGCCACATCTTGCATCCACATGAGCTTCCGGGCCGAATCCTTGCTGATATCACACGCCAACTGCTGCAGGAGCGATAGGAGTACTCCTTGGCTCAATGGAATAGTGTTTGCCATCAAGATCCGCTGCAGATCAACCTGGTAAAGAAAAATGGAGCAAAAATTAACATTATTATTTCAGCATTGCTGGGCCAAATAATTTATTTCCTTTTGTACGTGGCCAAATACTTTTTAGAGCCCATTAACTAGATTTCAGGATATAAGTTAGATGGAAAACGAGGAAACAAAACACAGTAGAGCATAAGATTTTCGCCACAGCGGCTGAGAAAACACTTAAATAGCAAGTGTTAAGAAGCAAGATAACACTTGAAAAAGAAGATGTTTACTCATCATTTGCTTATCGTAAAAGGTGACTTAAAAAATCAGCTAGTTTCTTCGTTCCCTTCAGGATAAATGAGTTTCAGGACTATGAAACTCCAGTTTCAAATTATAAATAGACCATGCAGGAACATGTGCACACACACCGGGCACCTATCCAGCTACTCTTTAGTCCCGGGCCGCCTCGCTCTGGTTCACCTCCGGGGATTGTCAAGGGGTTGACAGCATGCTTGGGATGGTGCGCCATCTTGAATACTAAACTTACCCACAAAAGTGATGCTCAATTTATACTGTACATGACTATCAGTTGATGAAGCGTGCGATTCAATTGCAACTGCTTAGACCAAAATGGTATGCTATTAAAGTTTTCACATCAGATCCTCGAGTCTCAGAGTGCTAATCTCATATTTTATTTTGATTATGAGTGTGGAAGAAAGGCAAAGCATGCTAGTTGCCCATTCTAATCCATCTCGAAGCTGTACAAATCAAAGTGATCCAGAAAGCATACCTGAGAGCATAACCAGGATACAATCGAAACATCACTTCTTTGCAGAGCTGCAGTGAAAGCCTCCTCATATTTATGTTCATATATCAATCTGGATAGCTCTTTAGTTGGATCCAAAGGTGCCTCAATCTATTGCAAGAGAAAAACATTGGATCGATATCATTGTGAGATTAAACAGCATTTTGGCAGCTTACTATCAACTAGACCGATCCTTTAGTAAATGAAGACAACAGAATTAACCTTCTCGTGGAAACCACCAAGAGGTCCATTACTTAGTTGGCTAACTAGCGGATTTCCCGCATTCGAACTTGCTCCAGCAATAGCAAGAGCTATCAACTTCCTTTGACCATCAGCCAATTCACTGCTTAATGACTGTGTCATGGACGAAGCTGAGCTAATAGCATCCTGCATATATTAGCACAGCTTTAGGAGTCGAAACTCAGATAGACAACACATAACAAAAATGAAGGCAGGAAATAAATTAAAACATAATCTGAACCACTAAAATGACCGTAACATTGCCATGGCTGAGTTGAAAATGGCAGACTGACTGTGTCAGCGTCACCCCTACCTTAAAACAATTGGGTAGCTTTGATGATTATAGACAGAATTAAAACAACTCATTAACGAAAAAGAAGAGGACTATCACTGAGACTCCGTACCCTTAAAGCAAGTGCCAGTGGCGAATGCGTTGACTCAAACTGTTGCTGAGTTGCACTTGTATGTTCGAACATCCCTTTCTGAAATGAAGCATCAACTTGCTCAAACATGGCCTTGCATGACATCTCAAAGGCAGGAACCACTGAAGCTTCCAAACTAGATTTCAAAGCATCCTGCATCACCAGTTGGTATATAAAGTCATGAACAGATACTGCTTAAATTTGGCGGCACATAAGTTAATAGCATGCTTGACACCAATATCAGCTGTCGATGAGGTACAGAGAATGAACGTATGAAAATGGCAGAGGGTCCACTCAACGATACAAAATCAATATGAACAAGTAAACAGATAGACGATCAGTCTAATATGGGAAAATATCAACATAAGAAGGAAAAAAGATGACTAGCTTTTTAGCGTCACTAATATGGAAAATGTTTCATAAACAGATTAATTAACCTACGGTTATAGACAAGTTACTATTTAACGGTAACAAAAAAGAAACGCAATCTATAATAAAACCCATGCTGCTTGACAGCATACTCTAAAACGCATCATTATTCCTAGACAATATGGCAGAAGCCTATTATAAATCTCAGTAACCAACATAGATGTAGCCATGGACTTGCTAAATGCGTCTTGACTAGTTATCACACCTGAAGAGCTTGCTTGCCAGAGGTTTGAAATTGTGATTGAATCTGCCTAACAACAGTAGCTTCAAGTTTAGAATTAACTGATTTCTCCAGCTGATTCACAGCCTTATCACCTACTCCTCTCTGCACCAATAATATCAATTAGAAAAAAACAAGGTCATATTCTAGCAGAAGCTGAGATCTTCAAAATATTAACCTGGAAGGCCTCAACAATCGCTGTTGATACTGTTTTCTCAATTGCCGGAGTGACTGCCCGTGCTACAGCTGGCCCAATAGCAGCCACTTCCTTCTTCAAACTTTTCTCCAATATAGCTGGGAAGTCCTTGTTCATACAGTTAGTGATCATACTTGTTAATTGCTGTGCGCGATCTCTTGCTAACTTCTCATGTTTCGCATTCTCTTCTTGAAAACGAGCCCATAAAGCATCAGTGTTGGCCTTCACAGCTTTCTCGATGCTCCGCCCTAGGGTTGCCTCAAGCCTTCTGCCTTCTTTGGTAACTGGCACAGAAACCATCGTTGTCATCTGCTTCTGCATTTCCTTTTGCATGCTTGTAAGCTGCAAGAAATAACCACATGAGATAGTCACCTGACGTGGGATATCGAAAACCTACATAAAACTATCTAGATGCATCAAGGGAAGCTTTTCCCGTATTAAGCATCTAAACAATAACAGAAGGACGAGAAGCATAAGTGAACAATTTATAAAAAACCAGAATAGCGAAGGTTGCTGTTGCAAAAACTAGCGAAAATGATGAACAACTGAATGGGAGAGATAATTCCAGAAAACATATTAAGCATGATAAGTTAGCACTAAAAAAATAAAACAGAGGACATCATTTCACCAATCTTGCAATATTCTACCAGTTAAACTGGAAAAATGGGGGAAAAAGTTAAAGGAATCACCTGACTAAGCATCTCCTGAATGGCCTGAATTTGTGAAAAAGCAGCTTCTGCAGAGGGGATACTTGAACTGACACCTGGTTCATTGGAGGAATCTGTTGAGTTGAAGACACTTGGAGATGGTGACGATGGGCCTGATCCTTGACCATTCTTCCCCTTCTTTTTCCCTTTTGATGCCGGTACAGGCGGTTGAACTGTTGCAGGCACCGCTGAATCAGCAAGCTTTCCCGCGCTATCCACTGCAGAATCTTGGACTTCTTCCAGATCAGTTGAAGGTTGAGCCACTGCCTCGCTTCCACTAGCCCCATCAAATTGCCTACATTCTTTTAAAGTTTCAGCTGGTAAGGAACCACACTCTCTAGCCATCTTGATACCAAGATCAGAGGCCTGAGAGTAAAATGTTTTCTCCTTATTTGGTGAATCAAAACTTTGAAGGTCTCCTTCAGAACCAATTTCATCATTATGACTTAATCCTGTTTCACCCACAACCTTAACTTCCACCTCGACATTGTGTGTATCATTGCTGGTGACCGCATCCTGATTAGTTGGCTCCCCCTCACTCCTCTGCTCAGAAACATGGTTAATTTCAGTGGATGAGGTGGCCATTAATATCTCAGAAGGAGTTACAAGATGAGTTGGGTGCTTGAACTTGATAGGCTGATTTGGAGCAGTGGGTACATCATCCTGTGCAGTTTTCTTTTCATCCCTCCTTGAATTATCATCCAAAGAAGGGACATCAGACAAGTTTCTATGGACAGTATCCATTTCAACTGAACACTGAATAACCTTTTGGTCACCACCATCGTTAAATGGATGAGCTGCCTCAAGGTTACTTGATGGACTTATAAGACCAGAGAGCTTACGAGACAACCGCGGGCTTAAAGGTAGAGGGGGTGATGTAATAGAAGCAACATCCATATCTTTACTTACTACCGGCACAGAGATCGGTTTAGATTCCGTACTCGAAGTGGGAAATTCGGGTAAAGACACTGCCTCAACAGAAGCAGAACCTAAAGGATGTCTCACATTAAGTGCACTGTCGGAGCTACTTTCAGATATTGATGGTCTCCGTGCTGTACTAGCCAGAGACATTTCAGTAGGTTTACCTCCGGAGGACTCAAAACTTGGTAAACCTTCAGTAATTGTTGCATCACGTGAAACACTCGAGTCTGACTTCTCAAACACCATATTCTCCAGAGGAGGTGGTAAGCACTGGGATAAGTCCAATGCATACTGTTGAATAGCCTGCGTTTGAACACAATAAACCTGAACAATTTGTTCGCCATGGGGTAGTAAGTCGCTCGTCCCCGTGAAACTCAAAATTGGCATAGTAACAGTAAACTCCGAAATGTAATCCATACGGGTTGATGCAGGATTAGGACCATATTCTAAGTGGACAGCATATATAGCATTTTTCTTTGCATTCGCTAGTAAGAGAAGCCCTGCTTGAGACAAGGCCACTACTTGGTTAAAGAATGCCTCTTCAACTTGAGGTATAGCTGAACTCTTTAATTCCAATGTTTGGGTGCAGTGCCATGAATCAGAATCACTAGGAAGCAGCCATCCTTCTTCACTTGCTAATGCCCATAGCTTTATTTCCCGATTCAGTGGACCCTGTGAGCATAATTAGACACATTAAGCAAATCTGCAAATTGACTAGCAGAACAACAATTGGAAAGGAGGTCAAACTATAACCCAAAAACAAATCTGTTCTAGCGGAACTTGATGATAAAATACTTGCCAAAAGAAAATACAAAAGAAAAGATAATAGCATGTACCCCTGTGATAAGTATAATGTGATCTGGACGGTGAGGGGCAGTCAAAAATGTAACAGAATTAACAGGTAGGCCTTCGTGTGGCCTCAACACCGCAATTGGTTGCAGCTTGCGATCTTCCCAAATCTTAATCTGTGCATGAGAGTATGAATCACATGCACACGTCAGTAAAATGGATAAAAATGAGTAGGTCTAACAATGTAGGTACAAGGGAGCTGAAAAGATATCATGTCAATTAAAGTTATCGTATTTTAACCCCTTCAGTGATTCCAATCTGGAGAAAATTCCCACGTCTGTTACGCAGATTCAAACAGAAGTTTTCGTTTCCACAAAGGTACACTCGTTCATCTAGGCAACTACAGTAAAACATGGTTGTTAATGTAATAAAAGAGAAGAAATGGGAGCCTGTATATGGACTCACCAAAAGAGCAAGGATGGGGTAGTGACTCCAGGATTATACTGGAGCTAGCTTATGAGACCTTAAATAAGACCCCCCCGACATGAGCATTTAGCCTCAGCTCTCAATTGTAAGACTCTTGTAAATCTGAGCACCTTATCTGGTGCTCTTGATGGAACTATAAATTACGTTGATCCCGTGGTTTACTGGTACCCTTTGACCCTGTACTAACGGAACTCTATACTTAAGTTAACCTGTTATCATGTTCCACCAGAAGTCCAAAACCGTATCAAGATAACCCATCTTCTTCTACCTTTGCCATAAAGCCCTAAGCAGCCATGAAAGACCCGCCTTAACGAAATTTTAATTTGCTTTAAGAATAAGACAGTTCACCTTCAGCACTCAAGTTTGTTAATGAGTCAAAGAGAATTGGATTAAGTATAATCTCAAAAAACAATTCTGGTAAGGTCATAGTCCGACACAGAGACAACATCAAAACTATCAAAGAACAAATCATACCCAGAAGATACTCTTACAGAGCAAAACAATAGAAGCTAAGTACTCATTCATTCAAAAAATGCTACATAATTGGCTCGTAGTATGTATTAACAAGAGCTGGACTTCACTGTGCCACACAATCAAAAAATGTCTATCACAGTTATGAAAGATCTAGACAGAAGCAGCCATCTCCATGCGACCTAGCTCATTTTGGATTCACCCCCAATTCCCACCAAAAAACTCCTCCCATAGCAAAAGTAAACGCAAGGAAAAAGGAGATAAAGTGATTGCACAATCACTGATAAGGTTATTCCTATGTGGCAAAGAATCACTCTGTAGATTCCATATGCATCAATCAATCAAAATCAGAAGGTCTTCGTCAAGCATATTATCTAAAGAGAGGAAGAACAAATTTTCTATTGATACGTAGAAGTACAATAAAAAGCCTTCCTAAGGGGAGAAGCGATGTACATGGGGGGAAAAAATAGCCAAGAAAGAAACTAAAAAAAATCATCCAAAATGTTAACAAGGAATCTATATGTACCACCTCAACACCCACAGACCAGGAATACAAAGTTCTCAGTAAGTTTTAGGTGCAAGATTATGCTTTCCTAGGTCACAAAAGGGTCAGTCTATCTAATCAAACTTGGACAGCAAAAGAGTACCTGGCTACGAAAATCCCAAACTTTATCGATTGATAAACAAAAATACAAAAAGTGCATCAGCTCCAGCAGTGCAGGTTCACCCTAATCTAGGCCACTTATCTAACCAAAACTAATAAGGCGGGCTTTTTTTATAGCATCTGAGCTTGCTACTTTGACATTATGAAGCATCTCTTCTTTGTGTTTTTTTTTTTTCCTTTTTTGTAATCCTTAAGATATTTGCCTTGGGTTTAACACTTTCCTTTTTCTTATAAAAATTTTAATAGCCTAATTAGTTCCGTTTTGACCCTTCACTACACTACTTCAGTGTCATGTATGAAAAATCATACCTTCAATTATTCAATACCACCACAGAAAGAACAAGCCAAAAACATCATCACACACTGATTAAACCTCAACCACCTACTTTACGACAACTGTAATTGAATGCTTGAATTGGATGTGCCCTTTGTAGGTCTATTTGACATGGATGGAAGAGATGGATAGATCGCATAATGATTTCCATTCACTTTGAGATGGTACTAGTAGGAGTACTGCCTTTAGTAGGAGGAGCAATGAATCCATTTTAAAAGTAGAATTTACCTTCCCAAATCCAATCATGCTAACAAAGATTAGTATATCGCAGTCTCAAAGTATGAAAATTACTGCCGAAAGAGATGGAATTGCTAGCGGCTAAAAGACAAGTGTCAGAGAAGACCAAAAAAATAAAAGGGCACCAAAGGTGGCAAATAACTGACTCTTCATTTCTGGTCAAACGGTCAAGACAGCAAAAAAGATTGACTGCAAAGAGTCTCCCTCTTTACTCGTCCAAACCATTGCACGTGACAACTCAGCACCACAGTAACGAATAAACCATCTCAGCTCTCTCTCTCTCTCTCTCTGATAGCGAGATGCAGCATTGCTCGACTGCAATTGTTCACGGTCTTCCATACCTTCGAGTAGTCTACTTCTCTCTCATCAAACCCTATAAACCTAGGAATTTTCTTATTCTTCCTATTGGTGCATGTCCACTTTTAATTTTGACAGATCCAAAATGCATCCCATACCAGGATCGGGATCCTGTCAATCGTGCCATGTCAAACGAATCCATCTGGGGTAGACCTAGACGAGGATCTGGTTTGCAAAATTGATAGTGGCAGCAACATTTAAGACCGAAATACAATACTAAATAAACCAAAATTGCTGTTAATGAACAGGGCAAAGGAGGTAAAGATAATATAACATGTGGTCCTCTTCCATTGTTGTTAGAGTGATTACTACGAAATAAGGCAACCGGTCATGTTGACATGGACCAACAGACTGGCAAGTTCAAATAGTATAATAATTACGATTATACAGTATATTCTTTGCTATCATCAATCCGCGAATGGCACGTGTGGTCTACGTCAAGGATCTTGTCCAAAGAGGCTTCCATAATATGAAAGCCAATTCATGTTTGACTGAGTCCTCTATACCAACTCTGCTTAGCTCATAATACTCGACTCCTGGACCACTTGCAAAAAAATTTCGGGAATGGAGGCACAAGAACATCTAAAGGCTCATATAAGCAAAAACATATTACTTGATATTGACACAAACAGCTTCAAGAATTTGAAAGGCAGAACATTAATAAGTAGCACAAACCGTGCCATCCACCGAAGCAGAAACTAAACGGGTGGTCATCCATTGGCACATTGACAGATCAGTCACTTCTCCATCGTGATTACCAACAAACTGGACCCCATCAATCATCTTGTCAACAGTTATTTTTAGAGGGTCATCTGCCGAATATACTTCACCTTTCCCAACCTTGGTAGTATCAATCCTCAGAACACTTCTTCCAATTCCAACTACTAGAACTTCCTGAAAGAGAGGTAATCCATAATGTTAGTGAAAACAGCCACCAAAACGACTCCCACTGCCAGGGGTATCAAATGGAACCATCAAAACACTGAAAGAAAGTATACCTGTTTATGACAGTGCCAACAAACTCGGGGATGAACAGATTCCCCTTCTCCCACTATCTGAATGGCAATAACAATCTTTCCTGTGATTTGTGGTTTATCTTCCTCATCTGGACCTTCAGTAATCTTCCATACATAAACCCGCCCATCAACGCTTGCACTGCAGAAATTCAAATTAGAATGATCCAAGGGAAAAAACAAAATTAGCTGATTACACACAGATAGAGGCTACCTAGCCAATAGGTGAACATCCTCGGCAAAGAAAGCCATGTCTGTGACCCTCTGAGAAAGAATTACAGATTAGAGCAATGAATACAAAAAATTTGCCATCTTGAAGAGGTAAATTTTGCAGATCTCAAACAATCCCAAACACAAAAAGTAAATATAAATACTTAAAAAACAATCGGCTCAGGATATTAAATTGTATCTCGTGCGCAAATTCAACGTCACAAAAGAAGAGATAAATAGACAGCATATGAACTTGCACATATGAAACCAACTCAATCCATCTGTACCCAAAAAAACCGTATACTACTGCATACACTCCGTCTACATCACTATCAACAGTTCTCCCACCCTCACCTTGTTGGCCATTTTCATTCCCAGATTAGAAGGGCGAATCGATATTCTAGCCATCAATTCCTTCTGTTTATTATTTTATATTTTCGTATTTTATAATGAAAAAATTTAGATTTAACATAAGCAAATATATCCCAGGATCTACGATACTGAAACTTTGGCGAAAGACAAACTATTGATACATGTATAGATCATGCCAAGCAAGTGAGAACAAAAGCCAAATGAAAACTCCAAGATCCAGCGTATGTTCTATGTCCCAAGGATTAAATGATCATCATCTTCGTCATTCACCAAAGGGAGCAAGGAGCGGATATCAAGTGCTAGTCCAAGTGAAAAAATTATAGCAAAGTGTATATACGACTCGAAGCCCTTCAGTAGTTAGAATAGATGGTCCTTTTAGGGGCATGGCGCCTAAGGTCTAGGGGGCAAAAGGGACACGTCTGTAACGATTATATATTCTCACAGATAAAAATCTCTGCCCTTGCAAACAAAAACATCATATGGAGACGTGCAACACCACTCTTTGTGTTACTAAACTGCATGTTTGAAATATAGCTACTTGGCATTAAGATTTGAAGGCTGAGGAAACTGACTTACATCTCAAACTTTACAGTTAGAGTTCACATCTGTCCTCATAACCCTACATAACTTCCAGTTATCAAGCCAAATTTTGTAAATTTATCAAACTTCTATTATTTTTTTCCGAAAGTTCAGAATTTGTCTCATCCAAGAGATTTTTTCTCATCCACCTCTAGCTCTTATGATGTATATTACGCTGGATTTGAATTCCAACTTTGGAGTGCAAGCTAGATCTGCTTAGGCGGATAAATTAAGGATGGTCTCAATATAATTCTTTTTCTTTTGGGTAAATCTCAATCTCTCAACTATATTATAGGATTCTTACAAATTGCCTTTCTCCTTTATCTACAGGCTTGATATTTGTATTCATTCAGATGAGGTAGCAAGTGCTCGGTAACATGCCTTTACCGTGCTCAACTACGATGCTACAGCACGCCACCTCTCGTTGAAGCAGGTCCCAGTATGTGAGCATTATAAAAGTTTCTGATCATCAAGCGGTCTCCTTTATCCTGGTATTAATTGGGTATTTCCTTCCAGATTTTGGCATATATTTTTTGGTTATAAGCGTGTACATGCTCGGAGTAATTCTATTTTGTTTGACAACGTCATTTTAGCTGCATGTGCATCGTGTGTACATGGAGGCCAATACATAAGAATTCCAACAGCGATCCCGCAACTCACACAATTTCATCAACAAGAAAACTGATGAAACCATTTGTATATCTAGGCAAGAGATAAGACCATAACTTCCCGTGCATATTAGGCATTCAAAACAAAGATGGCAATGGTTCAAGCATCGCTAACTCCATGTAGAACATCAATCCACTAAAACGTGAAAAGGCACACCAACCTGAGCAAGACCCTTAAGCAAGGATCGCAACGCAGTGTTTATATTGAGAACCCTGATAGCTCCCAGTTTCAGCCCATAACATATGTACGTCTTGTTAACGGCAATCTGACGGCCCACAACGAGGCCAGGGTCCGAGCCGTACTTAGTGATGGGAGTGACTTCGAGCTGCGGCTGCACCTCACCCTGCAGCCTAACATCGACATCGTACACAACCTGATCGCCAATCAAATGCCGCCCCTTGGGCAGCTTGCTACTCGGCATCCGCATAGGAGACGAATGCACCATCGCACCCGGGTTCACATTCGGGCCGAACGGGCCCGAGGGCATCATTGGGCCAGTCATGGGCATCGAAAAGTCCGACCCACCGGACGACGAAGGCTGAAGAGGTGGAGGCATGGGCATGCTGGGTTGCTGGGGAATTTCCAAAGTAGAAGGTGGGGCGCTCAAGAGGGCCATCAATCTGGCACCGGGGGTGGGATTGGGGTTAGGGTTTTGAGGGGGAGGGGGCTGGAGAGGGGGAGCGGGGAAAGGAATGGATCTTTGGTGGTGCAAATTGGGAATATGGTCCTGTTGAGGGGGGTAATGGTGAAATTGGGGGTGGAAAGGGGAGGTCTGAGGCGCGTACGAGTAAGTGATGCCGGTGGCGGTGGGCGGCGGGTAGGAAGCCGAGGGGGGGTAGGGAGTGGGTGGGTACGGCGGCTGTGGGGAGCTCAGATTGGCGCCCGTGTTAGGGTTTTGGGTGGTGATGGGGTTTGGCGGTGAGGGTTTGAAGAACTTGTGCATCTCAAACTGTTGGCCCCCTGGTTGATTTGGGTTGCCAGGAGAAGCCATGAAAATAAAGTAGAAAACTCGATTCCGGAGGATGAATCAATTGATTTAGGGATCTCGTGTGCGTGGGTCTGTATGAAGAGAGAGGAAGAGAGAGATGTTTGTGAATTGAGATCCGATGGGGGTGTGGGAGAGGGGTTTGAAGAAAGGGACAGAGAAGGGGGGAGTACTGGTACTGTGTATTACAATATTAGTGAACAGGTTGGAGGACTTTTGGGAGACCAAACCATGAAGAAGAAGAAGAAGATGATGATGAAGGATAAATAAATAATCAATGTCAAGTGTAATTTACAACTGGAGAACCTGAGGAGCCATTTTTAGTGCAGTACTACTACATATATCTATATATACATGTATAGCCCACTTTTGTGCATTAGTTGGTTTTCTTTGGGTTATAACAAATTTATCTTTACCTTTTAAAGACGCGGCGGCGATAACATATGTATCTTATGTTATACATACATGGTTTGTATGGACAAGTAGTTAAGGTCGCATGTTAGATAGTCAAACCGATCAAAAAGATTGATTAATTAGAGTGTTTGGGTGAGATATTTGAACTGAAAATGGTATAAAATTACATTATAAAAAATTCGTTCTTTGAATTGTGTCGAGATGAAATTGCAAAATTCTATGAGGAATTTAAAAATGAAATTTGGTTTGCCGGACCTCCTGTAGAATGAACTAATCTAGAGACTAATTTATTGTCAAATTTCGACAGACAACTAAATGTAATAGTGTTTTAAAAAAAGATGGACTTTTGTCTTCTAACTGCCTTCTTCTATTTAATTTCCAGAAATTAAAAAAAAAATTCCTATTTAATCTCATCTTCTCTACCAAATCATCTTCTCTAAGTCTAACTCATCCACCCCATTCTCAGATATATTGTACAGGTATTCCTTGAAATTAGATGCTACAAGTGGATAGAATAATGGGTATGCATGACTTACCAGTTTGGAACCCTCAATATGGGGCTAAAATCAACTTGTGAAAATTAAAATCAATAATGATCGAGGATATTGCATTCAACTTTGATCCATTAAAGGTGAATGACGTATGTAATAAAGATATTTCATGTCATTAAAGTGCTTTTTTATATGGCCTTTTATCGTACGTTTAGCCCTTTAAAGGAAAAAAAAGATGTGATGTTAGAGATTTGGATAGATTAAAGAAATGTAAGACCTCATTCTATAATTTTTGAGCGGTTCGAATTTGATTGGTTAAATTTAATCTTGTTGAAACATTTTGGGCTATAGGGGGCCATTTGCAACAAAATTAGCAGTTTACCCAAAGAGTTTTGGTAACCCCAAAATTAGCAATTTATCCCTATAATGCAACAAAATTAGCATTATAGGGGGTCATTTGCAACTTTTGTAACCTTAGGAGGTCTTCTCCAACTCGGCCAAACCACGAGGGTACTCTATGCAGTTTCTCTAAAAAGTTTTGAAATCTCCCATCCCAATCTCTTAAAAGCACTCATTTCCCTTCAAATTACCGAAGAAAATGTGATCTAAAACCCCTCTGCTGAGCTCGTAGTTGTTTTAGAGAAGAGAGAGAGAGAGATGTGTGGGAGCAAGATGTGCATGCTGTGCAGCTGCTTGATATTGGTGGTGATTGTTATTGGGCTGCTGTTTGGATTCGGGGTTTTCAAGAATGGGTTTCACAAGCTCGAGGACACATTTCACTGATTGAGATCCCACCACCTTCAATGGAACCAACCCATCATTCTTCTGGAACGAGTTTCCCTGCCCCTGCTCCGTTCAAGGGCTCCCCTTTCTAAACTCTGTTTAATTTGATCAATCTTCTTGATTTGTTCTGGAAACTGGTTTGGGAGCATCTATCTGTCATACTCATACTTATCCATCTGTTTAAATTGATCAGTCTTCTTGAAACTGGTTTGGGAGCATCAATCTGTCATACTCATACTTATCCATCTTGTGATGTACTGTACGTTCCTTCTTGTTATCGAATTCTGTACTGTTTCTGTTTGCTTGATTGATAAGCTGACAGTGGAGATTCTGCAGGCGTGTGCCATAACAATATGTAATCTCATCTCACTACTATATATATATACTTGAGCTTGTTCGGTTTTCCGAGACTTGTCACAGCAAACATATAGTATAGATAAAATCTGAACCACATTCGTCAAATTTTTTCTTCTTTATGTGTTCTGGAGAAATACTGACGTATCGTTTTCCCATGGGATGTGCAATTCACGGAGAGGCAATAGGCTTTCTTTGATCAAAAAATTAAAGTAACTTTCGTTAACACTTTTAATTTTAGTTTTCTGTTTTCTAAAAAGCAAAAATCAAAATCAGTTTAATTTTTTTTTTTTACAAAAACAAATAAATGTTTGATTATCTAATTTTTATTTTGATTTTTTTTCTTTTAGGTGTTTTATTACCCAGTTTTTATTTTGAGTTTTTTCTTTGATGATTGTTTGTGGTGGCAATGGTGGGGCGTGACGGTGGCCGACAGCTGGCGGTGGCTGTGGCTCCCGGCCACTGGTAGTCGCCGGTGGTAGGAGGGTAGTGGTCTCAAAATAAAAAACTAAAAAATAAACAGCCTGAAAACTGTAAAAATTTTCTTTTTAAATTGAAAAAATAAGTGTTACCAAATAGAAAACTTAAGAAGACTTCAGCTTCACTGCAAATTTTTAATACATATTTAATACTTAATTACCAATATAAAAAAAAAAAAACTAGAAATCGTTGTTTGAAATCACGTTTTCAACGCGTCTATTTTCTCCAATTTACAAAACTAAAGAAAAAATTGAAAAAATAAGTGTTACCAAATAGAGCGAGGTATTTTTTGTTGGACTCCATTAATGATATAGCTTCACTGCAGTTGTTTTACCATCATCGAGTGTGGGGGCATTGACGAAATGGTGCATGTACGAATCAAAAGCAAGAAGATGGTCAAAAGAGGAGAGGAGAGGAGAGAGTTTTCTTAAAAGCTCAAACAGCAAAGCTCTACAATACTGGCTTAGCCATAGAAAAGAATTGCATCCAAATGCGACTCAAAATTGGGGAAAAAGAAAAGGTGCACGACTTCGTGCAACCTTCTCAAATGCCGTAGGATGCA
Organism: Escallonia rubra; assembly: GCA_033065855.1. NCBI lineage: Eukaryota > Viridiplantae > Streptophyta > Magnoliopsida > Escalloniales > Escalloniaceae > Escallonia > Escallonia rubra. The sequence goes on along the minus strand of JAVXUO010001442.1, from coordinate 57,657 downwards.
AATGGGACCGGCTCGGAGCAAAATTTTGTTATGGTATATGGTGACTACAAGGCACTGTAAAGTGATAAAAAGGGTAAGTTCCTCTAAACAAATCCATTGGGTCTTTCCCCACTCTTTGCTGATCTCTTCTGCAAGTCTGCATCATAATGTGCAAAAGCAGCATCTAGAGCCTGCATCAAGACGGGCATCCCGGTCAGTTGCAACGGTCATTAGAGAGTAAAAACACGAAATTTAATAGGTTTGCAATTTTCACCGAGTACAAAAATGAAAACTTTCACCAACTTGTTCTATAGCCTTTGCGTTGTCTCACTTACCAACTTGATACCAGGAAACAGGGGCTGATTATAGACCAGCGGTACAAATGAGACAACACAGAGGCAAATTATCCAAGTTGATGAACATCCTAATGACACACATGTGAGGCTGATCAAATCACAGAATTGGTTATAATAAAATAAGTTGCTATATTATGGTCCAGCACAAAAATACTATTTTTTTCTTGAACTGCACAGGCCACATGTACAATAACCTTGTAATCTAATAGATGTCGACATTGACCTGAAGCATTGGTTGAACAAGAAGGGAAACTTGATGACGGAAGTCTGACTGAGATTCCTTAAGGTCCTGAATTTGAGAATGACATAAAAGAGAGAGACCAAGCATCATCTCAGTAGGTTAGAAATCATAACAAACAAATACGAAAAGAAACATTACAAATGTAGAACAAAATCCCATCCTTTTGCATTCAGTCACAAGAATCATATCCCAATCATTATCACGAGCAGACATAGATTTACATTGGATTTTGTTAGACAAACGCAAATAAACTTCAATACCATCGGATAAAGATGCCAAAACATTGACAAGAATAGTGCTGCTTCTATCTCCCACCATAAAAAATAGAGAAGTATAGAATTGAACTACAAAACATCACAGAAGAAGATAGATTTGAACTATAAAACAACACAGAAGATACACCAGTGTACCTAGTGTTACGAGAGGCTTCTGAGGTCTAATACTTAAAGATAGACAAACGTAAAATATGCTGTTTGTGGATATGAAAAGCAATACAGGGACAGATATGGAAGCCAAAAACCTAAAAAAGAAACCGAAATACAGGATGAAAGAGGCTTGCAAGATTAAAAGAGACTGGAAATTACGTGGAACTTATGTTAGAACTATCTGATGACTAAACGATAGAAGCAGCAACATGCTTTTCATACGAAGGAACAAACCTAACAATATGCTTGGGACTCTGCCTGTTGCGGATTTAGCATGTTAAAGAGGATGAATAGCAAAAGGGGATTGTGTCGGGAAAAGAAGATTTTGAATGACAGTAAACTGGCAGATAAAAGAGTTCAATTTGACACAAAGAATGCTAACTTCTAGACCTACATTGATCCTGAGAAACATGGCCCGATGGAAATGATTAGCTACCAGAAGATTTGAGGAAGAAATAATTGAGAACCACAATAGAAATATCTATACAACAAAGAAAAGCAGTCTGCCCCACAATAAACTCATACAGATGAACTTCTCAGACGCCACATGGTCCAATCAGAGATGAGTGCATGAAATCAAGCAAGTCTGCAAACCAGATCCAGATCTTCATGTATAAACTCGAGGAAGACTTTTTAAGGAGTTACAAACTAGGCTTCTAATGTTGCTAAATCAGTCAAGGAAACCAAGAAATTCTTGTGTTGGGCTAAAAGCTTAAAGAGAAAGGGGAAAAAAAAAAAAGGAAAGATAAAGAAAAGCACAGACGGAAAAGCGAAACCCAGCTCGAATCTGAAACTTTGACATAAGATTATAGTTGATGCAGGATCATGACATTTAGAAAGAATGTTACCCGTAGCTTTGGATAGATTTTTGACATGGCATCCTTCAGTTTGCCCACCTATAAATCCATCTCCAAACGAACAAAAGATGAGAAGATTCCAAACTCACATTATCCAAGAAAGAAAACAAAGCAAAATAGATTGGACAAAGCATGTTGAAATTCTATGCATCCTTCGCTTATAGTGGTCATACAGCACTAAATATCAGGGCGATCTAAAAGAATAATAGAAGGGGGGGGGGGCATAAATCTAGTCTGCTCGATTTTGAAAGAAACATGGATGATGCCGGAAGCTTGCATAGGGCTGAGACAGGTGGAATTCTACTGAGATACGTTTTTGGGATACCATTGATATTTTGGTAATAATTGGGGATTGAAGTCCTAAGCATTAGATTATTTTTGTCATTTGAACATATTAGGGTTCTTATTGACTAAGTTAGATGTCACTACAGTCGTAATCCAAACTATTGGAGCCTAATGAATGATTTAGGGATTTGTGAGGTTCTGAAGATTGCGACGATGGGTCAGTGAATCTCTCGCAACGGTGACAAAGAGTACGAGGACTGGCGGGAAGCCATGCAGAGGGTGACACAATCTACATCAGTGGAGGATCAAGAATTAATGATTGTGCCACGGCGCCACCCGCGCTTGCCTGTGAGCTAGGAGTTGCTTCTTCCCGCAAGATCATTTCTTCTCAACCCTCAGCCAAAAGCACAAATGATTCTGATTTCACATTCATCGAGCACCCATTGCAAAGGAAAACTTGAGAAACTGATGATAAAATTGCAGTACATCCTCGGGATAAGAAGCATTAGCAAATCTTCTCAAATAAGATTTACTCCCAGATGGCCCTCGAGCCAGTTATCCCATGGGCACATCAAGACACGACTCTACAACAAACTCGCTCAGCACAATACTCCACCTCTAAAATATGTGGTAATTGGTAAGGCAGGGCGAATTCAGGTTAATCTGCCCCTAGCTTATCAGGAAAACCTCCATGGATTGAGGTTTCAACATCCATGCTTCGCGGCAGTCCCCCTTAGAGAGCAACTGTTATCGAGTCCACGGGACAGTCCCTCCTCGAAGCTGTGCTTTAGCATGCAAACCCTGCTTGTGGTTGTACTTTATACCTGCAGACACAAAGTATACGATACACTTGCAATTAAATGTGAACCGGAGTCAGCGCAGGATTCATGGAGTTCCATGAGCTTGGTGTCACACTATGGGATTCTGAAGGATACTGGTTTGGTGCCTAGAGCCAAGGGACAACATGCGATGGCATTGGGTGGAAGTCATAGCAAGCTTTGTGGTTAGGCGTCCTTTGGAGTTATTGGAACTTGGTCTTAATAATGGAAGGCAGCCTAGATGGAGCTAGTAACTCACTAAGAGGTGGGTGTTCAATCCAAACGGCAGACCGACAATAATGTCTGCAGAGGAGTGAATGCGGGTCGTTGGTGAAATTTTTAAGGGTCACGTGGCAAATAGAAAGCCATTGGGTTGGGTTTTTGGTCAGGCCCTTGCCTGCCCTTTCGTACCCTTTTTCAAGAAAGGACATCTGTTGGTATGTTTTCTCTTGGCGCCCTGTAAACTCTGTTTAAGGAGCTGCGCATCGCAGATCGCACCATTCATTTATCAAGCAAAAAAAGTTGAGGGTTCTTGATGGCTGTCCTGATATCAATTTTGATCACAAAAATAATACACAGAGAATGTCCTCAGCGAAATTAAAGGTGCTTAGAAAGGTAACTGAAAACATATACGAAAAAGGTCGAATGTAACTAATCAACGTCAGCTATACAGATAATTTCATAACTATAACATAAGCATGCGAATCAACATAATAGCGAGATTCACCTTGGTATACAGATATGTAGTTGTGATCGGATATGATGACCAGAAATGCTTTAGTAATTCCTGAATAGACGTCCAATGCTGGAACAAAGAAAGCCAAGTTTCAATAGTCCATGTAAAAGAATTTTGTGAGCCGAAGAGTGATAATTTAATTTAGTCCCCATGCAGTCTCATGCAACACCTGTAAATTTCACCCAAGAATAAATGCATGTAACTCACAAGTAACAATTCATCTCTAGTGATCTTTGGTAACCTGTCCAAAACACTCTCATGTGCGTTTTTCCCAATTTGGTACTTGGTACTGGAAATATTTTGGTTCAATCCATTCAGAACCTGCATCATAACATTGAGCAGTTATGTCTCCTACATCCACAATGAAGTCTACAAACGATTGGTAATGGAGATCATTTCACCAAAATGATTAGATAACCTTGAGAGCAACTTCTGGTTTAACTATCGGAGCTCGCAATCCTACTGCTTTAATCTCAGATATCGACTCCCTTAAAGAACCATATGCTTCACTGGTGCTCAGGTCAGATGTCATTTGTTTTGTCCCAGCTAGTGTATCTCCAAAAGTTTTTAAAGCATTAGCTTGTTGAGAATCAAAGTAGTCACGAGGATCCTGATTTAAGAATCCGAACATGAGATATCTGTGGAACAGAAAAATGCAGTTCAAGATATGAAGTCAAACCTTTATAGAAAGTGGTGCGACTGGATGATCACGAGGTGCCTGCAGATCCTCAATTTCAGCCATCCGAGATATCCTATCCAGGCGCTCTTGGTTCACGTTGCCATCAGATGCTTCATTAGCCAACTCAACTGCTACAAAAATTGAATCTTTTAGAGTCAACCACTACTTAATTCCAGGAGGAACGAAAAATGGAAAAATCAAATGCGCTAACCCTGTTTTGACCTGGCAAGTGCTTCAGCTACAGACCTCGTGTCCCCCAACTCCACGTCTATCCGCAGATCATGCCAAAAAAAAAAGGGTAAGTCAGTCTTATTGAGAGACAAATAAGTATCTCAGAAAGTTCAGCACATTGCATCTACTTTAGAATTACCTTTTGACACCCTGGTGAACTGTATTTGCAAAATGTAAAGTATTAGTCCTCTCCAAATTTTAATATCACTTTGAAAGTTTAACATTATACTGACATGATTTCATTCCCAATATCTCCCTTGAGCTTAAAGTATGCATCCGAGGCCCAAGCGCACAAGCAAATCCAAGGCCCAAATGCAGAAGATCAACACTGAAACATATAACCACCATGAATTTCACCTCCTTAGCGAAGGCACTCCATTTTACTTTAGCGAGATAAGCCGGCAGTGCCTTTACAAATGATGCCGAAGATGGCGGCTCCCCCACTGGTTAGGAAGCAAATCTATCATCGCCAGCATGTATGACGAGCCCTTGGACTATTTTGTCCCACTTTATCGTTTAAGAGGGTAGATTTGGGATACAATTGTAATACTATCGCTAACTTCAGAAGCCGTAGCAAAATTATGAATTCGAGGAGTACAGATTAAACCAGGTTACTGGTATTGCTAGGTAGGATTTTAGCGAAGTGTGATATAATCTAACTAATACTACATAAAAATATAGGACTGCAACTTCAAATAGGAGGGTCGACGGTGTGGGGGCAAGCGCATAAGCAATACCAGATGGATAATGTTGGAATCTTGGACAAAAAACGGATAAATAGAGATTGACGATTCCAAGTGGCAAAGTGCTTCAGGTGTACTATGCGAACCTAATAGGCCAGTTAAACTCCATAGACTTACATGTTGGGTCACCAAAAATCATCATGCCCACAAGAGCAATGAACCAAAAAAGCAAATGCTAAGATAGATGACCGTACACACAAGTATGGACAAAATAAAAAGTGAGAGGATGAGAGCACTTAAGATGGCTTTAAACATGTTCAACGTAGGCCTTTGGAGTTGCTAACTAATAAACGATGGTTTTCACCAAATTGATGAGCTAAGATGATGGAGTGATATGCTGAAGAGAACTCAATTACTGAAAATACAACATAAAACATGACTTTAGATAATGGAAGGGAAGAAAAGGGTTAAACAACCCAAACTAGGTTGGAACAAGGCTTACTTTGAGACTTTGAATTTACATACACTATGCCATTAAAAAGAGGAGCAAGGAGCCAACCACCATTAATCTCTCTCTCTCTCTCTCTCACACACACACACAAAAAACTAACTCTGGTGCTATGCCAGACAAGAATAGCATCATGCTGTCGTCCAAAAGCTTTTGGCGCTTCACTTAGGACAAGATTTAAGGTGCGCTTGGTAGGAGAGACTTACAAGGATGGATCTAAGAGATGGAAAGTAAATCCTGGCGTAAATTACATCTTTTCCCTCCCCATTCCTTCCTTCCCCTTCCATCCTCCCTCGTTTCCTTCATAGAGTACCCTCAGATGCCTAGGGGCAAAGGCATAGAAGAGGCACATCCACAGACCATCTAACTATGTCCTAATAATTGCTTCTGACCATTAGTAATTCTGGAGATAAGATTTTCATCTCTTGGTTCCAAGACCATTCGATTATACTATTGAACTGCAAAACTTTCAGTGACTTAATATCTCAAAGAAGTTTGATTCAACAGGAAGCCTTACCTATAGCTCTTCCTTCAAGAACAACTGCTGCATGCCTATTAAGGTCTTGCAGAAAAGACCTCCTGTACTGTTCGTATTGTGAGTCCATCACATCCTTGCTGCCATCACGAGGTAACCCATGATCCTATTTTTCACACAAATAAAACCATATGTGAAAGCTTGTAAATTTGACTCTATCAAGTGCCACTTGGAAAGTAAGATCAGAAACCTTGATATAGTAAGCTGCACGTGGAAGGTAAAATATGCATCAGAGAACATTCAGAACCTATAACACTAAGGGGACCATTATGAAGGAGAGAAGGGACTCAATTTGATAATGCAATCAACATTAGTCGCAAGGGGATCACGATACAAGGACACGTCACCCATGATACAGAACCAACACGTTCATAGTTATTGTTCTTTGGATAGTGCTGCATGATATACCAACATAAGACTTTTAACTAAATTCCCTTTGGCAAAGACTGATCATACAATGTTTAGCATAAACTTTGCAGGAGATAGGTTTCATATAGTTTACCGGAAGATGTGTATAATCGTCCCCTTCATCAGCTTCCATGTCCAAAGTTGGATCAACACGTCTAATCTGCAAACAAGATATAACATTTGCAGAAAGTAACTAAAAATGAGACCAAAATTGTCATTTAATGTGGCACAAGTAGAATCCTTCCGGTGTAAAATGTTAACCTAAAACAATGGAAATTCCAATCTTCTAAAATAGAGCACCTTCCGCCTAGCTTCATTAACCAATATGTCATCTTGCTTCAAGAAAACAGCAAGCTCCTCGTCTTCTGCAGCCTCCGCTGCAGCAGCAACAATATTTTTCGTGCTATGGAGGTATTCTGCTCTCCAGTATTTGGTCCAGAAATCCTTTTCTGTCATCTGAGATCAAGAAATAGAACAAGCGGAGTACATCCTGAAGAAAATGAGAAACTGAATATGTAGGAAGGTGAACTTTGACCTATGCACTGCCTGGAAAAAGTAAAGAAGTGCAGACCACTCCCTTTACCTTGATAGGAACAAAATTCAGATATGCCTGGCGAACCGCTGGTTTTTCAGCAAAAATCTGAAGAACGTAGAACAGAATACATGAGGGTAACGGTACATGGAAACGACTAAAAAACATTTTAAAACTGAGCATATCATATGTCAAGAGTTATGCAAAAATTATATATAGCCAGGGCCTTTGCTAAGGGTGACAGTACAGTTAAAAGAACTAAAATTCCGAGCATAACAAATATCCAGAGTGTTGCAATATTACGTTAGGCCAGGCCTGCCTTTGGCCACCAATAAAGTTTCTATCACAAAACTGTCCAAGTCATCCCACTAGGTTAATCAACATAGGAAAAAGAAGCCAGGGCGGGGCCGGTTTTTTTGGGGGGAGGGGGGGGGTGGGAATATGTTATGTAACTTTGTGCGTATAAGGCAGATTGTAGTGAGTTAACCCTCCCTCTGAGAAAATTACATTCATACTTGAGAGCAAACTAACACTTTCTAATGTACGCCATAAGGTCCAACACAAGCATGTGTCACTCAATAAGCATTTGCAACAGAGGAGGCATTGGAACTCAACAGGCAACCCCACGATAATATAGCAGTAGCTTTCGACAAGTCAATAAAAATTAGAAGGCCATACCTGATGAATAATTTCTGGTGTCAAATTAAATGTAACTCTGTTCGACTGAAGAGAACAAGAAAATATCAGTGGCAATTTATTATGGAGAAGTTGAAAAAATCAATATCTAATTTGTGAACGCCAAGAGAACATGCAGGCCAGCAGAAACAGGCATGCACACTCATGAATGCAGTCAACAAGGGAGATTCAAGATATACCTGACCATCAGATGAGGGTTTGACATTAAAAATCATGTCACTTTTTAACCCTACGCGTTGCTTAGGCTTTCTGCTAGCTTTGTCATCCAGTAACTTCTGCATATGAGTAATATGAATAAATTTGTTACATATTCCAAATATGAAACCCAACGCACACTGCCCAGCTAAATGAATTTCTAATGGAGCAGATAAGGGGGCTTACAGTACAAAGGGCTGCAGTGAAAATCAATGCTGAAAAAATGACATGCTTAGATACAGTTTTACCAATAACTAACCATCCTTGTCGCCCAAAACTCGGTCTCTGACAGGATGTCTCCGATCACAAATTGTTTGTGAAGTTTCTGCAACTCACTGTAGATGAGAAAGAGAATCAACTAAAAGAAGTTTTTACAAGTAGGAAGACTAACTATCAGACTGCAGAGCAAGTAAGCCAAATACTGTATTTTCCTTAATCTCCATATCAGATTGGTCGTTCAATGGGTTTCCTCCTACCAAAACATCTTTACGACATTTTTTTTCCTTACAGAGTATCATAGTGTTTCGCAATAAACATTACTGCCTCAGAATACACCTTATAGAATTTTATCACAAAAGTAGTTTAGCCAAAACTTTAACTAAACAAACAGCTAAATACATACCGCAGTCACACCAAATCACTAGCGCAGTATAAAGAAAGAAAACTATGAAGTTGCCTTCAGCTACTGAGAGGAAGTCACTGCCTGAACAGAAACAACCAGATTTCTCTCACCATAATAGCCATTGGCGAATACTAAACCAATCTACCTTCAAAACTTAGATGGACTGTGATATCTTTATATAAACCGTCTTAGAAACTAATTGGCCACATTGATTCCTCCAAAAATGTGTTGGCTTAAGCTCAAGACAACAGTGTGGTCTTCACAACTAGATAAGTTGCACCAACAGAATATTACACAGGAGAATTGGACAGCAGTGGTATAGTGAAGGGGAAACTTGGGTCTAATCTTCCTTTGCTTGCTCAAACAGACGTCCAAGAAGAAGAACTCTATGCTCCGATAAGAAGTCAAACGGAACCCCCCCTTCCTTCCCCCTCTCTTCCATCCCTCCCTCTCCATGTCCAGATACGTTCCCTCTCACTTCCTCCCTTCTACTTATTCCATCCTCGGTAGCCATCACATCAACTCTTCTCCGCTCTTTCAACCTCCCAGGAGGTACCTATGCTTTACTTTTCCGCCTCAGATCGATTTTGCTAAATGTGAATTTGGGCACAATGGGTTGCTGGAATTGCTATATATTGCTACACGTTTATGTATGTAATCGCTTAGTGTTGATGTGATACTATCACTTTTATATGCTGTGTAGTTTTAATAATTATAAAAAATCATCTATTTTTTTAATTTTGCAGCATGGCATGCCTTGTCCACACAGATAGAAGATGCTTCTTCCATTACCAGTTTGAGTCCCTTTCTTTTGGAACCTTGGCCTGCTCTGATGATGATTCAACTAGCCCAGCAAAGGAGACGTGACTACAGGAGCTCTTCGAGCTTAGGTGTGTTTGTGGGAAAAACAACTATAGTTTATATGTCATACATTTAGAGTGTCTATACATATTTTCCTACTCGATCTTATGCAACTTTCCAAGATCACTCAAATTATTTGGTATGTTCTGAACCTTTGATGTGTACACAAGAGAATGTTTTCCATCTTTCCTTGCGTCATTATCCATTTGATCTTTATTCAAGTAGTGAGACGTCTTGGGGCCTTTAATGGCGGGCACAGATGTGGCATCCAATTTTCCTCATTCAGTCAACCAAGATCAGCCCAATTTTTGCCATGTCCAAGACAGCCTGTAAAGTCCTTCTTGCCAAATATAAGCTTTAATCCCGACTCTATGTTCTTAAACTTCTGCAAAACCTAAAACTCAGTTTCTCAGTCAGAACATAACCTCAGTATTAACTACAAAAACCCTTACGCCTGTTTCTTTTTGCTGCCCAGCATCAGTTAGGATTATATTCCCCCCATGCCTTGACAAACACCACATAGTTACTAGTGTGTCCCAGTCCCAGCACTAAACTAACTAGGTATATGAATGAAAGGCTCGTTTTCAAGGTCATCACTCATATATTGTCATTGCTATCAACAATAATGCCTGGATTTTATATATATAATAAAAACGGTTGGTTACTTGCTTCATATTTTTGCAAGCTTATTTTTTCTTTCTGCAGGTACGAAAGGCTTGTTTTAACCATGCTGGCATCTCCGACCAAGCTCTATATTTCTGCATGCCAATTGTTTTGGAGAAGCACGCAAAGGGTAGTAAAAACAGTTAAAAAGGGGGTGAACCATGTAAACAAAAAGTGAACAAAATCACCTATCTATAGAATCATCATGGTCTAAGCCTTTGTCCCAAATTAGTTGGGATCGACTACACGAAATCTTTTCTTCCTCTATTTGGACTCATGTTCATGGAATGTGACCGACTATATTTTACACTGGTCGCCAACGTATCACAACCCTCCTCCTTTATCCGAACTTGGGACCAACTAGTATAGAATATGGGTCAACAAAGCATGACATAGGCAGAGTTTCTATATCCATGCAACAGTTTTTCGAACGACCACGTGATGGCCCATGTATCAGAGTTAAAGCTAGTGTAAGAAATAAGCTTCTGCTGAACCATAGACAGTTCCTTGCTCTCAGTAGCTCCCCCTCCTGTCATGCATACGTCTGGATCATAACTCAGAAGTTGTTTCTAGTGTTTCATACACCCCCTTCGGAACAAACTTTTGGTCAGCTAACACATGATTCAGTTCTTTTTTTATGCTACCTTGATTATGGGGCACATATGCATACTAGGAACCCAATATATCATTTAAAAAATGTAATTCAAAGGAAATAAGCTTGGTTAGGTCCGATGCTAGTGCGTCCTATTTTTGGGACGAAAAATCTCAAATTATAAGTTTAAAAATGGGGAGATCCAACCCCTATGGCATCCTCCTTTATTTATAGCTGTCCCTTTTGGGTTGACAAAAATTTCACCTTGCAAGTGCAATAAATTGGCGCTAATGCGTAACGAGACAAACTACTTGATAGGCCTCAATTAGAATTTCCTGTATACTAAGAAAAGCTTTGTTTGATTAAATCAGCTACTTATTAAGAGAATTATTTTTGTTTTTTTTGTTTTTTGGGAGAAGATGCAAACTTACATCAAAACAGTCAGCTTTTTCCTACGAATCCAAAGTAATCTACCTATCTTCCTGTAGTAGCTTAATGCGACGCTCCATTTCTGCTGTGCTAAGTTGTTCATTGTGAAGTGGAACAGCAGATCTTTCAGAGCCAGTTCTCCCAGCTTCCACAGAACTTGCAATAGCCGTAGCTGTTCACAAAGTACAACTTCTTCAAATAAACAATGTCATCCAATAAGCTACACTGTTATTACATAAGACAACCATATAAATATGAAAGAATGGAACTGATTTAAGCACATATAAGAACATCCAATCAAAGAAATATATTTAACTAAGCACATTTCCATAACAAAGCAACTTATAGATGTACAGTGTAGGGGAAGGGGGGGGGGGGGGAGAGAGAGGGTGGAATAACGGAAAATTCTTTGATAACTGAAAAAAAGCCCTGAAATTAAAAAGGCTCACAAACATCTAAAAATTATATATAAGTAGGCCCGGCAAAAGACTATTGCATATGCAGTCCTCGCAAACATAATGGCTCGGCTTCTGATTAGTTATCTACTACTACACCAAAATCTAGTCCAGAATAGAGACTAATGCGATCAATGAACAACTTCTCAGGGAGAAGGAGAGAGAGAGAGAGAGAGAGAGATCAGTGTACAGTAGTCTTCAGGCAGAATATTAAAAAGGAAGAAAAACCAAGGCAAGCACGGTTGCACGTGAAACAAGAAAATTGCAGCAACAGTAGGACTTTTGTTGTGTCTCTCTCTACTGAAGTCGAACGTTAAGAGAAAAATCCTGACAAGTTCCACTAAAGATGGATGCACAAAGTATGAGTTCATGAGAAGTATTGTCAACTTACCTACAAATTCTCGGCAAACATCACGATCAGGAAAACTGTTGAACTCAAAGATGTAATTTCCACCCTGGAACAACACGAATTTAGCATCTACATACTCAGGTCCTTATAAATGAGGAGCATCAAGTAAACTTCATCAGTTACGGAGTTAAAAGGGCGTCCCAAGTTCCAAGTTTAGGGAGGACTAGATGTATGCATGGGGAAAAATGATGGGTAACCCTGTGCAATACTAAACAATGAACCTTCTTGAATGACTGTGAGGGTCCAGCAACTAAATAATACAGGGTAACACGTTTCCGGCAAGTTTGTAAGAAACTACCTGATCCTGGGTGATATTTAGCAGGGCATGTTTATTGGAGCCCTCCTTCGTGAATTTATGACCTAAATAAATATACATGGAAGCACGTTATCTCTCCATTACACAATATAACGATAACTAAACAAGGATAGAGTTTATGTGACATGAGAACATGAAAAGACATATTAACAGTTGGGGATAGAGGAGTTCTCTGTGGCGTCGCTCTACCCGACATAGTTTGGATTAAATTATTAATGCAATTTTCGCCATTCGATTCATCGTTAATGGTAATTTTGTCATTTGACACCCAAAATGATTTTAAACTAAGTCGTTTTGGAGCCATGTCATAGGAAACTTTTCTAAGTCCTTCCAACTGCCTGTTGTTATTTCACACGCAAAAAAAAATCTAAAATACGCCACAGAGTACTTTTCTATGGCACCTTAGTTTTTCACTTAATAGTTTTTGACAAACATTGTTCCGCAAATCATCAATAACTCCATTAGAAATTAAAAGCCGTCAATAAGCATTCTACCCTAGCTACCTATACTCAATAGTATGCACGCTTAAGAGAATCAATCAAATTCAGGTACCTTTAATTGACTTAAATTCTATGTTCAGCTTCGCCGTTGACGACGGATCGCTAGGCTTGAACACGCACTTCTCCCTCGTCTACAGAACACAAAAATCCACCAACTCAATCCGTAATTAACCACGTTAATTGCATTGCTGGAAGCTCAACTATATCACACAAAGAATGTCGCAACACATGAAACGAGGATCGAGTTTCGAGACGATTACCATCGTCAAGACGCCAGGGACACCGGGGTCCTTGATGGACGACTTGTACTTGGCACGCTTCACGACCTGGCCATCTGCCATGGCAGAAGCGAAACTCTAGGACTCTACGATGTGTTGGTAGCTGCAAACTAGGGTTTCTGTGAGCTGAATTCGAGATTTTGAGTGACGAAATGAAGGGGATTTGGAGGAAGGAGATGTTTCCGGTTATGTATCGGAGCGCCAGCTCTACTGTTAGGACATGCGCGGTGTATGTTGTAGTTATAGACGAAGGCGAATGGGAATGTAGTTTACTGGATTGAGGTACAGTGGGCCGACATGCCAACTCGGCCTCGTAGCGATATGGGCCGCGGCGGCCTCGGATCTTTTTTTTGGCGCGTGGCCCACGTCAATATCGCACTACCAGCGCCTTGTCACGCTCCGTTTGGTTACCATCTTATCGTCTTCGTGCTTATATTTCGATCGCACGAAATGTCTGGGTGATCCTTAAACTATATATGCCTCGCCATTTTACTCCCCTCAACAAATTTTTTTGTCACTATAATCCTTTAACTTCAAACCGTTTTCCGTTTCAATCAAAATATCCTCTTTTATGATCCTCATAATAAGGATACTAGAATCATTTCTTGATTCTCATGAATTATAAGTTCCCTTTATGGTTCCCGAACCATTAATATATTAGTCAATCAGTTTCTGAACTAACTCTTGCACTCTTAATGTTTTAAAATTGCATTATTAATCATTTTCGTCTTTTTTGTCACTTCAGTCAGGTTTCAGACATTGATAAAAAAAGACAATACATGCATACTCATTCAAATGAGTCGCCAACATGACCATGATTTTTTAGCATCATAACTACAGAGCTCTCTACAAGGTGCCCCTACCCCCTGTTATGCATTATCAAAGCCCCCCTTCTTTGCTACCAACACAACCAACGACATCTTGTCGCAGGTTTTACTGTGTCGCTGCCTCAACGGCGGGCGTGCCTACTGCCTCCCACCATCAGTGGCAGGCTATAGCCTGCCCCCGTTGTCGGCGGCTGGTTGTTGGCTGATGACATGGAAATGATGGGTGGGGGGGTTTCGGCAGCAATTGGCGATGCCAATTGCAACTGGTGGTTGCCAGTAGTAATCGCCAAAAGTGGTGACCTAATTGGGCGAAAGTCAACATTTTCTTTGGTTTGGTTGATTAAACTCGTACAAACCCACTCTAACTTGCAACCCTAGAGAGAAGGTGTTGATGATGCATAACAAGAAAAACGTCACCTTACAGAGAGATATGTGGTCATAGTACTAAAAGACCATGATCACGGTAGTAACTTATTTGATGGGGTGTAAACTATCACCATACAAAAACCTAATTAATGCAGTTACCAAAAAGACAAAACTGGCTAAAAATGCAATATTAAAAGATCAAGAGTACATGAACTAGTTTATGGACTAATTGAACAACACGTTAGTAGTTCATGGACCGTAAGGGATCTTCTGGTCCTTGAGAATTGAAAATTGATGCTAATGTCCCTGGAGGTTACAAAAGAGAATATTTTAAAGGAAACAGAGAAAAACACTTGTATCGCAACGGATTAGAAGTTAAAGGATTACAGTGACAAAAAAAAAAATATGTGTATAGTTCAAGGACTACCGGGACATTTGTCTCTTTTTATTTTGTTTAGTTATAAATCCTGTCTACTAATAGAGACTAGCTAATAACCCCATGTACTATAGGCGGTGTGCGACTCCAAACTTAAGCACTAACCCACCCCCCCCCCCCTCACACACACTTATGGAAACTGGGCACGTTAGACGGATCCGTTATGAATTGCATGAAATGACCAAAATGCCCTTATGTCCTTACCATATTTTAGCTAGATGCCATTATTTAAACTCCTTTTATCTCTCATTTCTCACTTCTTCCACCCATATCTCCCACATTGCCTGCCGACCACCCACCACACACCCCCCCCCCCCGCACCACGCACAAGGGTTCCCCCCTTAACCCCCCACCCCACTGCACATACACACAAACATGCCCAACACACCCATACCCATAAACTCCCCCAAAAACCAACCACCATATCTCACAAACCCATCATAACGCCCTTTCTGAAATCCACAAACCCATCGGCGATGGAGAATGGCCGTGACGGAGGCTGGGGATTGAGCTAGGTCTCCGTATGGTGGCTGTTGTTTGTGTCGGTAGAGTGGTGGGTTGCCGGTGATGAAGTCCGGCAAGAGACGGAGGCCACAACAATGATGGAGGTCGGCCGGCGACAAAGGCCGTGGTGGTTCTCGGCTCTTGGCAGGGCCTTGGAAGGGTAGTCTTAGGGAGAAATCTTTGAGAAACAGATCAAACATTGGCTGGTTGTTAATGGTGTGGGCACTGATGACAGAGAGCGTTGCCGGCGATTGGGCGGCGACAGGTTGAAGGTCAAATTTAGGGCGGCGAAAGGTCTCCCTCGATTAGGGATTCCACATGGCAGTGATGACGGAGGACGGGCGGTGACGAAGGCGGTAAATGGAAGTGGCCGGTGTAGAGGCTGGTCGGCGACAGTGGTGGCCGACGATGGCCCACTTCTTGGTCTGTGCAGGTCTGACCAACGAGAGAGAGGAAGAAATGGAAAAAGGGGGAGAGAATGTTTGACGGGGGAGTGCGTGCAGAGTTCGAATAAGGGGGGAGATGAGGGGGTGGGGGGGGCTGGGCTGAGAGGGGGAAGTGTGTGCGGCGAATTTGGAAGGAAAGGGGTGGGCAGGGCGGTGCTGGGGGTCTGATGGAGGGAGTGAAGAATAAGAAGAAGGGCAAAAATGTCTTTTTATTTTTTTAAAGGTTAGTCAACGCGTTTGTTGACCACGCAGTGTTAAAACTGATGTTTTCTGTCTAACGTGCCCAATTTCCGCAAGTGTGAGGGGATTTAGTGTTTAAGTTTGGAATAGAGGGAAGGAAATTGCACACCGCCTATAGTACAAGGGGTTATTAGCTAATTTCCCTTTGTTATTTTTAAAACTCTCATCTGACCGTTCACGTCGCGTAAACCCCCATCTAACGAACTCCCATCTGGCCGTTCATGTCGCTAACAGACGGTTAAGATGGGATTCATAACTCTGATATATAGGCTGCAGCTTTTAACCATCCCGATAACGCACGAGGCTGTACTCCACTCCGCTGGAAGCAGACGTTGAAAAAGAGTTTTACCACGTCTGTTCAGCTAGCAGCAGAGTCAACAAGAAAGCTTTGGGAGAAAGACAAGAACTCCGCCATTGAAATCTGAAGCAACTGAACCGAATCTAACCGGAGAAGATGAGGATCACTGTAATGACCCCCGACGAACAGATCCTCACCTTAGAAATCGACCGCGACGAATCCGTAAATACTCCCTCTATCCTACACCCTCTGAATCTTGCATTCTAATTAGTAGAAGTATTGAAGTCTTTTTGTTCTATCAATTGATTGCAGGTTGAGAACTTGAAAGCTCTGCTTGAAGTTGAGGTCAGATTCGGATTACTTATCTTTGTTCTGTTTCTCTTTCTTACACACGTACATATGGTGTTATTGACGTGGGATTCATGGTGTTTTGTTTATAAGCAGACCCAAGTGTCTCTTCAGAGACAGCAGCTGCTGTATAACGGAAAGGAGATGAGGAATTCCGAGAGACTGAGCGTTCTTGGAGTTAACGAAGGAGATTTAGTGATGATGGTTTCAAATTCTTCTTCTACCACCAGGTGTGATTTAGATTTATTATTTTGATTTAGCTTTTTCTAATAAGATACTCGACTAATTGCATTTATGTTGAATCTTTCATTGAACTTGTTTAAAATTTGGTAACCCTTTTCTATAAACTACCCAGGGTTTGTCAAATAGGGTCAAAGGCGTCTCTTTATTTGACACGGAGTAGTGTATACAGGGGCGGAACCATGAATTTTTTTCAGGGGTGCAAAATTTTGTATTAAAATAATATTAAAAACAGTAAGTCAGTAATAATCAATTAGCATAATTATGATTGTGATAACAATAATTTTACAATACAATGTACCTAAAAAGTTATATACCAAATACGCTAGTCACTGTACCACAAGTCCGGCGAAGGCTCTTTGCTTAGATGTGGCGGCGATGTACCACAAGTCCACAAGCAATCGAAAAGTCGAAGCAGCAGCAGTTCAAGGTGTCAAGCAGCCAACAAAGAGCCTCGTCGGCGTCGGCGTGGCGTCGCCTGAGCGGCTTCAGTCGCGGTCGCAGGCAGGGGTGAGGCCGTGAGGTGCCAGATCTGGTCAGATTCGGATTAGCCGAGGCTCGAGTAGTAGTCGAAGTCTCGAAGAGCGGAGCCTCGTCGGCCGTTGTCGTGGTAATCGCCACCTGAGCGGCTTCAGTCGCGGTCGCCAGCAGGGGCTAGATTTGGTCGGAGTAGCCTCGTATGAGTAGCTAAGTCCACCGGCGGTCACTCACGGTCCTCACGGAGTCACAACGGTAAGAGAGAGAGTGCCGAGTGTGGGTCTCGGGGAACGGGGTATCAGAAACGGCGTCTCGGGAAAGGGGTCTGGGTGCAATTCCCGAAAAAAAAATTATTTTTGCAAAAGTTCACCAAGTAGGTTCGCCACTGAGTGTATATAGTTACTGGTTAACAAGAATTTGTAGTCATAGCATGAATCACGCATGATGCTTTTGGTGCTTCTCCAATAATCCAATGCCCCGAAACCTAAGGGTTCCTCCGCAAGGTAATTCCACGAAGGGTGAGTTAGGGCTATCTGGTTTAGCTCATCAACCCAAATGGACCCCGGAGGCGTTATAATGTAGAATTACATCTGTGATGCTAGTTCATAAAATCCATGACGCTGGCATGTAATTTTGAGCTTTCGGCATTTGAAACAAGAAGTCTTTTCTTTCTCTATCGTTTTGGAGGATATCATTTTCTGTTGAAATCTTTAAAGGGAATGAGACTGCATTTTGAATTTCTTTAGCCACCTGAAGGTGGAGTGATTGAGTCAGCGAAACACTGAAACTAATGTTGTAATTTGCTTATTAAATATATCTCGTGAAGAAGTTATGTATCTATGCTAACTGGCTTGACCATACAACTTTTCAGTGGATTCTTTCTCCATCATTTTGGATAATTTTCTGTTGAAATCTTGAAAGGAATTACTCTGTATTGTGAATTTCTTTAGTTGCCTGAAGGTGGAGTGATTGAATGAGTGAAACTAATGTCGTAAATAGCTTGTTAAATTTTGTCTTGTGAAGAAGTTCTCTTTCTATGCTAACTGGCTTGACCATACAACATTTCAGTGGATCGACCAATGACTTGAGCCTCAACCCAGATGGGTCTGCTGTGAACCCTGCTGCCTTCCAGCAGCAATTACGGGGTGATTCTAACACAATGGCACAATTATTTCAGGTAGAATGTCATGTCAGTTATCTAATCCGTCCATCTGCCTCTATTACAAAAAGTTACGATATTTCTTGTAAAAATTGATTTTGACAAGAATGCCAAACGTGCTATTTGATTAACTGCTCAAAGGGATAATGTGTTTTGTTTACTGTTCTTTCATTTCAAATTGGGCAAATTCATCCGGTTTTAATAACTGGAATATGCCAGTAATCGAAGTAATGAGAATTGCTTTGACCCATGGCGGAAGTTGTGCCTTTTTTCATTGCCGGACATAATATGATTATCTGCTTTGTCCGTTTGGCTGAGCTTATGTTACAAATGAAAGTCTGCCTAAGGGGGTGGCTCGTGAAAACTGTCTAAGCAGACAAAAGTTGTGAGTATAGACTGTATAGTGTGTCATGAGTTGTGTTAAAGTGGAAGTTGGTGCAATAATAACATTATTACATAGAAATTCCATAACAAAATTAACGTTGTTCGAGCACACAGGCCGATCCTGAACTTGCACAAGTTATTCTCGGGAATGATCTCAATGGACTGCAGGACCTTTTGAGAAACCGTCAGCTACAAAGAGCTCAATCACGACGTCAAAAAGATGAGGAGCTAGTAAGTAGATTTTAGTCTTTTTCCTTTCTTAGCGTTATTCGTTAATTTGTTTGAATTTGGTTCAACGGTTTTGAAGAGTTGCTTTGAGCACTCTCTTCCAAGTTGTGGTGCTGATAGAAACCCTAGAGGCGGTATCTTGACCCGCTCATATCCTTCTGGAATTAAATTAAGTGGTCTCTTCATCAAGTGCATAACTTGGAGCCCAACTTTGTTACTTCCGCGTGCTTATTTTTCTCACAAGAAGAGAAAACACATATTTGTTTTCTTTTTCTTGTTTTCGTTTTTGAACTACCAAAACATGAAATTTAGAAACATGAACATTGCATACTTTTCATGGCAACCCCCCCCCCCCCCCCCCCCCCAACCACCACCCCACACACACCCCAAAAAAAAAAGATAGATACCCTAAACATTCAAGGATGCCAACCAAACAGGTTTGCGTTTCTATATCATGGAAATCTAAGGAATATTTGCAGTTCTGCATGTTGTTGCCTGATGGGAGCTATCCTCACTGACATAAGCACTCTAAATCAATTTTAGGGCCAACTAACATGGAACCATTGTCATGCTTTGTGTATGCCATATTTTAGTTTTACGCAGTTCCAAATTAGCTGATTTTCCCGTCTTTTATAATGTTCTGCAAGGCACTATTATATGCAGATCCTTTTGATGTGGAAGCCCAAAAGAAAATTGAAGCTGCTATCCGCCAGGTAGGTCACTAATTTTGGGCTTTCTTTTTCTTTTGTTTCCTTCCCCTTGTTATATTCTAGGATGTTTCACGTAGATTATTTTTTGAGACTTTGTGAATCAGACAATTGGTAGAAAATCTTTATCCTACTAATCACATCTTTTAGTAGTTTATTAACTTCGGAGCTCTCTGTATGACAACTCTCCAGGTACGAGAACTTGTCCCAAGCCCGAAGTAGTCACACTTACTACCATTGTAATTGGTTTTGTTTGACGTGGCAAAACCAGGAGATTACTGCATACTTATCTACATAAAAGTTTTTTGCCTTTAATGTACTTACTAGTTTATCTTTCCTGACTTCATGACCCATTCCAGTTCTTATTTCGTCCTCTTTCAAGCAAGTTTTGTTTCCTCATATTCTATGCCTCTATGTTATAAATACGTTTAGCCTTATGTTTTCTGTTATTGCTGCATTTTCTCTGCAGAAAGGCATTGATGACAACTGGGAAGCTGCATTAGAACACAACCCTGAAGGTTTTGCGAGGGTGGTAGGTGCACTTGACTAACATGAGAGAAACTGTTGTTGTGTATTTATTGTGATGAGGTGTGAAGTTTGTCACGTATTCTTTCAGGTCATGTTGTACGTTGATATGGAAGTTAATGGTGTCCCTTTGAAGGTAGTAAAATATTGCATCCACAAGTTCATGTTTCAGTTTTTCATTTGTTTTTAGCATTGAATGAGATGACTACGGGATACTGTGTCTTTTCTTGCGTTCTATGTGCATCTACACATTTAGACATGAAAAGGAAAAAGAAAAAAAAAAGGGTCCCAGACGGTCGTTCAGATGTTATTTGTTTTCTCTCAAGAAAATATGAGCTACCCTTTGTTTCCCCCACGTTAAAGAAAAAGAGACTGTTTTTGTCAACTGGAGAAAGTTCATCCAAACACTATACATTATTTTCCTCACATTCTGTTCTTTAGAAACATGAACACCGTCTCATATAATCGTTCCAAAACGTACTTTGTATCTTACATTCTGGGGTCTGAAGCCCCCTCTCCTTCCTGCCTGACTTCAGACAAATTTTCAGTAGCATTTGTAGTATAATTTTCGACTTCATTTTGTATCAGGCCTTCGTTGATAGTGGAGCTCAGTCAACTATTATATCCAAAAGCTGCGCCGAGCGTTGTGGGTATGAATTGTTTGTAAGCACATTAATCTTTCTTTTTATGAAGCAATGGCGCTATTGCTAGTTCACCTGCCTTAATACAATGTCGCCGGTCTAAATGTTTGTGAATTTAGTCTCTCCAGAAATTTGACTGCCTCTTAGAGGGGTGAAGCACCACACATGCCTTGGCCACTTCATCGTGGATTTTTTCCATTTATATGAGTTGTATCTTCATGGAATTATTCTAAAGTATTGCGAGAGAAGTAGTTCAACTCTATCTGTTTCATGCATTGGGTAACCAACCTCGTATTATTCATTCTGATATTTCCAGTGCACCAAGAAAGTAAGTCGTACATATTTGCCAGTTGTGTTTTCTGCATCTTATGTTCAACCAGCTAGTGAAATCTTATAGCTGCTTCTGAAGAGCAATTGACAACGAAACCTCACTTGATTCACAAACAAAGGCTCGATATCTAAGTAGTTACTGAGAGTGGAGAAACTAAAACCTTCGAATCTAAGAAGGCTGTAGGATACTCGACTCTTTCTTATTTATTATTGTTATGTTTTGGAGCGTGGCGTGGCAGGGGCGAGTTAACTCGATAATAAGTTTGTCTAAAACTCAAAGGGTACGAAGGTCCGTGTCCACACCCTATTATGCTGTTCCACACCCTCATTTGTTACTAAAAGTTCCAAGAGTGACGAGACTTGACCTTTAGTGACACACTGAGGTGTGGACAAGCATGACATTCGCTATAATTAGGATTATCATTCTTGGCTTTTCTTTCTCTCTATTTGTTTTTGTTTTGAGAAATAACATCTAGAACTTCTTGATCCCTCCAAAATATCTTGTAGCTTCTCTATCCTTTTTATCCTTTATTATCATACTGAGAATTGGTGTTTGTTGCCCTTTTTTTCTATTAGGACCATTTTCAATTTTCTCAAGTCAACAGAAATTTACTGTTCTTGAATATGTCCCCCTTTCAGATTGTTGCGACTTTTAGATCAACGGTATAAGGGCATTGCTCATGGTGTTGGTCAAACTGAGATACTTGGTCGGATACATGTTGCTCCAATCAAGGTAATGCAGAACATATCCGATTTTGATACTTGTTTAGATTTTACTACTTACATTCTGGTTAGCTATCACTCTATGGATGTCGCTCTCTCTGAAGTGATGTAAAAGGATAATGCATATCTCTAGAATTTCAACATGAGGAACCCTCTATATCTCGGACCATATTACATGTATCAGTTAACTCGTCGTGAAGAAAATATGAGTTCATTGAGTTGTATGTTCTTCAACATAGAAATAAGGTTTCTACAATGTTTATGGGTATATGCACCTGTTTTTAAATCAGTTGACATGTTACATTTGCAACTATGGCAGATAGGGACAATATTTTATCCTTGTTCATTCATGGTGCTGGATGCTCCCAATATGGAGTTCCTTTTTGGCCTGGATATGCTTCGTAAGCACCAGGTATCTTGTGATTTTAACCTGCTACGACTAAAATTTTTCATGCAAATCCATTAAAGACCCCTAACATGACTTTTGTCTGCAGTGCAGTATTGATTTAAAGGAAAATGTGTTGAGATTTGGTGGTGGAGAGGTTTCAGTACCATTTTTGCAAGGTTGATCCTTTACTTAAGCACCTGTATTTGTTAAAATGTTTTGTCTTTGGATACTAAATTTCTGTGGATACTCTTGTGGCGAACATTGTTTTGAAATAGAGAAGGACATTCCCCAGCATTTTCTGGATGAAGGAAGGTTCTTGAAAGAAGCTTCTAGCTCAGCAGCTCAAGTACGATATATTTTATGTTTTCTGTTCATTAGATTTATCTTATGTTGTGTATACATCTGTCTTGTTTTGGGGAGTAACACGTACAGAACTTTTCTTTCTATCCGAATCATGATTGCATGTGGTATTCACTCTTCAGTTCCTAAATGTTGTGATGATTGTTTTGTGATGCACTTCTAACTTTTGTCAATTATAATGTTACCTCAATGTCTGGCCTTGTCTCTTTGGTTAATAGGCTACCCCTGGAAGCAAAGAGAAGAGTCACACACCAACTGGGGCTCAATCTTCTGGTTAGATCTGAATCTTATCCTGACCCATTATGAATGTTTTGCTGTTCAATGTTATTAGTTACCAAATTATGTCTCTACCGTTTTGTGGCCTCTTTTATCTTACATTAGATTTACTTGCACTGGCCACTACAATGATATCAACTTATATGCCTTTCTTTTCCCTTAATCAGCTGGAGCTGCTCATGGTGGCGCGGCGCAGGTGATCCACCCTAAAAATCTCCTCACCTTTTTTTTTTGGGAAAATTTACGATCCGGTTTTACTAATCAATGACTAGCTGACGATGGTCGATGATTAATGAGCCAGCGCAACAGCTGGATAGATGCTAATTGCCAAAATTTAGTGGTCCTAATGCGTCATTGTCTGTCTGTAGGGACCTGATTTTGAAGCCAAAGTTGCAAAGCTTGTTGAGCTAGGCTTTGGAAGGGAGGCAGTGATTCAAGCTCTTAAGTTCTTCGACGGTAATGAAGAACAGGCAGCCGGATATCTTTTTGGGGGCTAGTAGTCACTTCTTTTTGCTCCCTTTTCTGACTCTTTTAAATTATTTCTTGTACATGACAACATTAAATTGGACTGGTAGCAGTTTACAACATTAATTCATTATTGGAGGAGGACTCTTGTACTCCTTTTGATCCCTTTCGTTACTTGGTTTACTCTGAGTAGCATTTTTCCTTTTCCATTCGGCTTGAATCTCGTTCCTAGAACTGCACTACATAATAACTAGCAGTTCTTACATAAAGGGTTGAAAACATATCCCCTCCCTCATCCAATTTGCATCCAAAAAAGATTTTATGTAACGAGCCCCCCCCCCCCCCCCGCATAGACTTCCCTAAAAAAAGCGAGTCAAAATAGGTATCTATGAGATCATTGTTATAAGGCTAATCACACAGATTATCTCCTATTTGATATTGGGATATAACATCATCCCCACCTTTATGCCTTATTGTTCTCACTAAGGTCCAAACTCAACCTTATTCACGTATCACCCAAAATCTCTCTCTTTAGCCATTGATGGATAATACCAGCACTCCAATTGGATTAACCCGATTTGAGTATGCCTTCATGTCCCAACTTTTGGCAAGCTGACTCGATAGTCTAATCCTAACTTTCGTAACGATTTAGTTCATGGCCCCACTACAAAGCAGTACCTCCTTTAGATGGGCTAGGCAAAATAGATATTTACGAACATTCATTGTGAAGTATCATCACACTGTAAAAAAAAAATTAGAGAGGAGAAAGTAGGTTCCTCCGAATGTAAAGTTGCAAAACAAATGCTTAGAGTACTCATCTCGACAACAAAAGTTTAGTACTCTGGAAATGGCCAAAAGCAAGAGCAAACATTTTACCTGCCTGACATGCAAAACGGTCTGAATTCACCTCCAGAGTACCTGGATGCATTGATACTAGTGGTAGTCTAATACCACGTATACTGATGACGTGACGTTAGACAACCACTGAATATTTTCTCCAATATTAAGATCGTATAACGCCGATCCTCGTTTGCTCACGTACGTTAGTGTAGATTGCGGTCGGTGGTCACTGGTCAGTGCCCTCTCCACTGGTTTACACGGGTCCTGTGGGACTAGAACTCGGACAGTTTTATAGAATTGACGTCATCGTCATCGGACTCCACCTCGTAATTTGTTGAGTACCACGACCACCGGATAATCCCATTCACCTTACATGCAGTGCCTATGTTCAAGGATGTTGTAAGAGCACAAATTCGAACATTCATTTCTAGTTTTCTATATAGATTATGGAAAGCAACTATTTAATGAAGCAGAAAAACAACCTTTAATAGTTGCTGGCCTGTAAAATTACTTACCATTAACTACGTAACCCCGCGCCACTTTGTTCAAACAACTTGAGCATGCATGATATTCCGGTGGGGCGAGGATATTGAAAAAAGTGCTGATAATTCATACAGCTTCACAATTTGCGATCTAAGAGACTGATACAGGCATCCCAAGAAGTCATGAGAGAAAGCAGAACTCATCTTCTGGACATTAACCACGAGCAACATGACTTCGGTTGAAAACTGGGCTTTAACATGGTATTAGACCTACTACCTTTTATCTCAGTCTCACCCTTGTGACGTAATTCCATAGGGTCGTAGTTCGGATCGAGGCTCACTATTTGCACCCTCATTGGAATCTTGTCTTCCGGCAACACGAACCGAGGTTTTTTTCAATATTCTTGATCGTCACCTAATCTCAATTTTCATTTGAGGGCAAGTGTAAGAATATTCGAGTGTGCTTTTTGAGTTGAATAACATCTGTATTAATACAAGAAGTTCCTTTTATTAATACAAAAAGATATTTAAGTTCACCAGTATAATATCTTATCTACCACACCGAATGCAAGAATCACAAGAAATCACAGTTATATAAGCACAATCACAAAGAATATGCAGCTAGCTATAACCGCAATACATTAAAACAACGGAGATTTGAAGGCTAAATTGCATCTACCTCCGTATCATATGCCTCAATTTCGCGCTTCGAACACAAAGGTATCAAATCCGACAATTTATAACATTCTAAAATCACTGCATTGATGCAGACCTAAAATCAGTCTACCGTTGCAACTTCATGTACGCGACCTTTTCATAGATGGGACGAAGACGACGATTTGCTTGGTGAACTCTCTATATATGCCCACCACCGGCACTAAAACCAAGCACCACCACTGCGACATAGTTTGCTTTTACGGTCTTTAATCTTGGTAGTTATTCTTGACTCTTGAGACTTGGCTAGAAGAAAACTTCTTTAAGCTTTCTTTGTTTTGATAATCTTTTTGGCATTTCAATCTAATTTTGCCATAAACAACTTGGCATGATACGAGGATATTGAAAAAAGTGCTGATAATTCATACAGCTTCCAATTTGCGATCTAAGAGACTGATACAGGCATCCCAAGAAGTCATGAGAGAAATCAGAACTCATCTTCTGGACATTATGACTTCGGTTGAAAACTGGGCTTTAACACCTACTACCTTTTATCTCAGTCTCACCCTTGTGACGTAATTCCATAGGGTCGTAGTTCGGATCTCACTGTTTGCACCCTCATTGGAATCTTGTCTTCCGGCAACACGAACCGAGGTTTTTTTCAATATTCTTGATCGTCACCTAATCTCAATTTTCATTTGAGGGCAAGTGTAAGAATATTCGAGTGTGCTTTTTGAGTTGAATAACATCTGTATTAATACAAGAAGTTCCTTTTATTAATACAAAAAGATATTTAAGTTCACCAGTATAATATCTTATCTACCACACCGAATGCAAGAATCACAAGAAATCACAGTTATATAAGCACAATCACAAAGAATATGCAGCTAGCTATAACCGCAATACATTAAAACAACGGAGATTTGAAGGCTAAATTGCATCTACCTCCGTATCATATGCCTCAATTTCGCGCTTCGAACACAAAGGTATCAAATCCGACAATTTATAACATTCTAAAATCACTGCATTGATGCAGACCTAAAATCAGTCTACCGTTGCAACTTCATGTACGCGACCTTTTCATAGATGGGACGAAGACGACGATTTGCTTGGTGAACTCTCTATATATGCCCACCACCGGCACTAAAACCAAGCACCACCACTGCGACATAGTTTGCTTTTACGGTCTTTAATCTTGGTAGTTATTCTTGACTCTTGAGACTTGGCTAGAAGAAAACTTCTTTAAGCTTTCTTTGTTTTGATAATCTTTTTGGCATTTCAATCTAATTTTGCCATGACCACAGTTTGGCTAAAACCAAGTAGGCGAAAATGTTGATAGTTTAAGAACGTTAAAAAGTTGTTCTCTTAAGATAAAGGGACCATGATGCCCATGCAGACCATATAGACCACACTCAAAAATGTCTATACAAGAATGGAGGGCTTTAGCGGCCTTTTCCTCGAATTTTCCTTCTCTAAAGGATTGCTAAACTGGGTTTGAGGGCACTGTTAAAACAATATACCTTGGTGAAGAAAGCTTCTTTGCCAAGTACTCCCTCATGATCAACATCATTAATGACTTACTACGTTAATTCACCCCTACTGTACGTGGTAATTCACCTTTATTTTTCGCTAAAAGACTAGCACTTACCACTTAGTGAAGTTTTTAAATTGAAATGAGGAACTTCCTAATGCAATATATGCCAAAATCGCAAAGCCATTAACATCTTCCTTTTGGCTTGGACTTGCCAAAGTCATTAACATACTAAGTTGAACAAAACACACAGGAGGAAGTACGAGAGTAACCATCAAAACTAAATAAAAGCCTTCTGAAAAGTTAGTGTTTACGAGTAGTCATCACCTAACATCAAAATCCACTAACTCTCAACGTTAAAGCATCTATCTTTCAGAGCAAAGACCCAAACAAAAACACAACGAACAAGTCAGATCTGTCCATTTGACAATGCTGGGTCTTTGCTCTGAACTTACCCTCGGAGCTTCCTGCCCAAAGCGTATGATGAATTTACAGATAATACGCCTCGCAGCTTCGATGTTGGCAGGTGATCCTAATATGTGAAGCCTCTTACCTTCAATCACGATTCGCGTGTTTGTAGCCATCTCGATTTCTACCTTTTCCTCGTCAGACAACCTTGTCAATCCATGATGCACGGTTGTTCCTTCCGGAGTTTCGAAATTTGCACACTGAAAGGATTCAATGCAGATCCCGTCATCCAACGTAAGAACATTGGCATCTGCCACATTAAAACCAAGGACAAAGGCGCCAACGAAATGGGCACACCTTTGGAGGTTACTAACATCTGAAGTATCTGCTTTAGTCCTCAGTTCTACCATGTGTGACTTGAGATTCATGCGGATGTCAATCTTCATTTGCTCAAATACAATCTTAAAAATTTCCATCCATTCTTGCTTCAGAGGCCCAAACCGACGTGGTGGGACAGGAACCTTAAGAATTTCCTCGGAGGTAGCGCCTTCGTTCGACTGCATCATGCAATCTGTTGAATACCACGAGACGAAGAACAACATAAGGAAGCCATTAAAGAAGTACAGGAGCAACCTACGATAGTTAGAGATACCGTCAGATAATTACTTCCATATGAATACACCTTTGCGTGACATGATCATGATTAGAACCTAAAGAGATGTTGCAATCAAGATACAGTTTGAGGAAAATTAGATACTAAACAAGATATTAATTTTTAACCAGATCATTGGTGATCTATGTCGGACGAGATACAAGATAATTAGATAGGAAATTACAATAACAACAATCACCCTTGCAGGTTTTATTGCACAAAAATCAGTGACACGTCCGAGTTACGGGATTCATGTAAAACAACACTGGGAAGACGTCAATTACAGAATGCAGATCGAAACAGGAGCTAGACGCCTAATCCTCGATGAGAACATTGTTGCTGAAAAATAAGAAGAGCCTCCTGTAAGGTATAAACAGGAATAAATTGTTATACTGACCTAGTGGGATAGTTTCCATGGAGGTGGCGTCCTCGTTAGACTCCGTCATGCAATCTGTCAAGTACCATCAACCAAATAATCAACATTAGTACTACGCATGAATGCATTGACCCCCGTACTAACTACTAAAGGAGTAGAGAAAGTGAAAACAGAAACATAGAAATCGATATTGCTACGATCATGTCCGCATATGCACTAAAACAAAGCCTATTGGGCGCAATAAAGCTTTCCTAAAACCCTTTTCTCTAGGTGCATCTACGAACACTTGGGCACCAGTAGCCTGTAAAACTTCATCGCAAGAGGTTTTGTCATTATCGTTAACCACGCATTTGCCCCAATGGTAGGGAAATTAACTGACTAAAATGAAGTAGAAGAGCAACCATTGATAGTTACTAATTCTGTCATTGTTAACCGTTGACCATGCATTTGCGCCATATTCTCATAATCAGAAACTTAAGGTTCAAGCTTAAGCAGGACAATTCAGCAGGGTGAGGAATAAATATGGTTCACTCAACAGAATGATGTGATCTAAGCCTAGAATACGATCATCATTAACCTGCTAATCAGTGTATATAGCTATAGGCACTGATCGGTAGGCATGTGATATGGGGTTATTTATCCAAGGCAATTGCCTATTAATCTGAATCATACACACTAAAACATACTTGTATGTTTAAGTTTTGTTTGTATATGTAATTACTCAGAAAGCAGACTATAATACGAATGGTTTAACTAACCTTAACTTGGGTTCTTATTAAACAGCCCTAACTCTCATGATCATGATCACTCAAACAAACTCCTTTCAAATTCCTAAGAATTTCACCTCTCAAGCAGATTAGTTTCTCGGAACGAGGGCAAAATCGAACACGAGCATCACAATTAAATTACATAAACACAACGATAAATAATTTCTTGCTACAATAAAACAATCATCAAACAATGGATTCTGATAGATCGTTTCTCATAATGGGTTCCGTAACAATAATGAACTGCAGCTTAGAGCCTGAACAAAAGAAGTGGATCAGTGCTCCGATCGAGTTACAGTACTAGTGTAAAACATTAAATGTGTGAAACATCAAATACCAAATGAAAAACAATATACATGATGAAGTGAAGAAGGCTTACCAAGAAGCAAGACAGACAGACAGACAGCAGAAACGATGAGAGGAGAGGAGAGCAGAGATGAGGGAGAAGGATCACGCTTATTTATACCTTCAAACTTTGCCCTAAAAAGCGTGTGTCCAATACCCTAAGACCCGCATATGCAAAACCCTAGATCCTGGTTGATATATGTTTTCTCTTATTTACCCTTGTATGTTTGAGAAAAATTCTTTGTAACGGTTATAACATTGACGTGGTATAATCAAATAATGATATTAAATGATAATTTTTTACCTTTTGTTTTATATATTTTTGGAGAAAGTTTTACTGCTACCTGGGTCATTCGTAGGAAGATAGTTACAACATAATAGTCGCTAAAGATAGTTAATGACATCGACAACTCTTAGCAGTACTTTTAGCGTCACTAAGTAAAAATCACTAAAGATGATTATTAATTATCGCTTTACGGGGTTGCAGCTATTTTCCTAGAACCTGAATAACAGCCAAAATTTTCCTATTTAGTTATTATTAGTGTCCCTTTGTAGCACATAGGTAAATGTATCCAACGATCCTTAGCACAACGCATCGCCGGAAAGGTTTTTGTGGTTGCTAGCAGCCTAGCAGGGGATCAATTATCTATGGGGTGGAAATTTGCCCCAACCCTACAATCCCCCTTTGCAGCCATGGAAAAATTGTTGCTATAGATATTTAGTAACATTTCTGCTGTTATAAGTCATGTGGGCTTCTCCCCTCATTGCTAATAAGTTTTGAGTCAAAAACTTTCATAAGATATTAAAGCGGGTCGATCCGAGGTGCAGTAGACAATTCAAAGTTAAAACCACCACCATCTAATTTAATTTATCCACATCTTTGGCCCAGTAAAAAAGAAACCCGGTCATACGTGAAATATCTGTAACTAATGTTAATATATATATATATATATATATATATATATATATATACACACACACACACAAGCTTTGCTACACCTCTCCTTTTATTGTCAATTGATTTTGACTTTTAAATTGTACGTTTTTACTTGTGATGGTATCGGAGCGGGTCGATTCAAACTCAACAGACAATTCAAAATTAAATTCATTGCCTCCTAATTTAACTCACTCACGTGTTTGGCCCACTCAAACAAAGTAAAAAAACTCCACGGGTCGAATCATTCTACATGTTTGGCCCATTGAGTTGGATGCTTTTCACACGATACAAAATCAACCATTAGAAATAAAATACGTGTAACATAGCCAAAAAAAACTAGTTACACTTGCAAATCAAAGTTACATCGCTAATCCAGCATTTCTCAGAATTATTGACGTTAAAGTTTGATTAGCTTCTCAGGACATAGCCACAAGCAAGAGCAAGCCAGACAGACCAAATCTCGAAGTCGTGCAATACGGGGCCTTCCTTCTGAATTTGCCTTCGCAGCAGGAGAACCCCCCAAGATAACGCGACAGAGAGAGATTCTTGCAGCTCTGATGTTGGCAGATAATCCTATTATGTGAAGCTTGCTGCCTACAATTAGTATCCTCGTGTTTGTAGAGATCTCAACCGCGGACTTCCTTTTACCTCCTTTATCGGATAACCTTGCCAATAATCCACGAGATGCATGCCCTCTTCGAACTGGTTTAACTTTCTTTATCTCGGAAGATTCGATGCAGAGATCATCGTTGAACAGAAGTGGATTGGCATCTCCAAGGTCAAAGCCAAGCAAGAATGCATGAAGGAAATGGGCACACTTTTTGAGGTTGTTGACAGGAGTGTTTGCTTTGGTCTGCAACTCAACCTTGCGTGTTTTGGCATGCAGATGGGGGCTAATCTTCATTTGGTAAAATACTGGAACAAAGACCTCTGTCCATAATTTCCTGAAAGCGTAGTACCGATGCTTTGGAACCGTAACCTTCAGAATCTCCATGGAAGTAGGGCTTTTGTTACACTGCATTGTGTATTTGAAGTCTGCACACAACAAAACTGACGTTAATAGGAGGCATGAAGACATAAGTATATCTTCAGCAATATCTCAACCCAATGATATACCGTGGAGAACCTTACTGTTACATGATGCATATATGCATGCAAAATTAAAAACCCTCCAGATTGTATAAAACGATTTGGTAAATTAGTACGATAGGAGATCACATGCACATATGCCGATCAATTCAACTAGATAACTCACGATCACGAGGACTCAATAGAACAGACATGATCATAGAATCGAAATTAGGGGATGATCACGCCCAGCATCATAAAGTTCAAAGGCAGTCTTAATTACCCCCCATTGGATCACAACGAATCAAAGATCCAAGCTTAAGGACACGCTTTTGCAATTTGAAACCACTGCTAAATTGAGTTCTACATTCTGGGTAAGCCTTACCTTAAGACACATTGGTAGCTAGGAACGTGTAAAGAGAAAAGATAATCAAGAACATCGAAGTTGTAGATCTCCACTTCTGCTTATTAGGTCTAGAAATCAAGAACAAGAGCAACACTGGATGTATAGTAGGCGATATTCCTTCCCAGTAAACGACGCATCTGTGCCAGATTCTCATATTCAGCGAATTCAAGACAAGCTTGTTCAAACAGTTTGAGCACGAAACTCCACCAGGGTAAACATATTTCAATCGTTTACAGTCCTTTAAAGTTCGACAAGAGCAGACGTCTAGCTAGGAAAAAGAAAGTGATCGAATACTCTCCCAACAATTTATTCTTGCTAGTAACGACAGTCATCTAAGAGTAAATTAACAAGGGCTTACCTGCAAGCAGCAAGAGAAATTGAATAACAGGAAGGATCAGCAGAGATCGAGATGAAAACGAGGGGCAATATGCTGAGGTGATTTGTAGACTTTTATATATACCTTTACCCTCCTCGACAAATACCCTAGTCCTGGATAGATTAGGTTGCTTGCAGTGGCCGCATCGATCAGTCATTATTTTTCTTTTGATTTTTTTTTAATTTATTCTTGCCAAGCACAAGCGTACATGAATTTTGCTAAGTAATATTTGGGTTGCAAATATAAATAACAATAGCAACTTAACAGTTGCTTGATAAGAGCAATTTTGGTGGCTTGAACTCTCTTTAATTCCTTTAACCACCCATTATATCATTATAACAAGGTAACTCAGTGTACGAGCTCTCCATATTGTGGTCTGGGAAGGATTCAAATTCTTTTCTTAACAGATGAAGTGTGCTGACGAATTATAGAGTTAGATCATGAAGAACAAAGACGACAGGTATATGAGTACTACAGTGGACACTTCTCAACACAGACCTTCATATATCCAATACAAGAAAATGGGTTTTACCAACAGAATTTTTCTCGAATATCCAAATTCCGTTCGCTAAAGACTTTTAAAACATCACGTCTGCCAGTAAAAGTCCGTAGTTGACAACCTCGTTGCTGAAACTTTCCCGACAGATTAAGGTGTTCCATTGATAATTTTTTTACTTTTACCAGTGAAATATACCATGTTTACTGATGGATCTTCCGTCAGTAAAGACCCAAATTCCATCGTTAAAGACTTCTACCAAAGGAATTGAATGTCTGCTGGTAAAAGTTTGTTTTTGATAACCCCGCTACTAAAAGTTTACCAATGGATTATGGTATTCCGTCTTACTTGACTTTTACCAACGGGGACATATTTGCCGACATAAATTAGGGAGTAGTGTTTAAAAGGTTATTCCTCCAACTTTCAGTATGTCCCCAATGCGATCCCTTACGTGAAATTTTGAGCATTAATCACGCAGTCACATGTTTTTCACTTGACATTATAAAAATTATGTAGATTGCCATGTCGATCCACTGAGTTTTAATATATGTGGTCATTGTAGTTCATCCACGTTACATGGTCGAAAAAGTGAACGGTCGCGGCAACAAATTTGTCAATGTTATGGTGAGGCCATGGGTGGCAGAGGCCCGAGTATATAGGCCGTAGCAAAGCTTCTCCGATGTTGCCAAGGACTAGCTAGCTACATGATGAAGGAGGAGCTTTAGGGAATGCTTGCATCCTGCTGATTTTGGATTGTTACCAAGTCCAGCCGGTGTTAGTGACCTCAAAGAAAACCGTTTAACTGTCCTAAAGTAATACATATGTGCTTTGGTACTAGGACTTGACCAAAAGAAAATATGAGAAAAACTATTAGAACCAAATTTAGCCGTCATACGTAGCCTATGAAAAACATTTATCAGCAGTTATGCAAGTTCTCATAAACCCACACAAAACTCAACATCAAAGCAAAATCTATTTCTTCAAACATAGGCCCAAACAACAAATGGAGGACATAACCAATCTGTAATCTTTGCAGTGCCTGCTCTTGGTTGTAAATCTGAATGGAGCCTTAAGACAATATGAGAGATGTACTGCCTTGCAGCCCTCACGTCGGCATATGATCCTACTATGCTAATTCTCGCACCTTCGATCACAATCCGCGTCCCCGTGTGCTTCTCAATGCCAGCCTTTTCTTGACCATGTTTGCTAGACAACCTTGCCAATCCACGAGATAGGTTCCCTCCTTTTGGAGCTTTGAGTGTTGCAGAGCCGAAAGATTCCACGTAGAGCTTTCCATGAGACATTAGGGCACTGATATCTGCTACGTCGAGGCCAAGCACGAAGGCACGAACAAGGTCTGCACACTTTTGGAGGTTGCGAACACCAGGAGCGCTTGCTTTGGTCCTCAATTCGACCAAACGTTCCTTGCGATTCATACGGAGGTCAATCTGCATTTGCTCCGATACCACCGCATGAATATCCGTCCATGCTAGCTCTAGGGCTTTGTACCGTTGTGGTGGGATAGAAACCCTAAGAACTTCCATGGAAGTAGCTCCCTTGGTTAGACTACACGGTAACAAAGTTCAAGGGAGGGAGTGAAATCTTTATCTAAACTTATGTATACAAATTATGTTTCTACAGCAAATAGGATTTACAAAAACTATAAGATAGGATTAGAGGCTACACACACAATATTTTGCTGTCAGCATGCACGCAAGGCTTGTGCTTTTTGTTTTTCCATTTCCACCTGTCTAAATTAATAATTGTAACTACAAAAACGTCTCTCACATGATGTGACACATTCTAGTACACTGCTATATTGGGAGTTACTCCACGTATTGTTGACAAAGGTAGAGTATATTTCTATTGGGTCATATCATATAGGCCTGCAGTGATGTTAATGAACAAGATGTACTTTTATTTATCGACAATATATTCCGATCCAATGACTTCGAAAGAATTGAACGAGGAGCCGTATGAGGTGAAAATCTCATGTATAGTTCTGTAAACAATTTATCGTCAAATCACAAGAGGCAATGCAAATTTTATGGGCTGCCTAACAAGAACACAACGCATCCCCGAAGGGTATCTACTATTTAGGAGGCTAATTGAATGTGGGCTGATGTGTTTTAATTTTACGTAATTTATCCTACGTACCAAGAAGAAACGGGAAAGTTCTTACAAGTTTCTATGCCAATCTCAACAACTTATAAATTCAGCTGTTGAGGTCGACCACATTATGGTACCAGTAGATTCGAACATGATTTCACAAAAAAAAATCATTGACAATTGACGGCGGGCTTAGAGTAGACCCAAACTATGGAGTGACTACAACAGAATTGAAATGCTTGTCAGATGCATAAACAAGACAAAAAATATAGTTCAAATTAGATAAAAATATTGCATCAATCGCCAAGAATCTTCTTCTTTTTTGATGTATTCATATACGGTCGGATGACCCATTCATTTTGGGCTTCATCCTGATCCATTGTTCCTAGCTTGATCTGAAACACAACAAAAAGTAGGAGGGAGCGTAACAGATTAGTTTAGGTACTAACCACACTGATCATGTTGTGTTGTGCCTACAAAGTATCCGTAAATCAACATTCTACTGGAGGAGGAAAGCGAATCGAAAGAGTTGAAAAGGTGCCAGAGGAGGAATCTTAATTGCCAAATGCTGCCACCCCACCAACATTAACTGGTTATTCATTTGATCTACCCAGAATTGGTCGTAGTAGCTCTGGTAAAAAGACTATCTCCTCATAGAACAAAGGAAAGCGTTTAAGACTTTCCCCAGTGCTTAACGAGTGTGGATCGGCCTTGAAAATGAGAGTTTTGCATTTAGAGAACGAGCAGGAAGAGAGGGTGGTTTTACATTAGGAAAGGGGGTAAGTTCTCCACTCTCACAGAACACAGAAAGTCACAAAGGAGGTCACCCACTTCATGACATGTTCTGATGCCTGCCCCCCACAACACCAAAACCCACCTATTAACAGTAACGTAAGATCATTTCTAAATATCAGGTGGATTTTAATATGGAGCCAATATATCAAGTTAGTCGTGGAAAACACGAATCACATAGTAGATTACCTGGTACAACCGCAATTCGAACCGAGGACCAACCTCCTTCAGCTCAACCGACTTGGGACCCCCGCGTTTCTCATAAATATGATTCCTGCGAGTTATATAAAATTTTCACCAAATCAGAATTGCATAATAGGTGAGGTCATGTGTCCCCACCTGAACATTCCATTTGTGATTACATGCATTTATAAATACCAAGATCCAACAAATTTAAAAAGAGGTGGAATTTTTTTTCTGGCTTGTTCCAGGTTATTGGAATTACTGTTCAAAACAAGTGAAGGCTATTGTTAATCTGTCAAGTACAGACCGAAACTGGAACGAGCAAGCAGAAATCCATTTCGACCACGCTTCACAAAGCTTAAATTGGATTTATAAGGAGGTCGGTCATTTTACGTCATACAACATTGCATAAAAAGCTGGTAGTACAATAGACGAATTTTCACCTCAAGAACATCTGGAAAGAAACTTGTTAATTGGTACCTGAAGCAAGACATGTCTAAAGAAAAAAACTAACCTGAATGATACATAGTCCGACTGGTTAGCGAAAGTGACAATTCGTTTTGTATCGGGCTTGGGAACTGGAAACAGATGCTTTAAAATGTTTGCTGTCCTTTCACCAAGCTGTCAGCAGTTAATAGATCAAAATTAGCATTATGGAATTATATGTAACCCAACACAAAAATATGAATGAGCCAACATATAAGAACTAATAATCGAGAAAATCCTGCAGATGACCCGTTATGTAAACCAAAATTCATATAGCATAGGTTAAAAGATGAAGAAGAATCAGAAAAGATGGGACACCAGCATGCTGAAGAATGCACGAGATTCGCAGAATTACTTCTTTTTTGGCCTGCCAGACAGACAGTTCAGTGGATCTACAGCTGAAATGTCTCCCAGGTTATCATTTTGTCCACAGTTTTTGGACTTTGAAAGGGGTGCATATGATAAACCTTGACCCTTTTGGGGATATTTTTTCTTCTTCGGCCGTTTTTTTTAATTTTTAACTAATGGTTTTTTGGGAAAGGATGGGTTAGCAGGGGGTTGAAATTCCATGGGAACGGGACAACCGAAGCATGCACCATAGAAGGATGCCCAGATAGGCATTGTTATTCCTAAACAATAGAACAGTTAAACGAAGTCCATCACACGGTTAACTTAAAATTATGAACAAGTCTGCTGCCTAGGAAATTAAATGCACGGTTAAGGAAAGACACATCTGTGAATCCTTCAGTTCACATAGATGCCACCTTGAACTCTAAAAGCATGCACCCTATGCAATCCACAAGTCTCTTATAATTTCGTTTCTTGTAGTGCACCATTTTCAAGTTTTCAAGCAGTGACTTCTCTTAGACTGGTGGTAGCTAATGATATCCACAATTCAAATCCTTCAAGCAGTTTCTTTCCACGCATTAAACGATTCTTTTCTTTAATAAGTAAAGCACTAAAACCATAACTTCGCAACTAATCAATGTGCAGTTCAGATCCAGAAAGCAAAAATGCAATGAGTGCTGCTGCCTACGACAGGCATTTACGCAGGACCTAAGCAATAGAGGCAGTCTAGACTCTAAAGTGCAGCTGAAAATACAAGGAGTTCACTTAAATCTGTTGATCATACAAGTACAGAACATACCTTTGGACATGCAAAGAGGTGCAAATATACCTTTGTTGAAAAGTTGCTAAGAATCAAATGTGGGTAGGCTTCGGGCATTGTTCCCATGGCCTTTTTGTCCTTAATGTCATGCCTTGTAACCTACAGGTGAGCAATAGAACAGAGCATTCATGCACAGATCCAATGGGACATAACTTGCTGCAACAGGCACTAAAGAAAGTAAAAGCACCATACCACATTGAGTAATCCGAAATAAGCAGTTGGACCAAATGGTAGATGACTAATAATTAAACCATCCGGTACACCACGATGCTCATGAACTAACACAACATCTGTGAAATCATGTGCTCGACAGGTTTCAATAATTTCAGATATCACCTACAAAAGAAATGAATCGAATATTAGAATTACGGTTCCATAACATTTGTTTGACACTTTGACACCTTCAATAATGTTGTGACTTAATTTGATAAGATAAAGATTCTTTGTATCCCTTGAATTACTTCTGCAAAAAAGTTACTGTAACTTCTGGTAAAACCATGCTCAGATCTAATGTTTGCTAACAGTTTCCCAACTTAAGCATGAGAACCAGTATATCACACTTAAAAGGAACAGAAAATAACGAAACCATATAAAATTTGTAAAGTAATTCTTCTATAATGATCATAGTATGCCACACATAGATCCTTCTTTCTGCTAATGGTAAGAAATTCTATTGAAGTCCTTCATGGTTGTGGAGAAAAGATCTCTGCAAACCATTCGTAACGTTTCCAGGATTCCATTAGTACCAAACAGAGCATATGATGTTTCATACTTAGACGTAAAGAGTATGTATTAGAACTAGTAGATTACTAGAGACCACTCAAGTCTCCACTTTCGTCTGATCTTTCACCGCCCCACAAAAGAGCACCAAGTTTACTAAGGTGATCAATATACAAGACGAAAAGGATTTCAGATTTATCAAAAAATAAAATGTTGGACTTCAGCAAATCTGCAGGTCAAATCATATGTTTTATGTTTGTCACTCAAAAATAAGCAACAGGAGCACCATTATGCTTGTATAGGATGGCTAAGGAATAATTACAGGTAACCAGTAACCAAATGCAAACTTAGACATCACTTGATAGCATAAACCACCCACCCAAAAGTACTGCAAATATAGATTACATGACACCAAAATTTTACTCTTTGGAGAATTCAAAAAGAAGGTAAAAGTAGTTCAATTAGTAGGAAATACTCATCATCCCAGAACTACAACTAGAAAGTAAAATAAACCAACCTGACCACCACGATTCATACGTTGTGAATTGGGAAAAACAAACTTCAACTCCTGCAAACAAGGAATTAACAGATCATTCAAAAAAGTATGCCCAAACTACGTACTGCGCTGCCTAAATCTAATTGACAAACCAAAGAATGAAGAAAATGATAACCACCACAAAATAAAGGTAACACTTATACACATGGTTTAGGCTCCCAACTTATCAAAATCCAATAACCAGTTTACAATAGACAAGAGTATGATCTAAAGTAACCTGAGACTAGACCAACCTTTGTAAACTGTGTAAGAGGAGCACTTGGGTTGCGGGACGTGGTAAGCAAAATTTTTGGATCTTTGTCTGTTGCATTTGCATACTCATCATCGATTGTTGACCTTAGAACTGAATTTAAGAAATGAAAAAGAGACCAGTTACGTGCGATGGCAAAACAAGAGGTTGTTCCTAAAATGCAAAAGAAAAGAGAATGACAACGAACATAACCAACTAACTATGACGCAAAAACCAACTGAAACATTTTTTTTTTCTTCTGAAAAAGGAACCAACACCACAGTTTTCGGACAGAAGCAGATGGTACACAAGATATCATTTTAGCCCTGTATCCTTTTTTACCTCTAAGCGCGCATGTAGCACTACATTATAGGCATTAAAATTAACGTTTCTCATACTACATTATATGGTCGATATGAAAGGTGAACCCAAAAAGTGGAGAGAGGTGTATCTTGGGTTCAGTTAGTACTTCCTGCACATTACGTCTTGTGCTCATCCATGATCAGTCTATGTAAGCCAAGCACAAATGGAAACCGAGATTCATTGTTTTCATCTCATTTGCAGAGTGCAGCAGTATATGTAGCACAAGTCATTGACGCTGGAGCATTTTACAACTACAACTCTGTTCAAAAAAGCACCAGAGCAGCGTTTGACTGCAGAGTAACTGCAGCTGTGATTGCAGACTGGAACCATATTTTAAGAGGCTTATACCTAGACAAGTTTTAAGGAACACGAAGAATCCTTACCCACCTAAGAAAGAGTGATTAAAGTGCAGCCTCAAATACTATTATTCAATTTTCGGTTCTAGTATTGAGCGAATGGTGGAATTCCGTAATCACTAAAGGGAATCGAAGAATATTAGTATCTTCGCTTGTATTGCAAAATCAAATAAATATGAGTACAAGAAACTTGAATCGGCTACTTTTTTCTGTTTGTGCAGATATCTTCTATGCCTAACTTTTGTTCATGGTATATGTCATACGGATGAAAGGACAAAGAGATAGCCAAATCTCTCTCTAATCAGTGGGCTGAAGGTCTCGGCTGCCACCGAATAGCCAACGAGTCACACTTTACGTTCTTCAACTCCAATTTCGTTACTGATTTTAGTTTAAGACGATAAGGCAAGATAAAAAGAGGAAAAGCCACGTCCCTGACCTTTAAATTAATAGGGGTTTGTATAAACAGATATATCTCAGGGGCTTCTGTTCTCTTGGGTCTTTCCTGCTTTAAGGTTCTAAAAACCAAGAATTGAGTAAAATCTCCTCTTTTACCCCACACTTTCCCGAAACCAAAAAAGAGCCTACCAAACTTTAACCTTGTTTGTTTTCACATAAAAGCAAAGCCTTTCAATTTAACACCCAAATTAAAACCAGATACCTGATTCATGAATATAAACTAAATTATCTCAAAAGACAACAACCCACACGCATCCCACCCGAGAGAGAGAGAGAGAGAGAGAGAGAGAGAGAGAGAGAGAGAGAGAGAGAGAGAGAGAGAGAGAGAGAGAGAGAGAGAGAGAGCAGTGTGTTTATCCTCAAGCTTTAAGTTAAAAGGTGTTCACATATAACTTTAAGGGAAAAATGATCTCAACAAGGCTATGTTGAATCCTCCCTGGTTTAAGGTTAAAAAAGCAAGACATTGAGCACAATCTCCTCTCTTCCCCACAAATTCCAAGAAGCCAAAAAAAGAAAGAGCCTGCCCATCTTTATACCAATTTCTTCGGGGAGAATCAAACCGCCAGATGTCAATGATTCAAAAAAAGGGACCAAAATACATACAACCACATACACACACATATACATGTGAAAGAAAGAAAAAGGGGGAGCATACTGGCTGTGTTTTCATCTTCAAGGTCAATTTCTTGGCGGAGAGCAGCCTCTTCGTTCCTAAGCTCGGTGGGTATTGGTTTTCCCTCTGTGCAAAAAAACCCACAATCATAACACTTACTCGATCAGTGCACAAGCAAGTAAAACCCTAAACACACGCATTCAAGCAACCATAAGTGCGAGTACCTTCTAAAGCTTCTTTGATTTTGCGCTTCTTCTCGTAGAGCAAGCGCTCTTTGCCCTCCAAGCTTTTCCTGTACAGGTACTCCCTCCTCAGCCGAACGTTCCTCCGCAACATATCTGCCAAAACCTAAGACTTTCACTTCCTCTTCCTCTTCCTCTTTCACTTCAGATGCTGCTGCATTTTGTGTCTGTTTTTGGGGGTTTTGGGGTTTGGGGAATTCTTAATACGCGGACTGACAGGTGAATTGGAACCCAGCCCGGACTCGTTGGGCTCCTCAGGGTTGGGCCATGACTAACCCATATTGTCGATGGACTCATATTTCTCGGCCTTCCCCCACCACGGGTTCGCATGCTTGGGCAATTAAAAGATTATATGCAAATTTAATCTATACAACTAATAAAAGTTATATCTAAGCACCAAAAAAACTAATAAAAGTTATATAAGATTGAAAATGGAGACAAATAAGGAATGATCAGTAAAAATGGAGTAAACATTTTCGTAGTTGAAGGCGCGATCCCTCTATAGTACTATTATAGATAGATGTAACCATGCCAGAACCTATATGGGTTGGCAAGGGTTGGCTAGGGTTGGCTAGGCCGTGGCCAACCCAAGTTGCACAAATTATATCTATGTTTCTGTCTATTCTCCATGTAAAGCCAACAGTCTTATGAGAGCTCATTTGAGATTGATTCTAAAAAGTACATTTTAACTTAAATCTTATCGATTTTTAAAATCAGATTTAATCTACTTTATTAAGCAGAATCAATTTGCTGTTTGACAAAAATATTTGTAAACCAACTTAAAGTTATAAAAAATGTTTGGATAAAAGCACTTAAATCAGTTTTAATATGGCAAAATGACCATATATGATACCTAATAAATATGTATCTAATATCCATTTAGAAAGATAATGTTAACGTAACTTTTATTTGTAAATAACTAGTATAACATATGTAAATAAATTATCTAAAAGATATTTTCACCCAGCTACAAAAGTTGTTTATTTTATATTTTAAATTAAAACACCCATAATACCAACATTAATAGTACAATAACTTTTCCAAATTAGTTAAAGGGTATAAGATGTCTTTTTTTGTGAGAGAAATAAGATGATACTATAATAAATTAAAAGGTCAAACCTGAGTATGAAAAAAATAATTATTTTATAATCCTCACTTTCCAGGATTAGAATGATGTCGTTTTTTTAGCTTTTTAACTTCTAAAAGTTGATTTATCTGGATTTCTATGTTTCCTAAACATATAAACCTGATTTAGTTAGTTTGATCATCTAAAAATCAATTCCAAATAAATTCCAAAGTAATATAATGGTAAACAAATTAAATATGTGAAACAACCCCCATCGCCCTCGTCTTTAATTTTGTATCACCCACGTTCCACACGAACTCACCTCCCTCTTCTCTTATCCATGATCCTAAACTTAAGAGCAATGCATCATAACACAAAACCTTTTATATATCTCTGAAACCAATAAATGCAATGTACATG
This sequence comes from Escallonia rubra, assembly GCA_033065855.1. Classification (NCBI taxonomy): domain Eukaryota; kingdom Viridiplantae; phylum Streptophyta; class Magnoliopsida; order Escalloniales; family Escalloniaceae; genus Escallonia; species Escallonia rubra. The sequence goes on along the minus strand of JAVXUO010001442.1, from coordinate 14,903 downwards.
AAAACTTTAGAGCAAAAACTCTACATGATGGCAGAGAGCCAAAAAATTTCTTTTTTTCCACTAAAATGAATAAACTGATAAAATAATTTGGGCCACCTTTGCGTCTGATCCTCTGGAACCGCAGGTACATGCCACGGAATATGCTCTGAGCATCTGAGGAACTCATTGTCTTGGGACAAAGATATGCCAAAAATATTCCACCCACATTCTCCCTTCACCTCCTCCTCCACCTACATACCTTCCCTTCTCTTTTCTGCAGTGTTCAAACTTGCAGGATGAAGTTCGCACAAGGGCAGTGGTGAAGCTCGACCAGTATTCACAGTACAAGTCAGCTTCAGCTGGTCTAAATGAGGGAGGATGCCAAGGTAAGAATTTCACTAGTAAATACGCTTACAGTCATAATCTTCTGTCTTTTCTTGTTACCCTTGAAAGGAAGCTTGAGTGCAAGAAGAACATGGAAGAGTCCTCATAAAGAAGAGTTGATGTTTCCTGCCTTTGACACAAAAGAACTAATCACCTCCATTTAGAAAATCAAAGAGTTTCTCAATACCTTTTTTTCTGGATATGCTAGCTGGTTACTTTGAAAAATTGAAGTAAAAGAGATAGATAGGTGTTCTTTAGTAAAATTGACATCAGTGTGGTATTGAAAGTACGAGTCATCCAGCACAGATACATCTGCTGCTGATATACTAAATATAGCAAGCACTGGCACACATCTGCAATGGGTTGTCGGAAGATAAAGGATTTGATTGGATAATATGGGCCAGCCATTGTGTTTACTGTTAAGTTTATGTCTTTTGGATATCGTTTTAATCAAGGGGTGATTCTAGACGATGTAATTTAGAGTTCTATGATTAGCCTTTCTCCGAGTTGCATTTTTAAGGGAGGGAAATTTACGAGGAGGCCCCAAGTTTACTCGCGGTCAAGAATGACGCTATAAAATTTAATTTCACTAGTTCATGCCTTCAAATTTCGTAATATTGGCATCTCACATTTTCGGCCATTTTTTGAGCAAAAAACTCGTCGGAGTGGTGACATGGCTTACTTTGGGGGTGTTTTTGGCAAATTATTATTTTTTCTAATCGGACACCACCTCTCTCTCTCTCTCCACCCACGACACCACCACTCCCCTCTCCAAGCTCGCCACCTTACCAATCATCTCCTTCGATGATTCTAAGATTGGGAGGCCACCTTTATCTCATATCCTCCCTCACCAAACCGCCAGCCATACCTACACCGCGGCATCAACACTTCTCTAGAACCAATCCGTTACACTGCCTCCACCCTCACCCGTGTGCGAGGTCCGCGTTGGTGGCAAGAAGCCCTTTTTCAAAAAAGAGCGGTTGCGCCAGTCACAGATCCCAGCGCACTGTTAAAGCATTAATCTCAAAACCAATTAACTATGCGAGGAGAGTCATCTCAAAACCAATTGACAGTGAGAGGAGAGGCTTACAAGGCGTATATATTGAAGTATTATTTGTTATTTACCCGATGTGAGATTGATATTCAATGTGGGATTTATATCTCTCAACATGCTCCTTACTCGTGGCCCGACTGATTTTTGAGTGGGCCTAGCACGTGAAGAAATTGATTGGGTAACGGTGATGAACTCATTTTGAATTGTCTGTCGGTCTTGGATCGACCAGCTCTGATATCATGTTAAAGCATTCATCTCAAAACCAAATGGTAATGAGGGGAAAAATCTACAAGGCGTATATATTGAAATATTATTTGTTATTTACTCGATGTGGGATTGATAGTCAATGTGAAATTTATAACTCTCAACACGCATCACTCCTCCCCTGGAAGCAGCGGCGTCTTGGCCCCAACACTGGTTTGCCCTCACCAGCTGTCAACAAAATTGAATCTGTCTGATATACTGTTGATAAAACGATGATGGTTGTGAATAAATTGATTGCCGACATTGATGTGTGGTGGAGGAGAGAGGTGATGCCGTGGAGGGAGGTGTGTCGGTGGTGCTGTGACCGATAGTGGAAGAAGGAAGATGAAGACTGATTGCCCAAATTGCCCCCAATGTTCAGCCAAATCATCTCTCTGGCAAGTTCTATGCCCGAAACATGGTCGGATAGTTATAGAAGTCGAACTTATGAAATTTTATGGTGGAAGACAACGGAAATTTTATGATGTCGGGTGCCTCATAATTTCCCCCATTGTTTAGGATGTAAACTTATTAACAGGATTTCTGCTTGTCCATGGCATAACATCGCTTCGTCATTCGACATAACCAAAGTGTCATGGTTCCTCAGGGCTATGATTGTCCAGAAAAATGGCACCGCCCAAAGTGGTGTCAGTCCGAATACACTTTCAAAAGTATCATGATTTTATTCATCCTCCCCACCCCACCCCCTAAAGGGAGGTTGACATTATAAAATGTACAGCCCAAATTAGTAGGGCTTGTCATGAGTAGTGATTTGCTGACCAATTTTTCGTAGAACCAATAAGCTTCAAGACAATTCAATCAGTTTTGGAGTATAGAGTTGATGCAATGAACCTGTTTATTTGCAAATGTATCGAAGGTATATATGAATTTCAACACAAGACTTGCTCAATTAAAGTTCGTTTGAAGTTTGAACAAATAGAAGTAGATACGTATTTACATTCACCTTCACGACCAGTAAAATTTCTTTCATTAAAACCAATATTATGTACACGAACACATAAACAGATCGCTTTTTCAACAAAAGAATAAATTACCATGCAACGAATTTTGCACAATACAATTACCGGAAACAATGCAATTCATGGAAAAGAGAGAACTAGGGACTTAACCAAGAATTTAGAAACCTTTCCAGGCAGCAAGAACATCATGGAAGATTTCAGCTATCAGTTCCCTGTCTGCACACTGTAGAAAGGCGTTGAAATCATCTCGAATGTCAAATATCTTACCGAACTTCACAAGATAGCGCATGCAACTGGTCTTCAGTTTCGGCAATTGATACAGAGAAGCGTTTTGGAGCCTCTCCAGCACATTTTTGGTATCAATGTCTTCTAAGAGACTATCATGACACGCCTCTTTGAGATCCAAGATATCGTACTTATCAGCTGCTCGGAGAAGTGCCAGCCGGTGGGTTAGAAATTCTTCATTTTCTATATTTCCATATATGTAATTGAGAAACGCCTGGCAAGCTTCAATTGACATGTCGGAGATGTTTATGGCAGACAGTTCTTTCTCTTTAAGGTCATGTGAAAACATGCTGCGAAAAACAGGTGAACGTACGGCAAGAACTGCACGATGAGCTCCGATGCTTCCATCGGAAGCGTTGATTACAATGTCAGTGTGGATGCTTTCTGACAACATTCGACCAAGGGATGCAAGGGCTGTTGCATTCGATTCCTTTTGCATAAACCCTTCAGCCCAGATGGAACAAGGTTCTCCACCCTGCGTGTTACAATAATATGTATCAGGAACATATTGTTGAGCATGTTAATGACAGACATCATTCCCCTAGCATCAGATACCTTCCGCATTTCTCTTTCAGTGATATTAAGCATTATAATGAGCAATTAAACGGTTTGCAGAAATTGGATGGCACATATTAAGGATGACAGGAACATAAATTTGACTCTTAGGACTTTATTTGTTACACCTACATCATTAAGCTTTTGAATGGAAAAGCATAATTCAAACCATCATCACATGGTCTAATCAACATTACTAGTCTACTCATAATCTGGTAGCGTCTAAGGGTCAGCCTGTGTTTTCCCAGAGAGTCAAAAGGGCAATGTTGATCTGAACGCGCAAAGAGTGACACACCTAAGCCTGCTGTGAAATGTTATGAGTTATTCATCATACACGTGAGGTGCAGCCATATCATGGTGCTCACACAGGCACTAATCTTCTGAACAACTACATTCCATCAGCTTGGCAGATACTGATTACTGAATAAGCAATTATGGCCTTTATAGAATGCGCAAAGGACAGTATCTAGGATTTATGAACACAACTTTGACTCCATAATCTCCATCGTCACTCCTTAATATTTAAGTTTTGAACTATCACAGGGCCTAATAAGTGTTGATTAGTGGAAACGTAAGTAAACTTTATAGAATTTGCAAATGACAATATCTAGGATTTTATGAAAACAAATTTGACTCCATAATCTTCACCGTTGCTCCTTAATAATTGCGTTTTGAACTATTACAAGGCCTAATCAGTTGGATCAAAGGAAACGTAAGGGAAAGGTGGGTGATTTTTTAGGCAGTAATCCTTGAAACGCTCTATCTAATACGAAGGGATGGCTGCACAAATGGTTAACAGAATCTTACGTCTCGGGATGCAGTCTTCAGATCAACAAATTCAACGTCAATGATGAATTTTCCAGTCAACGGAACCTCAATTGCCCAAACAAAATCGTCGTTATTCTTGAGCTGTTTATCTGTAATTTCTGCAATCCAAGGGAAAACATAACAAGAAGGAACTATTTAGACATGGTGTGTAGTCAAATGTAGGTACATTTCCATTTCCATTTCCATCCACTAAACCCAAAATCTATCATGCATGTACAGTAGTTCAAGGCACTTATTTTAGTGGTTTCAGTGCTGCAATCATTAAGATCAACCGCATCAACGCATCCAGCCACTTAAACCCAGTAATTTCACCTTAAGGTTAAGATCATCTTTTGTCCCCTAAATTCTGATACAAATCAATGTTATGGCTACACCACACGTGCGCGCAATCGAAAACACACAATATGGTTTTACAAACACCAAAGCATCTGGTACAGATTAACAGATCCTGATACAAATTGAACATATGATCAAACAACATACGCGCACAAACACAATTTAGTCTCAACTCAAAAGCATCATTTACATATTTATTATGCCAAAGTTCTTGCAAGAAATTTCTGGTGTAAAATTTCTGGTGTATACCTGGGTGAGCCAAAGTCTTGCGATCTCCCACTGAAGAGACCACTCGAATGATAAACGACGCAATGGGAGGATTGTCCCTTGTCAAATTCGATATCTCCGGGTACAATTTAATGGACAAAGTCCTGTTCTTCTCCACAGCTAAATGCCTTCAATGAAACGACAAACAGATTAAGAAGGAGAATAACTGCAAATCAAGCAAAACAATTGTTGGTCCTCTCTGTTTATGGTTTCCCTAGTTCCTTTTTTTTGGTAAAAGGAAGATGCAAGAAAAGACAATAATCAAGCCTTGCAATTCTTGGATCTTCCATTATTTTGGAATTGAGAGAGAGGAACCTAAAAGGTCAATTGCACTGAGCCTAACAAGACAATATGGATTCTGGGTTCATCAAGCTTTTCATATACTACAAAACCCAATTATTACATAAAGTAATTATCAATAAACAAATAATAATTGGATGTTCCTTTATTCCTATTCCTCTGTTTTCTTAAAAGCTAAACACGGACAGTGAAGGCAAGCACGAGGGAAATCAAGGGTAAAGGATGAGGATGGTCATGAAGCGGAGGAGGAAGCCTAAAAGGGTCAGCTTGTTCCAGTACCCGCCGACGAAGCCGGCGAGGTAGACGAGGAGGATGAGGATTCCGACGAAGGCGACCGGCCACCGGAGCCATTGGGAACTCGTTTTTGGGCTTGGAGGCCAGCCAGATGCCGGCGGCGATTATGGGGGCCGCTTGTGTGTGTGTTGGGGAGAGAGGGAGGGAGAGAGAGGGAGACATGAACGATATGAAACAGAGAGAATTCGAGAGAGGAGAAATAGAACTTGAAAAAAGTAAGCAAAAAATTGACATGATCACTCAATAATTGCTCACCAGTTCCACTTCCCGATCTTGAAAGGATCGGACTTTCTGTAGGTACAGGAAGCCAAGTTCTCGATCCTCCATTGGGCGAGGCGCGACGTCGTTTCAACGCGATACGCAGAGTCGCTCATCCTAGCGAAAGCAAGGGCGGCCGCGATTTCATTGATGCAGGCGAACAGTCCCTCTAACCAAAGCTCTCCTGACTTTCCCAGGTTTGCTCCTCTCTCTCTTCCTCATGCACCACAGCAAGTACATATATATCTGCACACAGCCTCCCTCACACACCCACCCGCACCCACCCACGCACGCACGCTCTGTTCTGGCTCTGCAGAATCAATGAGCCTAAGCTCAAGATTCCTCAAACCCTTTTATAAAAACACGAAATTGACAAGATATTAATTTGGGGTTGGCCCAGTTCGAAGGTTTCGGGCACGCAAGGGCATAGATATAGCTTTTACGCCATTGATGGTGAAGTTGTGCAGAGCAGTTTTGTATTGAGAGAGAGATGGGCGCTCTGGTGGGCTGATATGTTGGCTTATACTGCACTTCAGGATGATGGTTATTTAAAGGAAGGAAGTTGTCCTGTAGGCACTCCAATTCATTGATGGTAATGTTTGTGTAAGTATGTGTGTATGCTTGGAAAGGAACAATATTTCTTTAAAATTCTTCCTCCTTTTTTTGAAGCAAAGTATCTCTTCTCTTCCCAATTTTTATAGAAAAAAATGTTTTCTGTCATTTCATCCAGAAACTTTTTCCTCTCAATCATGGTCTTGCTAAAAAAACATTGCCACTTGCACAGTCGCATCATAAAAGACACGTTCTTCTGTATATTTTAACGATAAAAGATCATCACAATATATTTTATTAGTATCGCCAAAATATTTTTCATAACAATTTTTTTCATTAAATTACTACAGGATGTTGTACAACAGAGAATTCTTATCAAAAAAGTTGTGGATCATTTTTATTCTTTATGGCTTGGTTTCCATAGCAACGATATATATATATATATATATATATATATATATATATATATATATATATATATAATATGATATAGGGACTTGCATGTTCTCATGTATTTGCTTTATGAGTACATTGTGCGTAGCATAGCATTCGAAATAACAAATGTTTGGTACCAAGTTTTATTGTTAATGGCTACGACAAGGGTGGGAATAGAGATAAATGGAATGGATGAATAAGAATGGCCAAACCGTCATTAAAAATAAAATTCACTCGCAATTAATCTAGACTAGATGTTATCCATGGGATGTGCACAATTTTCAACGGTGAAAGAATGTCTAATACACTTTTTAGAATTTAGAAGATATAAATCGCACGTTTATAAAGTAGAAGCGAGTGATATAAATTTGTTACAGATACTTTGATCATGGCTTTGCAGATACGTTCACAATAAGGTAAGCCGTTGATAGGATACATCCATGTTGTCGCTGAATCACAAATATTGAGTCCTTTGCTTCCGGGTAGGCAAAGTGCAGAAGCAGGTTGAATTTGTCAGCCTATTTCAGTATATAATTTGCTCATTTATTTGGAAGGAGCCGAAGAAATCAACTCTTTCAACTTATTGTCATGATTGCCAGTTGTGGACCGTCGATGCTGCTACACTCCTACGTCACCGTTTAACGGAGTTGAGTTTCTTTAATACTCCTTAGGGCAACTTGCTCTGAGCAAGAACTTGGCGTGACAACTTGCTCTTTAGATGAAATAAGATATTCTCCAAACATTAGTCCTCCAAGAGTTTAGATATAAAAGTGTTTATGATAACAAGAAACGAAAAGTGATATTCACGCTTCACTTTTATACGCATAAATTATATATTTTATATGTTATTCTTCAAATCAAGAGTATTTTCCGCTTTGTCATTATAATCCTTTAGCGAAGACACGCAGCTTCCAATTTTAGGACACAAAGAGGTAAATATCACAGTACACCCATTCACACGCACAAGGTGCAACATCAGCCAAATCGGGCGCCCAAGAAGTGTTACTCTATACTTGATCTAAAAGAATAAACTTGTCGACTATAAAGTGTTTTGAGCTTACGAGGGCTAGTAGTCTAATTTGCAAAAAGAGAAGTGACGTATAACTGTAGAAAAGTGAAGCGTAGATATCATTTGCTAAAAGAATTTCTTTGAAAACTTTTATGTACATGGCACATGCTTTTCTAGGTCAGGTAAATTTAAAAGCATGGCCTTTGTTAGATGGATATGTGTAATTTGCAAAAATAGTGAAACCAATCAATCTGCACTGGCTTTTAACGAATTGATATGAAGAGCACTAAACAAAATGATTGGAATGTTCTTTCAGCCTTACTTTATCCTGAAAGATGTAGGTGAATTACGAGGGTTGTGAGAAGTTCAATTGAGCATCTCTAAATCTATGTAAAACAAAAGAACAACGAATTAGGTTCACTGTCAAAGTAATGGATGTGGTGAGCTACCAGTAGCTCTTAAAAGTCTGATAATATTGTTGAATCAATTTTCTAACAGTTTGAAAATTTAAAACAACTGGTAACTTAACTGTCAAGTCCCACATGGATAATACATGGAGTTTGAGATTGATTTTTATACTTGGTGGGTTTCTCCTATTATTGAGCATGATTTTGAATTGGACACCAGTTTTAACGTACTATCAGAGTTAGGTTCCTAACCCCACATTTGATCGAACGGGATCACCTCTTATTCAAGAAGACATTTTATTCACACGCTTCGCTTGAGCTGCGGGTGTCAAGTCCAACATCGCCAATACATTTGGTTTGTGATTGATTCTTATATCAGGTGAGCTTCTCCTATTCTTGAGCATACTTTTGAGTTGGACATCAGGTTCAACATTAACAATATTGTCATGCTTAACATGACGACAATTTTAATAATTTCTCTCGATGATCTCAAACACCATATTTTTACTTACTTTTTCAGTCTCACAAATTTTATGTCACTCTCTTTTTTGAGACGTTTTAAATTTGGTACGCTTTCTGAATTTAATACTATTATTCCATTAACTACGTTGCTCCCAAGTTAGCCTAGCACGGTAATTATAACACGAGTAGATGTTGTAAATGGTACTTTAAGAACATTTTTTACCATTCTTGCATTCTTTTTGTCGCCAAATCTGGAACAACAGAGAGAGTGCAAAACTCTTAAGATGATGATCAAGAACATGGCTTGATTTGATGCTCTAGTTCCTATGGTTTTGTCAAGCAACCACACATGACACAACAACCTTTCTGGGCTGTGCGTTTTTTCACCGTTCATATGTGCAATGTGTGAGAGAGAGAGAGCGAGGAGAGGGAGAGAAGATGATGAGATGATATAAAGGTGGAATCTTGAGATTCCAGTAAACAAAGCCTGTTTTTGCTTGATTGGCAGGTGCACAAGTTGACAAGAAAGGTATCATCGGTGGCCGGTGTGGGACAGACATTCTCGCCTGAATCCCTTCCTAGTATCCCAATTCTGCAAGCAATCCCATTATTTTAAATTCCATTAGAGCAGCTTTGAAGGTTGAAAAGGGAGACCCTAATGACTCCCACCATTCATCAGGGCCATTCTTATTATTCTTGTTCTTGTTCTAAAGATGGTAGCCCAAGAACGACAAACAAATGCAAAGACATGTATTTTTAGTCTTTTCTTTGAAGTCCGCTTATAAGAAACGAATTTGTGTCTCGGTAAAAAAGACGGACATAACAAATAGTACTTAAGCTGTTTCTGATATCACCTCATCTCAAAATCGAAGAGAGAAAGAAGTAAAAATAAAGCCAAAATCTCTTTGGCATTTTGATTCCAATGTTCATCATAGCCATTTTAATTTCCTTGCTTTGAATTCACGGCGGCCTTTCGGGTTGCAATTTTGACTAATGATTCCTCGCAGAAGAAAAAGCTGTCCAAAATAACATTAATCTTCGCTATCAGTGGCTGCATGTAGATCAGCGGAAGTGAAAGATATGATTTGGCCTTCGTGCATATTCTAAGCACATTATGGTCAAGGGAAATGAGAGTTTGGCCATCAGCACGCCTAGATTTGTCATGGCCTTCCACTTTATTATGTTGACGATTCTGCGGTTCTAGTGATGGGTTCTTAAGGACATGATTAGACAAGTAGCTTCATTATGCTCAATAGATAGAGCACTAATAGGTAATTATGTGAGATCATCATCTTTTTGCAGGGATCATGAATGTTTTGGTAATTATAGGCCAACTAAAAGATTAAATAAAGTTAAACTAGATAGGTACAAAATCTTATTTCTAATACCCTGATTACAAATGTGTTCTAGAAGTTATGCCCCCATTCTGTTAATGACATTGTCACTCGAGGTATCTCTCTTTCCAAAATAGATGTTCGCATCACTTTAAACGACGAGTTTAGACTTTTTTAGGATACACGGTGATCTAGAAATAATACGCTTTGCTTTCTTTCTTAGCTTGACACGTGTTACATGAGAGACTGCAGTATGACTATTATTACTAGTTTTACTCGGATCAAACATTTCTCCGATCTACTCTACAAAGATCTTTCTTTATCTATGGTTTACCTATCACGATAATCATCAACTGAGTGTGTTTCAATAGGAAAAGTTGATCGTCGAGAAGGTTGTATCCCCCTCTAATGTATATATGTGCGTGTCAGACTTGGAGAAAAGATATGTTCAGAGCTCCACATCTTGTACATTAAACTCTTTCCCTCTCTCATACGTCGCTTAGATCTGTTTGTCCTCCCTTCAAATTTTATCCACAACCAATGAGATTACGAGGAAAATCTTTTGTACTAAAACTCAAATTTGTACACAAACCTGACATAATTGACAAATTGCTTTCCCAATCAGATAGAAGCTTGTTGTGGCAACTCATTATGCAGTACAATCATCGGATAGATAATCTGATGAGAGCAACTGAGACAACTGGTTGTGGGAGAAGAAAAACACAAGTCAGAAACAGAAAAGGCCAAGTGTCACCTTTCAACTCCCATTTCATATTCAAAGTAGGAAGGGTAGTTACCTAGCTCTTTAGTCAACAAAGGGACACCTGTCTCCCAAACGCAAAAACTAGTGCAGGTCAGTCTCTATTGTACCTTGCTCACTGGTGCACCTAATTTTTGACTATGGTGGCCTGTCTTTGTTTTATGCAAAAAGGAAAAGATGGGGTATTTTCCCAGAAAGATTAAAGTAAACTCAGACTATGTCAAGCAAACCAAAAGATCATAGCCACAACACCGACAAGGTTTTCAGGAACAGAAAAGGTTTTACCTAAACATGCTTTGTTTCTGCATTGATTTGACTTGTCAAGTGAGGAATTCACATATGCAGATATATTTTGTGATTTTAATCCAACTCAATCAGAAGAAACTAATACTTTCAGCTCAAGATGTACTTAAGATTGAGTTAATGGCTTGCTTCTTTTGCGGTTAAGGATATTCTCTTGGAGCTTGTACGTTTTTGGTAGGGATAGCATAGTCAAGATGGTGGTGGTGCAAGTACGGGTGAACCCGTTTAGTGTCCACTTTCTTTTTTTTTTTGATCAAATAGTTTAGACAAAAAAATTTCCTCAGATATTGAAGGCGACAACCGGAGGTGACGGTCGGTGGTGGTGGCCGATTGTGGTGGGTGGCGGTGGTGTGGATGACAGTGATTCTGAGCAATGGTGGCCGACAGTGGAATTCTGTGTGGGGGCGAGAGGAGAAAGAAATTTTGAAAATGCACTTGGGTTAAGTTGGGATTTGAAAAATTATATAGTCTCTAAAGAATTAAGCTTGGGGCAAGTTGAGGACGAGGATGCTCCATTTAGGCCTAAGTCAGCTAAACTCCAAAATGCCCACTTTGTTTGCCCCATTCTCCATTTTCCCAACCCCCTATTGGCCCCATCTGGGCGAGGCAGGGTGAGGTGCCATATTGGTCCCAAATTGTTGTACCTACAATTTGGACCTATTGGATATCACAACAAGTGAATCTTAAAAAAAAAAAGTTCAAATAGCACAAAAATGGTAGAAATTGATAAATCCACTTCAAATTTGAACTTTCTTACTCCAAATGACTTTTAACGCCACTTGTAAATGTCACAATTTTAACTTTTAGTGACAAAAATAGAGCGGTGAAGTTCAAATTTGAGGCGGACTTATCAATTTGTCCAAAACTGGTGTGAATTTAAGGCAACATAAAAGCAGGCTGAAATATTGGTTCAACTAAAATCTATCTCGGCCTTTGGGCTAACATCAGTTCGAGTAGTCCATGGAAAGGCTTGATCCCAAATGGGTGGATAGTCTGTGGGCTAAGCCCTTTTACTTTCAGCTGTAGACCTCATTCAGAGGGCCCTGTGCTCTAATTTTCTAGCCCAACTTGGCCTGATTTTGAGAAAATGCTACCTCGAAACTACCGATTCCAATTCGGAAACCACTACATATGATCGTGAATGCCCTTGTAATAAAATTTCAGTACGACCCTTGTGTAGCTATGTACACCCTACAAACGTCATTTTGTCGTTCAAGAATCTCCTCAACCTCGTATCACGCTCATCGGTCAGAAAACCCGATGTCACGGTAATGAAAAGTTGGATCACGATGATCATTTGTATTTTTGGATCCTGCATTTGTGTAGTTTTGGTCAAAAGCTCAAAATAGGACGACCCAAGCTGAAGGTTTACTAAAATTCGTATCATGTTCGTCGGCCAAAAAACCCGTTGGTATGGGAATGAATATGTGGATCACGATGATCATTTGTATTTTTGGGTCCTGCATTTGTATGGTTCTGGCAAGGAGGCTTCTTTGGGTTTCTTCCAACGGATGACAGCCTTGAAGCAGAAATCTATGGTGTCCTCAAAGCTTTACAAGTTCTCAAGAACCAACACATCAATGAAGCTGTGGTAGAGACAGATTCGTTGATGGTCCAACAACTCCTCACTGATGGAAATAGAACTGAATTCCATCCTTTAGCGAACGTTTTGAATGACTGTCGCCTTTTGCTCGATGCGACTAAGTCAAATATAATACATGTTTTTAGAGAAGGCAATCAATGCGCTGATATGCTTGCCAATTTAGGTACTCACCAAGATGGGGCTTTTGTTTATCTAACTGTGGAACTTCTGTCACTGCTTAATGCAGATGTAATTGGGGTTGAATACCCAAGGAACTAAGTTGTATTTCTTTTTCATTCTTTATCAAACAAAAAAAAAATTTGTATGATTCTGGGCAAAGGCTCAAGATAGCACGATCCAAACCGGCGGTTTAAAAGATTTTATTGTGGCCTTAGTGGAATGTTCAGTTATTGGCAATTTACTTTTGTCAAGCTAATTAAGAGACATAGTGGGAAAAAAAATAGCAGATAAATACCTGTCCGTATCATACAATGTGAAGGTACTCTTCTTAGTTATCTATTATTCGATGTTCTTGTTTTTAAGAACTTTGTTACACCCAAAAAAAAAAAATATCGTCATATATTGGCGTTTCCATATTCAACAACACTTGCGATCCCAAACTAAAAGATTGGAACAAAACACTTGCAAACTAAAAGGTTTCAACAAAACAAACATTATGGAATTGTAGAGCACTTAGATGTCATCTCAGGAAAAAATAAAAAAGAATAGAGTGAAGAAGCGAAATCCATCTTTGGTGGTTTTCGCCAACAATACTAGAACTCACAAACGGGTATCGACGGGTCATCTGTGGATAATCCATCGCGGGTACTAGTTTGGTTAGGTACGGGTAGCATTTTTGGAGCCATACCCAACCCACCTTGGGTCGGGTATACCTGTGGGTAATCTAAGGTTTTCCCCACCTTTTCTTTCTCTTCCTTTTTTCTACTATCTCTCTCTCTCTCTCTCTCTCTCTCACACACACACACACACACCACGTTGAATGAATATAACACCCCCCCACCCCACACACACACACTATACAGAGGCGTGAACACACAGTCATCCAATACACACATAGATGCACACCCACACGTTGAATGAATATTACACACCCCCACAAACAGACAAGCATAATAAACAATGTACACCCACACAAAAAATAAACAACACACGTACATACTCTCTCATGCGCGCACACAGAGACACAACACAGAGACGCGCTACCGTAAAGATACATGGATGCATATAAAGAAAGAAATTTTTGGTGATAAAAATAGAAAAGCAATCTAGATGGACAAATTGATTTGTGCATACACATACTTACAGAGGTAGAGGACGGTGGCAGTGGATAGTGGACTCTCACAGTAGCTTGTTCCCCAGGTGTCTGGTGACGCAAGGAAAATAGCGTTTGAGTTTTGATGGAGTAAAAGAAAAAATAACCAAAAGATCTAAAGTTAAAGCTTTAATTCTAATTTACTTCTGGGTATGCCCATACACAACCCGCTCTTACCCGCCAAAGTATGGGCATCAGTTAAAAATCTCTGCATATTACGAGCAAATAAAATGAATGTCCATACCTTAAATATGACTACCTATACAGTGAATCAAAAAGTAAAGATCAGTTTGTTTTTGAAATGATCGAGACTTAGCAAAACACTATTAACTTTTTAGCGACAATATATGTCTATATATATATATATAGTTGAGAGCGCTAGCAAAATAGGCTATTTTGCTAGCGCGGTCTGGCCGTCCATCCTGAAGGATGGACGGCCCAGATCGCACCTTTTTCGAATACTGTCAGTCGTCCGCCATACTGTATGGCGGACGACCTTTTTTACCTTTTTGCCCCTCCGTACCGTCCGCTAAACTGTATCCCGGACGATATTGAAGTCCTGACACGGGACAGCAAAAAGGTATCCGCTATACAGTGTCGCGGATCTGGCCGTAATACCCTCCTAGTCCATCCGCTACATTATGTAGCGGACTAGTTTTCTGACATTTTTTTTTCTCTCTCCCTTTTCTCTCATTAATGCTCTGACTTTTTTTTTCTCTTTCTGTCCTTTCTCATCCGCTACATAATGTAGCGGACTAGTTTTCTTACATCTCTCTCTCTCTCTCTCTCTCTCTCGTATTAATGTGCTCTGTAAGCTCTTACTCGAGATGCAGGGCCACTGGTTCATTACATGACTTAAGACAAAAAGAGAGACACAAAGCCTGATTCATTCTATGAGAGAAAGAAATGGGTATCCATCATCGCTACATTATGTAGCGGATGGGTACTGAGCCATCTTTGTGA